>JAGJRO010000103.1:0-234728 GCA_022832285.1 Lepidurus apus apus | reverse complement strand
CCCCGAACCCCCCCCCCCTGGATACGGGCCTGGTAGATGAGGAAATTAAGACTTAAAGGAAATACCTAGAATGTAGGGAGGCGCCGAGAGTTCACTCAAGTAGATAAAGATGTAGGATTCCAAGAACCCCCACATGGTACCCAGGAGTAGCATTACCACTATGTAAATGTCCACGTCAAGATACTTAGCTAGTTTAATCAAGTTCTCCTTCATGGGTTCGTCGCTTTTCTCTGCTGCGGCATCAAAAAAGAATACGAAAATGACCGTCAGGGCGAATAAAGCGTTCGCAAAGTAAAACGTAACGTCATAGAACGGTTTACCTGGTAAATATGACCATTACAACTTTATAATCCAATGTTTTATTCTGGAACATACTTGGATCAGTAGAATAAGTATCGACTAACATGCCAGCAATGGGCGAGGCAATACTGGCTCCTACGATCGCAAACGCACGTTGTTTGCCCAAATCCCCGTCGTGCTTTTGGACCAAGTACACTGTAGCGGAATCCAGCATGGTAAAGCAAATAGTCAAGAAAATGGTGGCGAAAATACGTTCGATAAAGTAAACCCAGAACCCCCACCGATGTTTTACATGATCAAACTCCACTGTCACCTCGGTCCGTGTTTGGTTCATATTACTGTGGTGGTGTCCGCTCGACAAAACGAATTCGTCACTACACAGTGAACTAGTCCTGGGTACCAGGCACTGGATTGAACATTGGGAGGACGTCGTCATCACTTTTTCGTAGATAAAACCTTCGTGGAAGATTTGCGAGAGTTTTGCTTGGCAAAATTCTGTAAAATTGGGTAGCAAAGTAGCTTGGGCTTCCCAACTAAAGGATCTGTTTAAAGGAACTTGGACATTGTGGCTCAAGTCCCCATTAGCAAAGTCCAAGACGGCATAGCGTTTGTTGCACAAGACTTTGCACGTGTTCAGGTCGAAACCGAAGGTGGTAGAAATGCTAGTAGTATTCCAAGGCAGGCAGTTGTGATTTTTTGCACAGGGCTGCCAACCTAAGAAGGCTCCTGAGGAATTTAGCCACAGATAGGTCACATTTTCGTTGTCTTGGGTGACAGTTGTGGTAATTATCTCCCCTCTAGCGTCAACCCATAGAAGCGCTGTGTGGAATATGCCAGACAGAACTAGGGAAATGATGAGTACCACCTTGAAGTTACCTAGTTTGTCTGCCACAAAACCTAGAGAAATGATAATAGTAATAATAATAATAATTATCAGTTTGCAGTTCTGGATTATTTTAGGAAATCTTTCAAGTTTACCAGCAAGAGGGGGACCCACGAATACCATAAAGGGCAGTACAGCGTAAATAATAGCCACTTCTTCGATAGTTAGTCCCGTTTGCATCATATGTACCGTAGTGTACGGTAAAAAGGCTGTTGAAGCTAAAATAAACCGTATTAAACAATGGTGAGCAAGTTTCATTTGTAAGGTACTCATCCCGTCCAAAATCAAAGCTACCGATGATTCTCATAATGTCAACTGGGGACTCGTAGCGTCTGCTACTTCGGTATGCCCTGCCCGTGTGCTGCGTATTCACAATAATGAAAAATAAACAGAACGGGTGGGACCCCCTGACCGGATTTCAAGGAGTTATTCCGGCTTGGAGTTATTAACTTCGCTTCGGAACTTGTTGGTTTCAGACAGAACGCTACATCTAGGTCAGTTAAAACACGTGAGCTTTACCTCCATAGAAGAGGAACATCACTATCTTAAGAGGTACAAGAGCACGGTTGATCTTGAAATACTTCTTCAAGACAGTATTTCGGATGCTAATCTTCTTCCCCAGTTCCATAGTAAGAGGTACGGCAGCAGGCTCGGGTGCGGTGGGTGGTTTTTTCGTAGGTTTAGCCATGTTGAGGGGATTCTTTAGTAGTTTGAACCAGCCACACTTGATTAGTTCCCTTGAATGAACGCAGATTTAAATATGAGGAATCCCTTTAACTCCCAACACGAGAGTGAGTTACTTGACTGCGTCAAGTTGAGCTTTATGGCACCTTTTATTGTGCACTCGGTGGAATATAGTGAAGATGGAAGAGCCCTTCTTTTTCTTTTCGGTTCTGAAGATATGGTAGACATGAATATGCAGACACAGTTTTTGTAACCAGCCGTCACGTCCTGAGTTGCGGGTATTGCTCAAGCGTCCATTCTTCCAATTCTGAAAACATTCAATCTATAGGTTCAACCTTGTATTATGCTAGCCAACGACTTGTGGTTCATGTCAAAAGCGAAGGTATTAATGCAACAAAGAAGCGATAAACATTACAAGAACGAAGCGAATGAGATCGTCGTTGAGAATCGAGATGAATTAGGGATGTATCTTGGGAAGTTATACAATGCAAGGCTTTTTACTCTCTCCTTCAAATGTGGGTTTGCATTCGGTTGGATCGGCTTTCTGCGAAGTTCTGTTAACTCCTGTGGACAAGTTACGCTCATGTTTACAAACAATGTGAGCTATAAATACAAATACAAAGCATACGTTTCACAAGCTTCCAAGACAAAAGTCCTCTTTCTATTTCTTATAGGGGTAAATATATCAACAAGGAAAGTTTTAAGGGCCTTATAGCTTACTTCCCAATAACCAATTCTGGGTTGCTGTCAACAACGGAATTTGGACATTTTCGAGTGCCTGTAAGTGACGCTCTGCTTCAGGTAAAACCTTTTAAAACTACAATAAGTGTGCATAGTAATGTTAGGTCCCATGGCCTGGGGCATGTTTTGCTATGTCGTATTTTTGGAAAGAAAGTTGAACTGTAGGGTGGTGAGTCAGTAACAGTTGAGCAGAAGAGAAAGTAGTATAGTCGTCATGCAGAGACAGCAAGTGCGAGCAAAGTCAGCGAAGTTAGTGGGTCCAATTAGCAGTGCTAACAGTGGACAGACGTAACGTAGTCATATAGAAACGTTAAGATACTCTTCCACCCCTTCCTGATTTTATAATACAGACTATTAATGGCGCTTAAACGTCATAGTGATTCATAACAGTAACAGGTACGGAAGTTTTAAAATTACAGTAAGTTCTATTAAAATTACGGTTACTAATGAAAAGAAAATACAATAAATAACCTCCAACATTCTCATAGAGGCATTTTGTAGAAAAAATTCTGAAGTCATAAATCACGATTGACTAAAACTAGCGTAAACAGTTAGAATTTCAAAAGAAATTACAGGAAATCTTTTACAAAAACGTAAAGGGCTTATGCTGAATAGAATCATTCTTAATATCTAGGAAGTTATAGTCTTCGCGAAATACTGATTTATGTTTAGAATAAGTTGGTTAAATACAGTATCCGTTTCTTCTAAACAATTGGGTAAATTAGTCGAGTAACATGTTTGTATTTGAAACCAATGCTAAAGCTAAAGCTACAACGTCATCGTTCTTCTTTTTGTACGTGAGGAAGACGGACATAACTTTCGGTTTGTTCTTTTTTTTAGTTAATTTCACAAGGTTTAAATAATGCGGGAGCAGGAGACTTCAAGAGCTCATTCGCCTGGCAAACAATGCGTCTTCATTTATTGCACGAGATAACATAGGATGATGGGCTGTATCGTTTTTGCTCATCAATTCCTGCAGGGTTTCTTGATCTGTGAAAATGGAAAAGATTTCGCTACGTGCAGAGATTTTTTAATAGTTTTTCTTGTACTTTTTCGAGTTTCCAAGCGACGTCGCTCAAGCTTCACCAAAATGCACCGGTACAAAATGAAGTAAATTACAGCAAAAGCACCTGAAGCGATCCCTAAGATCTGGTACGTGACTCGGGTACCATAAAAGGCCATCAAAGTCCCTCCAACAAAACTCCCAGATCCACGTCCTTAAAAAAAAAATGATAACGAAAAAAACTTTCCAGTTAATTAAACTAGAAACTGTATAAAATGAAATTTGTTTAAGCTTGTGAACCTAAGGAGTAATGAGAAGCGCCGACTAAACCATTCAAAGTGGCCAGTAGACCAGGGGGAGCGGCTTTGGTATTGTAAGAAGTAGAAGCCACGCCCATTAGATGAATCGTTACAGCTTCCATGGCTTCGAAAACCATAGCAAGCCACGGATTACTGTTAAATATCGGAGAATTTAGTTGAGTTGGTCTCAATTTTGATCCATGTGATCTCGATTAAAAGGAGCAAAATCCAAATAGTTACCGAATTAAAGAGTAGCCAATGAGACGGACAGAGTAGGTAAGGAATGCTATGCAAAGAATGTTCACCTCGCCCACCCGACGGATTGCCCCGTCAGCCACGTATAAGAAAGGAACGCCGATCAAGGATCCCACTGTTACAGTCAGTCCTGCGTTTTAAGTTAACAAAGCTTAGTTAATACCGGTTTTAATTAACTTTTAAAAAAGAATATGAGCAACAAACCGAGGAGGTAACCGGGGGCTGATAGTTCGATCAAGTAAATGAACAAGTAAGATTCCAGGAATCCCCACATATTGCCCAAGAAGAACATGGCAACAATGTAGACATCCACATCACCGAATCGTATCAGTTGGCCAATACTTTTCCCCATGGGACCAGACGCTTTTTCAGTTTCCACCTCGAACATGAACACCAGAAGCAAAGTTAAAAAAAATAAGACGTCCGCGAAGTAAAACGTGATGTCGTATGTAGGTTTACCTAAACAATACCAAAATCGTGTTGAGTTCCTTAAATCACAAGTATAAAAGTATCACCTCCGCTGGTACTAAGCCAATCTACTAAGAATCCTGCCATGGGTGACGTGATGGATGACCCTACGATAGCGAACGCTCGCTGTTTACCCAGCTCGCCTTTATGTTTTTTGACCAGGCAAACGGCAGTAGAATCCAGCATCGTAAAGGAAACGCCCAAGCAAGCCGAAGCGAAAATACGGGTGACAAAGTAGCTCCAAAAGCCGATTTGGTGCTTGGCATGATCGAAAGTCACTAGGGTAGTCCGGTTCAGGATCTCCGACTCATTGAGACTGCGACACACACTCCGCCAAGCGACGGGGCAAGTAAGCACACACTTTGGTGACGTCACCGCATAGTACTCCTTGTTTTCGTGGTAAATATGCGACAGTTGGGCTTCGCAACCGTCGACGTTGGTTAATAAAGTAGCTTCAGCTTCCCAGCTTAAGGTACTGTTGAAGGGGATTGAGATGCTGAGATCCTTATCCATCATTTGGAAGACAGGGCTGATGTCATTACTACTGCAATAGATGTCGCAGTCGGCGGGTGTTAGGGTGAAGGCGAGCTCTAAGCTTTGGTCGTCCCATGGTAAGCACGTTTCATTTATGCAATGAGGCCAGCCTAAATAGCTTCCGCTCGAATTGACCAACAACCATGTTGCGTCGTCAGTATCGTTGAGGACGGTAATAATCTCGCCTCGGGCGTCCACTAGGATGAGCATTGTGTGGAAAATGCCGCACATCGCTATAGAACACATGAGGACTACCTTGTAGTTGCCAATTTTGTCCGCAATAAATCCTGGTTTTGGAATAGCAATGATTATAAGAATGATTCTTAGATCGCAAACGGGCATTGCACGTTTTAACGGTAATACCTGCGATAGGAGGTCCTACAAATACTGTAAAAGGCAACACAGCGTAGATAATAGCTACTTCTTCGATAGTAAGACCCACTTGCAACATGTGCACAGTAGTATAGGGTAAAAAGGCAGTAGCAGCTAGATAATTATGGAATAAATTCATTAAAACAACACTATAATTTAGTTTTTATTATGTCGAATACTTACCACCGTAGTATAGAAACATGACTAGTTTTAACGTCACTAAGCTACGGTTGATTCGGAAATGGTGTTTGAAATTAGTCCAGCGGTTTTCGCTTTTCTCCTCCATGGCGTTCTTCTCTTCCAAGTCTCCACGAATTAGATTAGCAAACTAGTAACCCTTCTTAACTTTCTGTATTTGTTTTATCTCTAAGATTTAGAGATTGGTTTAGGTTTAAACTAAGATTAGGAAAGGAGAACGCTTTAGGGACGTTTGAATAGGAACAAGGCTTTGTTGACTCTAAAAGGCTTTAGACCGGAGTAGTTCTCCCAAAAGTCTCGATTGACAGATCGAACAACTGTACTGCCTTTAAGCATCAAACTCGCATCTTTTGTCTTGATCCAGATGAGCAAAGGTGATCTATTGTCTTAAAACCACTACAGCCTAAGTAAGTTGTGCAGGAACAGGAACAGGGTTACATCGCAGCCTCAGCATTGGCAAGCAGTTGTTGTAAGGTCTTATTGGGTTTCCTGTAGTGGAATAAATGAGCCGCTAAAGAGAGAAAAAGAAAAGGTTGTAAATTGCAACTAGCGAACGTTTGTATTGGTTCAATCTTTTACAACGCAAAATTTATACACATTGGCAGATAACAAGTTGGTCGTTTCTTCGCTTTGGTTGTTATGCTGACTATAGATACACGTTATGGGGTCAAATTACGCAACAAATTTGGTTCAGTAGCTGTGTCTGTGCATTTATAGTTTACGGTTCGAAGGAGAGCAGACAGCCTTGGCAAGATTTTTGTGCAGTTATAAATATCCAATGTTGCCTATAAGGTCTGTTCTAACTTGCGTTTCACTTCGTCTCAACGCTACTACAAATCTCATATTTCTCTTAAACATCTGAATATAATTATTATTCGTTCCGTTCTCTCGGGAGCGNNNCCCCCCCCCCCCCCCCCAAAAAAAAAATATGTTTACTAGAAGCAGAAAAGAAGTCGAGGTTCAGAAATATCGAAGAAAGAGCGAAAAGGAGCTGGCTATCAACATTCTTCACAAAAAATAATAAGACAAATATTGTCTTATTATTACCCGCCCCCTCATCCCCGAATGTACTTCGTACTTATCCCTATTTGGTGCTTATGGTATGAAATCTAGAGTGTTTTTTATTTGTTCACGTTATTTTGTACTTCTGACTGTTCCACCGCAATAGGCGCAACCCTACGCGGATTGCCAATAAAAAAAAAGACAAATACTAACATAATAATATTATAGCATATTTAATAGTTTTTATTTCAATATAATTTTATTCAAATTAAGTAACAAACTTCAGCAAATCAATGTAAAAGGGCGCATTCGATACTTCAACAATTTAGTGTCCTCCGTTGTCACGAGATGGCGATTCGGTCGCCACGAAATCCACAATGATTTTCCGAAGACCATTATTTTTGAACCATGAATACTTCCGTTCGTTTGTGAACGCTCGTAATTTCTAATTACAACACGATAAGTAATTTAATTTTTTAAACGCATTTTTGTCTCCTGTCTTGCAGATAAGATAAGTTTTCGGTACCGGAAATCGGCCCATGTTTATCGCAACCGGAAGCCCGTAACCGCAATTTTTTTCAGCTATTTGCCTAGAAATCAAAACGAACTTTCTCCTTCATATGAGTAAAAATTAGCACCACCTACGTAAACACTGAATATACCTATTTATATTCATAGCAGGTTAAAACCTGTTTGTCGCTTGAATTATACGCAAAAAATCAATTCTGTCATCGCTTTTGGAGAACGTGGTGATCCCTTTTATCGCTCACTTAGCCCCACAGAGGTAGGTATATTAACAACACCTTATATCCTTGTATGTATCAGCTTAGCACATAATTGCCATCTCCTCCTAGTCAAAAACTAAATCGCCCTGCTCCGCCCAAGAAATCTCGCTGTTTTGGAAAACGAAACGTTATAGATCCGTGTTTAATCAAACAAATACGATATTTGTCAATCGTTAGTGTCCAAAACTCTCTCAGGGAAGAATATCTAGATACGGCTGTGGATATTTTTCTACCAAAACTGTCATACAAGGACTTTCCTTCATTCATTGCGTTGGCTGTCCTGTATGCTCGCAAGAGCTTGCAGGCGATTGACCGCTTCGTGCCATACAAGGCAAAACTCCGGTCCATGACTCACCCCATTCTGATTAATAGGTCTCTTTCCATGTCCCATGAAATGCTTAGACTACCAACCGAACCGAACCTGAACTTGGCTCCACAGCTGTAGAACCGCATTTCCCCCTTGTCAATTATAATGTTTTGTATTTCTTTTATTTATTCTTCCCTTTTTATTTCCTGCTTGCACACTTGCAAAAATGGTCTTCAAATCAGTAAAAGGGGAAAGGGGGTAATGTATTAAGATCAGAGATAAAAGTCATCCGTGGCGTGCTTATCAGTTTTATTTTTGCATTTTTACAGTCAGATTTTTCTCAAAGATTTCGCAATCAAAAACGCAGTTGCTTTTAGGAGCGGGGAGGGACAAACAGGCATGGAGGCGGGGTCTATTCCCTATGCTAGGGAAGCCGAAGCAGCCCTACGGTGATGCCACGCATGGCCATCAGCGAAACGTTCGCTTTTCCCAGATCGTTGTACCGTTTGGAACCGACTGTTTTCCCCGTGTTCCCCTCAGTACAGAGAAGAGCACCGAAAACGACAGACCAAGTGAGTCGGACGGAAAAGTTTGCTGTGTAAATACGCGACGACACACAACACTGTCCAAATTCCAACCAACGCCTACGCGTCTCTCCAAACTTCGTGAGCAAAATTTTCCCCACTTTCCTTAATTCTTTTTTACATTTTACTTTCATTATTAAGTGCTAGTTGAAAGGAAATTAGGAATAATGATTCAAAAATTTTAAAGGAAAAAAACACCAAACAGACAGCTGCACCCGCATATTCCTTCCACATTCTCTAGCTTTTGTTCAATTGGATAGGCGTGGCATGGGATGGGGGAAGCCGTATTACTTTTTACACTTCCTGTCTCTTATTAAAGCTAGAACGTAGCAAATTACGAGCGTTCTTCCCCAAACTTGTCGTGTTTCCCCCAAAGCCGATTTTCTAGTTAATCACAAATAGTCACGTTGTTCTCGTACGCCAAAATATGAAATAAAACAGAAACTAAAATCACAACGGACTTCGCATAATTTGAACCGGTTTTCTTAGATAGCACAATGTATAGCTAGAAGGAAGTGGCGGCATTGCATCGGTGCGGGAAGGTCGTAGTGTAGAGGAACATTCCTGTGGATGTTTTACGCAATCTTGCATTGAAGCTTGGGAAGGGGAAGCCTTTTTCGTATCTTCGTTGCTTACACCGAGCTTAGCTTTCGTATTGCCGTCTACGTTTTCCTTTGCGCACCGAAAACTCCCAGGACCGGATTGGGTACTTTTGTTGTCTTCTTTTTAGTGTATTCCCTTTGCCAGGAATATTTTTTTTCTTTTCTTTTTAGTTTATTTTTTATTATTAGTATTCCCAGAGGTATCAGGTATGACTCATCGGCTTTGGTCAAGGATTTACATGTTATCTGGCTAGTTTTCAGAGGGTCGATCCATACCATGACAAAACTTAGGGAGAGTTTTTCGAAACTCACAAGTTATGACCTAATATGGCCCCGTCAATAGCGGAGAGAATAGTGTTGCGTTCTAGAATAGGATTTTTTTCTTTTTGTACGTGGAGCTAAAGATTCGGTGAGAAGATTCCAGTCTATACTGTATTAGATGTATGACGACAGTCAAGGTTACAGGCTGCAGAGCACCATTGGAACATATTTGAACTGGCTTATGTTAGTCAACAGTGAATTATTGCTCATAGTTTCCTTTGCACATGAGGCAACTGACTTTTAGAGGAGCCACAGGGATCGCTTACATCGTCGAACTGCCCGAACGTTAGTCACAATGAATTCTTGTTCAAAATAGCCTTACGGTGGAACGAATCAACTACGCATTTCAAAACGTAGGAGAAGGAATAGCTGAATCGGTCAGCAACACTGAAATTTAACCCCGCGGGAAGCGTTCAACAGTCATTCCAACTATGAATTTCCGATACTAAACTTTCGGATAAAAAACTACGCATAAGTCCATGTGGATGAAACTTTGTTGAAGTGTTTGTTTTAAGACTTTGGTTGTTTGTTCAACAACCTGTCTTCACGTTACTCATTTATTGGTAGCGCTTACTTTTGAGAGTAAGATACTTCAACAAGACACTCAAATTTCCTTAAACTTTACTGCGCTTGTCAAACTTAATCCTAACTGCGTCTGTAGGATCGGTAAGCTTAAAACCAGGGTCTATGTAAGCTTGAAGCGAAATGGAATTGGTCTCGAAGCTTCCTATAAATATTGCGACAGGCATCCAACAAAAAATAGCTAAAAGTAACTTAACTACCACGAAAAAGTGTTGTATAACTTCCATAAAGCCAGTATGGTGTGTTTATGAACGGATGTGGGATTTTCATAGATTGTTTTTCTTTAAGAAACGATTAGCTTCAGGAATGTGATCCACTTGACATCCTACACCATTATACGTGCACACTAAGTCTGACAGTTCAATCATGCCATCCGTCAGTCTTTCCTAAAGGCTAGCGTATCTGATTTGTGTTAAGAATCAGTGATTTTGGACGCAACAGCTGTGATGACCGTTAGTTTGGTTGCATAAGCTTTAGTTTGGTCCTATAGCTTCGAAACTAATTACAATAAGTTTGGGAACCTACCACTTACACTTTCTCACTCGAAAGGACGTCTGGAACCATTTGGCGTCCATATGGCTTGAGTTTGAAACTTCTTGTAGCCTTCAAAAACCGAATTTTTTGGGGTCCTTGCTGAACAGATTGCCGTCTATACATTCCTTTTCTTGGCCAGACTTGGAAGTTTTCCTTGATGACCGTCATCGTTAAGCTTTAAAAATCAAAACTGGGACATTGAGGCGTCAGGGTTTATTTTCGTTTGTCGAACTCTATGTTCTGCGACGTGTAGGCGTTTTGAAGTAGAGCAAGTCACTCTTTGCCAGGAGAATTTCGCGCTTGTTTTGCAAAACCCTCAAGCTTGGCCAGGAAACTATTTTCGGGGATTCAATTACCCCCAAAAGCCTGCAGCTTTCACAACGGAAAGGGAAAAGGTCGGTTACCCCGCTCCTATAACTGTGTTTGTGAACCCGGGAAAGGAGTTACCTATTCCTAGAGACGTTACTTCCGCAGTCGAAAACAACTTCAACAAAAGGTTACACACAGTACACAAAAATATTATTCCTTGAGCCCTGAAAAATAGACCCTTTAACCCCGTAGGATTGCACTGATACATAGAAAGCAAAAAAGGTGTACCTATAAATTTTCCCGTATGGAACTGACACAAGTTAATTGCAGCTGCTCAGCTAGCGTGACAAGTTAAGTTGACGTATCCCAAAGTAGCTTTTGCGACAAAGAGTTGGAAAACGTGCAGCTCGCATAATAGGCATCTACTAGCTGAATATTATAGCGAATTTGCATCGCAGATGGTCACCCAAAACCGTGTTGTTGATGGCTATAGAGGATATGTACCCTTGCTGCTGGTTGGAAAAGCCAAAGGGATCGTTTTTGAACCCCCTGGAGGTGAAAATGTTGGGATCTTATACATCGCAGATGATGGTGTCTCCCCTCTTTCTACTCTCGCTCTCTCAATCAAGGTCTGGCATCAAATAAAACACCGTTATGCGTATAAAGCGTACGCAAGTTCAGTTTAGGAGTTCATTGACAGAGTTCAACCAAGCCAGGGTCCAACAAAGACCCCATCTGCTACGCGAAATATTGATCCTCCAAGCCATCCCATCGTTTTTTTGTTTTTTTTCGCGAAGTTTTCGAGGGAAGTAGTTGTATAGCGTACGCGTAGTTAAAAAAGAAAAGCAAAAAAGAGGTAGAAATGGCGACGAGTATTAGTCACGTTCAGAAGCTGAAGATAAAAAACTGCACACTGCGGAAGGAAATTGGATCTATAAAACAAAAATGTAAAGGAAAACTAGAATATTTAGCTCCTGGAAGCTTAATTATAGTAAGAGGTAGAAAAATGTTATTACCTTGGTTTTTCATCGGAGAAGGAAATAGACACTTTATTGCCCCGTTAAGCAGCTTAATTTTCTGACAAAGTTTCGGTGAATTACCGAAGTTGCAAGAGGATTTGATGGATTTCCCCGAATTTTGTCAAATGAATATCACACATTAAAACACACGTAATTTAATTTATAACAACAGACTTACAGACACTATATTGAAATATTTGACCAACTTCACTTGCTTCAGTTTCTATGTACAATAGATTTTTAATAGAAATTGTGCAAATCTTTCACAATGTTGGCAAACTCGAAGACACAATCTAGATACACCGTTGAAGAATAATAACTCACGCCACATTTTTATAAGACATTCAAAGACATCGGAGCCTTTCTATTTGCCAATACAGACTACTAAGTGCCATTTGCAAATTTCTGACAATATTTACAAATGCAAAAACAAGTGAAAAAACAATAAAATTTAAAACGCGTCGTTTAGTTGGGTAACACGGTGTAATAGAATTCGTCACTATACCATATGTATACTATTAATACAGGATTTTAGCAAATTCCTTCGGATTTCTCAAATGATAAACACTTAAAAGACTTAATAGCGGAATGTAACACACCACAAACCATTAGGGACATAACACAATTATACATAATACGCAGAAATAGCAGGTTTTAAGGACATGGCACGTTTTCACCGGTTAATAGGATTTGGAAATTCGTCTCAATTTTCTCAAACACGTAAGAAACTTCCTTGAACACCTTAAAGCGCTATATCAGGGGTTAAGACCTTTCAGAAATTACCTAGAAACCTCATTTAGGTGAATTTAGAACTGTCTACACGTATAGATCTTTCAGCTTTTCGTGGAGTTAAAAAGACTGCACGAGAAAGATAGTAAGGCAACACACGTGTATTGTTATGGCTTTATGTTGGAGAATGATGGCGGTTAGTTATGCAAAGGCATGGGAAAGTTGCGTTTGCGGCAAGGTTTTTGCTTATTGTTCAGCCAAAGGAATGTTCATCATCTCCGGGGGCTTTTGCGGGCATTTACTTTGCCGTGTCGAGTGAAAAGCGCCTAGTGGTGTTCCGTACCATAAGTTTTGACGAAGAGCAGCAACAGCCGGCAAAAGCACCGTAGAAAACCAGCATCCATCCCAGACATGGATCAATACCAGACGCTTCGTCCCCCTTTATTTATATTTCGGCTTTTCTCTCCCCCCTTCCCCCACCCAAACTGACGTTGCAAGTTTTAACGTCTTAAGCAAGGAGAAATAGAAGCTTTTAAGAAGCTTTGGCAAAAGCCAAATTAAGTACTCTGCAATGTTTAGATTATCGATAGAATGGCACAGCAAGCTTTCAACAAGTAAAAAAGGAGAAAAAAATTAGCAAATCTGTTGCCTAACCGAGACAAGAGTACAAACTTCGGAAAACTTACTATGAGTAAATTTCATTTTATTTACCTGTATTGTGTTTCTTTTTCATTCGCTCTAGGTACTCGCTAGTATTCCTATCAAATTTCATTCCACAAAATGGCGGATTGTCCTCAAAGCCCCTCTCTGAAGGATTTGCCAAAAGTGCAGCCCGATCTGAAGTCCGAATTGGAGTCATTCAAGCCAGATTCCATGAAGAAGGCCGATACCCATGAGAAGTTGGTCTTGCCCAGTGCTGAAGGTAAGTTTTTTCGTGCAAGGTTTATCGTGAATTGGAAACTTCCTTTAGACGCATAGAAAAGCTATGGGCTTGCATTGAGAAAGTGTGTGAGCAAGTTGTTTTCTAAATGAAGGAATGGTGGTGTGCGTAAATGACTATCTATAAGCCGCAAATTGTCGGCGGAAAACCTCAACGGAAACCAAAAAAACGTAGATTGAAGTTCCGTTCTCAATCCAAGATTGCAAATGAAGACTTTTCATTTCTTCGGTATATTTGAGCCGTATTGTTGCCTTTTCACCCTTAGATGTTTTGCAAGAGAAACAGCACAATCAATTGATCCAAGGCGTGGAAGGTTTTGATCAGGATAGTCTGCGAAAAACTGAAACGCAAGAAAAAATTATTCTTCCCAAAGCTGAAGGTATTATTCCATGTCATGCTTTGGGAGACTGTGGAACTAAACAAAGAAAACACCTAATAAAAATGTATTTAAAAAACCCATAAAAAGCTTACGGTTAACGGTTGTAATATCCAACTAGCAAATAATCTTGTTAACATTCCTGCGTACTTTCTCACAAAGTAAAAAAAAAAGGAATTGGTGGGTAACCTTATAACACGTGGACCAAACGCTTGTCGTAAATCCATGCATGGCATGGCTTCTTTTTTGTATATTCTTATTCTGTACTTTTTTTTCATCTCGTATTTTGGTTTTTGGTTTTTCCCTCATTTTGGTTTTTTATTTGCTTGGTGGACGTTGTTTTAGATGTGCAGCAAGAAAAAACGCAGCAAGCTTTGTTGAAAGGGGTGGAAGAATTTGATCAATCCCAACTGAAGCACGCGGAAACGCAGGAGAAGGTTGTATTGCCTGACAAGGAAGGTAAAAGATCTGTGTTTGCTGTTTTAGAGCGATTGTTGAAGCATGAATGTTCAGTTTCTCATTATACTGCTTGGTTTGCTGTGTTGCTGTAGATGTGCTCCAAGAGAAAACGCACCAGAATGTCTTGCAAGGTGTTGAATCTTTTAATAAGTCTGTCCTGAAGCATGCCGATACCAAGGAAAAGCTCATTCTGCCAGACACTGAAGGTATTGTGCTCAATTAACGAGGTTAAGAAGTATCAGCTAAATGTTATGATTAGTTTTTATATTGACAGTGGAACTAATCTGACTTAACCTTACGAGTTGTACCCAAGCTCTATCACATATTAATGTGTTTTCTGTTTCCCTTTCGATCTGTAGTCATTGCTCAAGAAAAGGAGCATCAGCAGTTGGTAGCTGGTATCGAATCTTTTGATTCCTCCAAGTTGAAACCAACGGAAACCCAAGAGAAGAATCCGCTGCCCACCCAAGAAGGTATACTAGATTGTTTTAATAAAGTTCGTGGTGAGTTTATTAATAATTTTGATTCTGTATTTTCAGCCATCCAACAAGAAAAAACTGCTTAGAAAGATTGAGCGAGAATGCGAGCTTTAGACCATCTTCCTGAGCTTTTGACTTTCTGAAATGTGGAGAGAGACACTTTAGCATGACAATTCATCCGTGTTTAGCTTGTATCAGAATTTTGGATAGGGGAAAGAGAAAGATCAACAGATGAAATTTTTTTTGGGGGGGTTGTGTTAATCCTGCTCACTTCGTTATTTCTGCGACAAATATGCCATAGCTCTCTCTCTCTGGTGTTGTACCCAAGTCTTCTTTTTCGCTGCTTTTTTCTGTTAATTGCCTTCTTTTTTTGCGTTCACTGCTTTTTGCGTTCTCCTGCCAGAAAGAATGTACGTCTTGGAGGTGCTCTTTGTACGTGATGAAACTGAAAAGAAATAAATTTTTTCTTAAATTAAACTCCATGAACCTTGTTTGAACTCACATATGAATATGATCTTCAAAATTTCAATTGGCGCCGTGGAAATCCTAATGATTCTGCTCCCTAGGCGGCGAGTAAGACTTGGTTAGCCGCCATATTTCTAGTGCTCTTGTTGCTCGCTAGGCGGCAAACAGAGCTTGGATAGGTTTGTTTTTATCGATGAATTTTAAAACGCGCCCATAACATGTAGTGTGTAGATGCTCAATGAGCAGTGTTTGTTAAAGCTGAAACCCTTCTGAAAGTTTTACAGCCTACAGGTATTGTATCTTTATCCTTTCTAAAGCGAAAACTAAGTTTTGGTGTTGTATCGCTTTGAACAGGATTATCAAGTCCCCTTACTATTCAGATATTTACGATCCAATCGAATGCTTGCCCCAGTAGAGAAGAAAGCGTGCATTAATGAAAATCCGCTCCCAAAATTTGTCGGTTTTTTAACTGACGATGGCAAACCTATGCTATTTTACTTTCATTGGCGTCACCTCAAAAACTTGGAAGGAAACGTTCTGAAAGAGGCACAGGAAGAAATAGAGAATCTCACCGATATAGTGACTGTATGAGTATATTCTCTAGAAATTTTCTAATCAGAAATAGTGGATTTTTTAATAAACTTTCTAGAAATATGGAGGATTTGTTGCTTCTGAAAGAGAGAGCTTCTCCATTCCTATTGGGCTCAAAAGCTTAGAAAACTCGTACGCCTTTTATGAAGAACTTTACAGCGCGTCTTTTTTGACAGATTGCGTCCATCTTGGCAGAATTCTAAATCTACGAGGCTATCGGTAGGTTATTTCTTCAATACTTTATTGTTTATGTCGAATAAGCTTTAAATTTGAAGAAATTTTGCCACTTAAGAAACAAATATTAATTTTGATAAATTATTAGGATTATGATGAAATGTTTTTCTTTTTTAGGCTAAATCGTTTGAGTTTATATGACAACGATTTTCATCCGAATGATGTCCTTTTCCGCCACAAGATTTGGGGAGCTATTTCTTCAGTGAAGGAACAGCTTAACGTTGAGATACTTGACGATGTGTTATTCACAACCTATTATGGGCATTGTATGCGTTTCTCCATATTCCCTTTACCGACTGACTTCCCTGAATCCCTCTTAGGGGAAATCAAAGAGGAATTGAAATATGTCCTTTGTTCCTTGGAAGTGAGTTTCTTCCTAAAGTTGCCTCTAATTAACTACAGTAATTATTGAGTTACTTAAAGAATTATTATGAATTAGTTATTGTATTATTACTGTATTAATTTTAAGTTAATTTTAAATTGTACATAATTTCTTATGCTTTTACAGGATTGTGCTGGAGAAATTTGCACAGAATTAGGCGGACACATCATCCCACTCGGTTTTGAATGCATACGCTCATTTTATCCACAAGACCAAGAAATTTTCAGTACGAAATTCATTCGAGACTCTATTGACCAGCAGTATGTGCAAGATTTGACCAAATATAGGTACTTTTAAGTCTTTTTTCAACTTTGTTATGACGTACTCGTGTTTTTAGGTTAAATAAGCCTATTTACGGTGAGGATTATGATCTTAAGATGATCTTGCATGGGGAAAGGACATGGGAAGACTTTAAGCCAAGGTAAAAATTTAGCAATTAAGGAGTAAAACTTGGAAATTATTATTGTTTTTGTTTCTCTGAACGTAAAAGTGAAGAACCAACTGAAGTGGATGTTTCTGAGCCCGTACCAGAAGTTACAGATCAAAATGACGGAAGTGAAGCAACAAAAGAGTCTGAAAATCCAAAAGAACCCGAAAAAGGGTCAAAGCTTTTTATAATAGAAGGCTCAAATGTCCCCATGATTTTTAGCGTAAACAAATTTTCCTTACTCCACTCACGTCAGGACTTCATGAAAATCGAGGAGCTTATAAATGTAAATCAAATTCTTCACCTCGGTTGTGGATTTATTTTATTTTTAATCCCTTTTCATTTGCTAGGAACATGGTGGCATTTGCACGAATGACCTCAGACAAAAAGGACATAAAATTCGTTTGGCTATATCAGATTATGGTTTACCGCTTGAGGAAGAGATTTTCGATGCCAAATTTATTACAGATTGCCGACAAGCTGGCAAGGTCCTGGACCTGAACGAATATCGGTAACCAGAAAGTTTTTTTGTTTTTGTTTTTATCTTAATGTATTTTTTATGTTTATTTTTAATTTGTGCTACTTTTCTTATTTATTTTTAAATTTTATTTTTTTTACGCTTAAGAGAATGTTTGCTATCTTCTTTTGTTTGCTTTTTATTTGAATTGTGTGTTTATTTATTGTAATTATTTTCAGGTTTGCAAGTCGGCCTCTGCTAGAATATGAAGAACCTGTAGATCCAAACGATATCCTTCATGGACGAAAGCGTTGGGAAGACACGAAGCGCCGTTATAAGTAACATTTTAGAATCTATTTTGTGCATTTGTAACTAAATATTCCTTTTTATGCTTTCTGTAGTATGATTCAGTCATTCGCGAGAGAAGAGGAGGCTAAGCAGTTAGCTGACGAAGAAATATCTGGTTCCGTCAGAGAGCCTGCCAAACGCAGCGGAAAACTGGGCGACTTTACGAATGCCGAACGGATTACTATCATTCGTTACATAGCAAATCACAACGCGTACGGCAGAGTGAGCGGGAACAAGCTATGGGAGGAAATGGTGGCAGCCAACGTAACTTTCCCCTTTTATTGCAATGATGGTTATGCATTATTTCAATAATTTATTAGATTTGTCCTGGTCGATCGTTCCACAGCATGCGGAATCATTTCTTGAAGAAGATTCTTCCAGAAATCCACACGTTTGGCAGAGTCGTTTCCCCATTGGAAAAGGAACATTTCAGATTAAGGTTTCCCTTTCTCCGCATAATTTCAAACACTGTCCTACCTTAAACGCATTTCTTTTTTTAGGAAACCTATCGATCCCTCACTTGCTGCAGTAGAAATCAAAGCTGCATCTCCAATCCAAATCCAAGAAGCAGAGCCTGAAAAGACCAGAGAAGAGCTCCCAAGCTCCAAAAAAGATCAAATAATCGGTCATATCGCACTCACTGAGCGAAATGGGACGGCTGAAACGACTAAAGCCAACGAAGCAGACCTGGTAGCTGGGCCTAGCCCCCAAAAATGCAGCAATAAGGGAAAAGGTTGGGTTATGACCAGAAAACCTTCCCGGCCGTCATTCTCCAAAACTCGCTGCCGCGTATCTGTAAGTGACCTAGAATCCGACGACGACCAACTGGAAGAGCAACGCATTAATCTAATCTACGAAACAAGTACCTCTACGAACACCGACATCGAGGAACATGCTTCCTCAAGAGCCAAATCTCTTAGTCCTGTGGCTGGTCCAAGCCGATGCTACGTAGAAAAGCCAAGTAGTGGAAAGGATAAATCCCCAGTCCGTCAAAAGCAGCTAAAAATGTGCCAGAATGGTGGCGCTTCTGCTACAGTAGCTGGGCCTAGTCGTCAGAAGATGGATGAAACTAGTTTTAAGAACAAGGAGAACGACTACAGACAGAGTACAACGCCTTTATCTTCTTCGAGGAAGTCTAGTCAAAACAGGAGAAAAAGCTTATGCAAACGGTAAGAACATTAAATAAAATGTCTAAAAAAAGTTGTGAAATTAAACTAATTTTTATTTGATTGTAGGGCGCCTTATTCCTTGCAAGATGATATGCAGATTCTAGCCCATATTATCGCCAGCAGGAGATTCAGTGAAGTGAAAGGAGTTGGTCTGTGGAAAGCGATGGAACGGACGAAAATTGTGCATCGTAATTTTTTTTTTACAAAAAATAATGGAAATATGGGATTTAATTAGTTTTTTAACTTAAATTTTGTCTCGAATAGGTAGGACTTGGCAAGCTATGAAGGAGCGATTCAGAAGGCATATTATTCCACGAATAGAAAACTACAATATTACTGAAGAAGAGAAAAATCGAATAATCAAAGGATATGAATTGGATCGTACGTTAAAAAAATGCATTAAGAAGTATTTAGATTTGAATGATTAATTGGGTTCGAACTAGGTGGTTTGGGCGGTCGACGAGTGGGCGATGTGGAGTGTCGTAGTTGTGAAGATAATCACTCAAGTGCAAGCTCACTTTCTATTTCTGTGCTAACGTCTAGTTCCAGTTCCTCGGAATCGGATGAAGCAACTGAGGGTCATGAGCAAAGGGGTCAAGCTAAGTTAAAAGCAGGGGTACAGTGCGTAGCAGTTAAAGGACGTAGTAAAGTGAATGAAAAGGAGGAAGAAGTGAAGGAGAAGATAGCATCCAAATGCGTTCATGAAAGCCTTGCGAAGAAGAAGTTTCCCAATAAAATTTGTCATCCTGTTATCCTATCTGGAACTTCAAGTTGTGATTCGGATTCGGATGTGGATGAGTTATTTCTTAAGAGAAGGATGCGGAAAGAATCTGCGAGCCCTGTGAAAAAGAGGAGAACGGACAAAAAATGATTAATGTGATTTGGGAGTATTATTTGTTTATTGTCATGTTTATGAGGAGAAATTTTGTTAACCAGCGTCTTTTGAGATTTGCGACGAAAGGATATCGTGCATTTTGTGTTTAATAAAGAGTTGTTTACTGTCTCTTAAATTGTGTAGTTTGTTCGCTTTGTGTTCCATGGTTTGAATTCATGGCTTCTTCCCGCCCTGTTTGGTATCGATTAACGAGTGAGTCGATTACGAATCGTATCGAATCGTTCTTGGTGTGTTAAGGAGCTGCCATGGTGAGTGTTTTCGTTTCGTCTTGTTAAATTTCTTGAAATATCGTGGTCATCCTTTGATATTTAGAAATATTCGTTACATTTTGCTATTCAGTATCTTCTATTTTATTAGCTAGCTAAAGTTGAAGGACAGTTTTGTCAGTTTTGTGTCATATTCAGTGTTACGGTTGGGGAATGTTTGCTGTGACCAACATGGGATGCAGTTGCACTTGTTATATCAAACTAATTGTTCGCTTTCTGTGTTATTTAGTCTACCAACAAAAAGAAGACCAGGAAGCTGCGTGGCCACGTCAGCCATGGACATGGTCGTATTGGTAAGAACTTTTAATACTCTTGTTGTATTTACGTTGTGCAAACTCATAAAACTCACACTAATGCTGTACTGTTTCAATTTTAGGGAAACACAGGAAGCATCCTGGTGGTCGTGGTAACGCTGGTGGTATGCATCACCACCGTATCAACTTTGACAAATACCATCCTGGATACTTTGGCAAGGTAAGTAATCGGCATGCCCTAGCGTCGTTTTTGATTTGACAAGTCCAATTAATGAATTTCCTTTGCTTGATAGGTCGGTATGAGAAACTACCATCTCCGTCGTAACCAAAAGTGGATGCCTACCATCAATTTGGACAGGCTTTGGTCGTTGGTGTCCGAACAGACCCGTGACAAGTACAAGGATCATCCCGAGAAAAAGGCCCCAGTTATCGACGTTGTTCGCGCTGTAAGTTGTATCTTCGTTTTTTCCTTTTTCTTTTATTCAGCTCATTTGCCTTATAAAGTGGCGCTCTTTTTGTCAAGAGAGACACCTCTACACAGCTTCCTGCTGTTCAGTTTAATTTGCATGACGTTCAGGAGCACTTCCTTGCAATTCAACTCGCGCATTTTTTTATCTTTTTCTCTCACGTTTCTCTAGGGATTTTACAAAGTCCTCGGCAAAGGCAATCTACCCAAGCAGCCCGTTATTGTGAAGGCCCGATTTTTCTCCAAAGAAGCAGAAGAAAAGATCCAGGCTGTCGGTGGAGCTTGCGTGTTGACGGCATAATTGGTTTCATTTTCCCAAATTTGTCAAATACATTGCTACTCTGCCCAAAAAGGCCTTTCTTAAACCTTACTGCCTGGGAACTTGAAACTAATCGCTCTTCCAATTAACTTTCTTTTAGATAGTTAAAACAAAACGAAAGTTCGAAATGGAAGTACCATAGCGTAAGTTGTTTAATTTACTTTATATTGAATATTATTGAATTGATTTTTGATTTATTTGTTATTACGAAATGGTGCTTATTGAATAGCTAGTTCTGTATTGATAAAATCCAAATTTAACCAATGGGGAATCTCCGATTTAGAACGCTGGGGGGAAGTTGTGTATTACTAAGAAAGTATATTCATACAAAGAAGGCGGGAATTCGGTGGATCCAAGTCAACATAGCGAATGAATCTCGGGTCTAACAAGAAATGGATGGCGTAGAGAACAACTTGGAAGTTTACGTGAGAAGTTCGTTTTAATACAAATACGCAGAATGATAAAAAAAGCTACCAAAGCAGTGGAAAAACGTTCAAATAGTAAGACAAATAGAAGGTTTTTAAAGGGGCTTCTCTTCGCTTTTTATCTTCCGCAATTTTAAATTAATTTCGGGCTTGGGCTCCTTGTCCGCGAGTACGTGCTGAAAAGATTTAAAATAGAAAACATTTTTAAGTACAAATAAATGTGACAACGTTGCCAAACAACGAACCGGCACCGTAGGAGGCGTGGCTACGTGACTTTCTAAATACAAATACAGTATTCGTGTTTTTAAGTGTTGTTATGCTCAAATTGGTGCTATATTTTTTAAAGTAAGTTATAATTATTTTTCTACGTTACTGAAATATCCCATGAATGGTTAAAGCCGTGTGCCTAGCCAATTCAAACACTATAACATGGCAAATTGCCATGTTTACTCACATTTTTTTATTTCCTTTCCCTTTCCCCCCTTTCATCATTCATGATTAAAAACTTGGCAATCGACCATGTGCTAACAATATGGAACATTTTAAACAGCTTTCAAGCCATGCTATAACGCAAAAGCAAGCCAAAAGCGAATGGAGTTAACTTTGTATCTGTCATCCATTTCCATCTGTCGCATCCGTCATCTTTTGTTTATTTGTGTTGTTAGTGTCTTGGAACGCTCTATGGGGAACTAGGAGTGCTGAGGAATGGAACTGTCATTTGGCTTTGTCAGGGATTCCTTCTCCTTTTGTGGGCTAGTTAGGTCCTGCACTATTAGAGGTGTCTTGTCATGTTGCATTGTTGTTCCAGAGGTCGTTTTGGGGTCATTTTTAGCCTCTGATTCGTCGCCATTGTCTTCTAAATCGATGACTTCCTCAGAATCGCCGTTTTGTTCCTCAGGATCAGGTCGTTTTCGACGTCGTGAGCTCGTACTTTCATCTTCAGTAGAAGAATTTCGCTGTGTGAGGGCAGTGGATGGATCCTGGCAACGACGTATTATTTGTCTGGTGGCTTGACAGTCAGCATCACTGTCTGGCAGCAATAAATCTGTTCGGATTTGCTGGAAATGGGCACAGCCCGTCCAAGAGCCTCGCGCATAGCGGCAAACTAAACATATAAAAAGCCATGCCAAAAAGCCAAAAGCAGCGAGTCAAACACACACACTCATATACTCGCACGAAAAAAGCTATAAAAAGCTAGCGAACCATGCTCTTGAAATGCCAAAAAGCTATTGCAAACATGCCCTTCTTGAATGTATAGCTTTTCTTTCATTCCTTTTTTCTTTATCTTTTTTTTTAGGGAGGGAATGGTGGTTTAAAGATGCTACATATGCGAAGGGAAACAAATATACCTTTCTTGCATCTCTTGGTAATAGTTTTGTTAGCTTCACAAGTGCTCTCTCCCTTCTTGAGAGTCAAAGTACGCGAACGTTGGTTCGTCACAGTGTCGCATTCCGTCCAAGGGCCTTTGGTATAACGACAAGTATCTGGGGATAGAAAAAATTCATAAGGTTCCAATTAGTTAGGGGAAAAAAAGTATTTGAAAGAGGCGAAACGAAAGTGAAGAAAAACTAACTTTTGTTGGCTTTTCTTGCGTTAGCGCGACCTCCTGCGCGCGCAGCTCGGACGACTCGAACTAGAGAATCAGAATCATCGTCGTTATCGTCTACGTCACTGTTTTCAAAGGCGTCGTCCCAAGCTTGGAAAGAATCTTCATCTTCACCATCTAGTTCGGCTACGGCCAATGCCAAAACAGCCAGCACGCCCAACATAACCAACGTCCACTTCATTCTGCTGTACTAGGTACAAAAACTGGAGAGAGAAAAACATGTTCGTGTTTTTTATTATTTAAGAATTTCTTTGCCAAAAAGGTGTGTAAGAGAAGAAGAGAGTTGCTCCATGTTAGACAAGAAAATGGTAGAATATCATGTGGTACACTGCACAAATCTCCTTGCAATTTTAAAAATAAACTATTTTTTCTTAAAATTTCCTAATATTACAATTTTGATATTGAGTATTTTAGTATCACAGTTTTTTAACTTGAGTATTCCAACTACCTTAGTTGCCGTTCCACACACGTTTGATTCCCATTTTTCAGTTTTAACGTTTAATGGCATACACTTTTCATAGTATTTAATTATAAAATTGGGTTGGAATTTTTTGCAATGTGTACTATTATTGGTGGGATCAAGGGTGGGCTAAGGTGGCCAAGATGAGAATATCGAAGCTTTTTTTCCACCCCTGGATAGTGACAGTCGACTCCCGTCGACATAACCTAAGAGCATTCGATCCGAAAAGAGGGGGGAAAAGATTGTCATCTTTGAGTTTCTCCATCGTGGGTCGATGGATGCAATTTCCGTAGAAACGCCAGTCAGTCGCAAAGGATAGAGTAAAACTCGGAGACAAGTTTATATCAACCCAAACCGGAATCCTTCGGTGCACAGAATGGATCTGTATACTGTAATTCATGAACTTCTTCCGGTCCTCATCAAGGAGAGATGATATTACGGTTATGTGCGTTGATCAAACTGAATTTAGTGAAACTCTTTAGTTTTGGAGTGTAAAGAAACTATTTTTTTTATCCCGCTTTTAGGTGAAGTTTTTTAAACTTCCGGACGAAGAAGGGTCGTATCAAAAAGTGTCAAGGGTCTTTGATTTGCATCTATGCATTTTTCATGTCACTTCCATTTTTAAAAAGACGAGTCTCAGGTCGCCCCGAAAAGGGCCATTTTAGTTTACACAAAAGAACTAGACAAATGTGTTTTTTCTCTCACGAATTTTAAGAATTTATTCTAAGAGATGTTCGCAAGTTCTTAGGAGCGTGTGCGTATACGGCTCGTTAATATTCCACTCTTGTGAACTAATCCCTTTTCTAGCTTTAGACAGCCAACGAAACCTTGTCATTAATCAGCTTCTGCTTCTTCCTTTGTCGGATGGTTCTTGGTTTGGTCGGAATTTCTCCGTTCAAAACTTACGAACGTTAATTCAATTTTCTTCCAAGTTTTTAGAGACCCTACCACTTCCCATTTGAGCAAGTGCAAACTGTGTTCATCGATTAACGATAAACGGTCTTGGGTTAGGGTCCCTTACGGAAAGGTTTCTCGTGCCGCTGAGGGCTTTCAGAGATAGTGTTAAGTTAGCGTCTTCCTAACTCAAAACATGGGAAACAATGTTTATGATCAGTTGCCATCTTACAGTTTATGTGGCACTTGCGATTTACTTATAAGCCATTCTACTCCGTTTTATCGTCGAATAAGATCATACTATATTTTGTCCTTCAATGTTAAGTCTTAGCATTCAACTAAGCACTGTAGTTTCTAACTAAAAGCACTTATGTTCGTATACTTTGTAACCATAATTCTCAGCCATTGAAGACCCTTCCCCAGCTTAGTAGGCGCACCTATGTTTAAGTCTACCTTTATATCTATTTATTTATTCGTTTATTGTATTTATTTGGGGTGTTTATAGGGAACAAAATTTGGATACCTTTCTTGGTTTAATTCATTGAATTTCTCTGAATATTTTAACAAAATTCCTCCTTATTTACATCTAAACGTTAAGTGTTGATGAATCTTCAGAAAGTGTAAACAATCCACATCCATCTTGGGATGAAACACGTAACCACTAGCGTAATGCATTTTCATTGTTGGCCAAGCGGGCCGGCCCAGCTCATCTTTTATTCGGATCCTCGGACTGCCAATCTCAAATCTCTTCTCTCGTCAAGCGTAAATATCTATTAGAGGGGAAAAAGGATCCCGGCGACAGTTCCATATCACTGACCATGTCATGGTTTATATGAAGGTTTGGTTCGCCGAGAGGGAGCAGAGAAAATGTCTAGAAAAGCCAGAATTTTTTCCCTCCAAATAGGACTTGCCGGGTTCTGTTTTCTGGGGGGTAAAGGTGGAAAAACGGCTGTCACCGGTTATACCAAACGTTGCTTATCCAGCATAGTGTGTTATATGAACTCTTAAGTTTATGTTTTAAGCATCAGCAATGTGTTCTATTGCCAAGAAATCGATTCGTCGTATTTCCGAACGTTTTCCTTTTTTCCCTTGACTTGCACCTCGAGTGGGGCTATTTTATTTCCCTAGGTTAGCTATATTGATTTGTATTTTTTTCTTTTTTTTTAGGTTCTTCTTCTTGCCTGCCTTGTAACTCTGCCACCAAGTACAATTTTTTCCAACCTTATTTCCGTGTTTTTTATTTTGTTTATTTTTTGCTTCCTTTTTGTTCTTGTTATATAGACGAGTGTGTGGAATACCTCCCCGGACAGCTGCTATAAAGGGCCGCAGCCTATGCTATGCGGAGTTGCTATGGCTACATGAAGATCAAAGATGGTTGGAAAGCGCAGAGAGGAAGAGAAAGAGATCATGCCCATTCTCGGAAATTACGGAGGAATAACAGATTACATTTTCTCCCCGTATCTTATAACCCAGCACAGAGAGAGGGGGCGAGAGAGAAAAAAGGAAATACGAGCTAAGGTATAGTGTACGCAGAAGTTATCGAAAGATTGCTTGCTTCTGCGTCGAACTATATTGAAGCTAATTGTTGTTGAAGAACAGAGGCATGTTGTGCCCGAAACAGGGAAAGAAAACAAAGAAAAACGTCATGTTCTTCATTGGGTAAGGAAATTTGATGTTTTAATTATTGAACAAAAGTTTGTGGATGGTTTTTTTTCCTCTCTCGTTCAGGTTGCAGGAATTAATTAAACGGATAAAAAATAAAGAAAAACGGGTTGAGTGTCAAATTTATCGACCTCCGCCACATTTGGCATATTTTTTGTTTTATCTCGCCCAAAGTCTTAATCATCTGATAACGTTGCCTCGGTAATTGGAACGCCCTTTGGGCCCAACTTATTCCGACAGCCTTTATGTGCTACTACTCGAGTTGAGGAGAAGCGCTTTCTCTCTCTCTCACTCCTTTGTTTCTTTCGCTATAACTCAACTCATAGCCATGTGGTATGTTCTGTACTGGTACTTCGTGGGCTCTTAATTTAATTTATCTTGAAGCTAATTAGTAGATATAGGGCGGGAAGTGCAATGGCGTTTTTCTTTGATCTTAGTCCGACCTTGATTCCAACGCATTACAAACTACTACCAGCATTCTTGCTTGCTTGCCATTTTTAAACAAGTTTGGGTAATAAAGGGAAATAAAAGAGTTACGTAAGCATAGGAAGCTGTTTCTATTACGCCAGAAGTACTAAAAAACTACGGAAAGGCCTAATGGGGCCAAGATTTCTGTGCTTCATTATCTTTCTAGGCTCGTAATGAATGTTGAACTGCCGTCGAGAAGGGGCGTAACTTCCTTTCTGAGACTTTTGGAACCCTCCGTTTTCCGTTCCAGTCAGCAATTCGCTGATAGCTTCCGTAAAGTTAGTTTGGGAAATGAAAAATAAGAAAAACGAAGCGGAATAGCTTGACAAACCGGAACACGAAGTTATATAACATTTCCACATCTTCTTCGCCTTTTTTTTTACTTTATGAGTATTCCATCTGGGAGATTTTAGAATCTTCGAACAAACTCCCCCTCAAGGGTTTAAGCTTAGTTGATCACAGATTGGGACAGCTGCGTTGCTTGGTCTTTCCACATATTCCTGATAGCATTTCAGGAGAATGTCTATTGTGTTAGTCGAGTGTAGTGTGTACATATAGCACACATAACAAACAGTACACGCATAGCTCCCTATCGCTGGTACTCGAAAGCAAACGAGAGGGGGAGGAAAGTTCGTTATCGGGTTCTTTTGAAATAGTTTTACTGATATACAATTTGACGACACAAATTTTCCCATCTTTTGTTTGAGTTTATTATCTTTAGCTTCTTTGGGAGACATTCTTTTTAATTTTTTAGGAACTGGAACTTTTTTTTTACTGGTATCGCTTTGAAAAAGTGACAAATTGCGCAGCATAAAGCTTCCAATTGCAGACTCTTAAATGGAATATATGGAGGCTTTGGCGTGGTGTTTAACGAGGAGTTTTTCGTCTAGAACTTTGAGCCCCCTCAGATTAGGTTTCATGTGGGGGTAATTTGAGCAGGGAGGTAAAGCATTAAAAGCAAAAGAGAAACTGGATAGAACTTGATTCTCAGCATGCAAATATATGTAACATGGACGCCTTTTATGTTGTGGTGTCGGCTTCTAAAAAGCGGATGCGAATGTGTTGGTTCTTGATGAATAGCTTTCCATGAAAGCAGCTATTGATAAAGTAAAGTGAAAAAAATGTATACCTTGGTAATCTTGGAGATAGAGTAAGAATGTATAACCCATGCCTTTGCTGTATTTGCTTTTTTGTTTGTGACACCATGAGATGCATCAACGTGACAAATTACACAGCAGCGTCATGAATCACTCTGAGCTCGTTTTCCTGTCAGATTATGGATCTTCGTATTATATTTTCCTTAAAAATTTAATGTGCTGTATATATTGTGTTAAAGAATTCGTGTTTGCTTCTTTTAAACTAAAGTTTAAGAAGGCTTTGGAGCACAGTATGCGAATTCCTGTTGTTTTTCGAATTGTGAAGTGGTTTTGCCCTAGTTAGAGGGTCTTAGGTTCCCCATTTGCTAGGTTATAGTCTTTAGACTTTAAAAAGAGCGCGGGATAAGGCTTCTTTATGAGTTAACGGAGTAATGAAGGCTTTTTGTGTGCTTTGAAAGGTGCGCACTGCTTTTGAGTGTGTTATTAGAGCTCTTTTTGTTAGGTTCAAGGCTAGTTATGCGAATTAGACCAAACGGGGAGCGAGAGAGCTATGGGTGAAGTTTATGGATACAAATTGCTAGCTCTGCATTGAGCAAATGTTTTTTTGTTTTTGTTTTTTGGCTTAAAGAGCGAAGCAAGTTTTTTTATTATTATTTTAACGAAGCGATGGGCAAAGAAGGCGGGAATAGAAGCGGACAGCTGTTGCAGAGATGAAAAGTTCGTCGAGTATGCGTCAAATGTCAAGAGCTTCCAACTCCTTAAGAACCGCTGGGCAATATGAATGGGTTATATAGTTTGGCTATGAAAGCGGAACGGATGCAAGCCCTTTCAAGTTTATGGATGCTTTCAGAACCGAACCAGCAAAACCAGTAAGTTTTCTCTTAAAGGATAAAAGAACGTGACAAGATGCTCAGGAGTTGCTTTTTGCTTATTTCTTGTCCCTTTTGCTTTTCTTTTTCTTATAATTCAGTAAAAATAAGCTTTTGCAAATCAACTCGTCACTTTCGTTTACATGTTGGGACAGCCTTAAGTGCTATGGATTCCTTCCGCGGAGCCAAAAGTTTATGCTAACAAACCCCTTCCGACCTTGTATGTTTGGGCCAACTGTAGCTGTAACTCGACGATTTGCCAACTAAAGCATGTCTATTTTCTTTTTTATTAAAAAAAAGGAAAATAGACAAGAATAGAAAAAGTTTTTTCGATCGTAGTGAATTAATTAATTTGTTAGGGAAAGAGGAAAAAGCGACTGCTAGAGATAGTGGATTTCCGTTAAGAAAGGGATTTGGGCTTGTTAGGGCAGAGTATATAGCTGCGGGCTGCAATTCTGTAGATGTGGAATTGATTGTTAGTTGACAAAGAGTGTGGTTAAAAGGCTACAGCTACAGTCTTAATTAAGGGCAGCGACTGCATGGCGCCGATGTAACTAAATGTCTCCAAGGGAGGGGGGAGGGGGTAAAAAAGGGGGGATATATGGAAAACAGTTTGTTCTTCTTAAGTCTGAAGCTTTGAAGCCAGGAATAACCAAAATGCGAAGCATCTAAATGGCGTATTTAACTTGTTAAGAAGTTTCCAGAGTTTTGCTTAAGGTTTTGCTTAAGGGAATCCACTTGCTTTTTTATTTTTTTTAATAAGTAATCTTTGAGGGAATTTTTCAGATAATCTTAGATAGTTTTGTATAATTGTAGGCAATCTTTTTGTGGGGAGATTAGTAACGCTATTACTTATACGAATGTTCAAGCGCCGTCTTAGCATGAAACTGTCTTGAGGGTATTGAATCAATGTGAAGGGTTCTTCCAACAACCCCTGCTGACCCATTGTTGGTAATGTTTATTGTGTGCTTTTTATAGACGAAAAGGGAAGCTGCTGAGAGATGCATCATAAGAAAAGAACTCCTTAGAAACTACTCAGCAAGACTTGGGACGATGGACGGAAGCTGTTTTCTTTTGTTCTCTTTTTCCATGCATCAGCCTTTTATAGTGTCCGTGTCTGTTAAGCTTCTTGTTGGGAGGCTGTTTAGACGGAAGTTTGGTATCTTGTGGATGGAAAAGCCGTAGAAAGACGGGAGGATTTCCACCAAGATTAAGAATAGGAATAGAATAGGATGTAGACCTTTGAGGAGATGAAACAG
The DNA here is from genome assembly GCA_022832285.1 of Lepidurus apus apus. Classification (NCBI taxonomy): domain Eukaryota; kingdom Metazoa; phylum Arthropoda; class Branchiopoda; order Notostraca; family Triopsidae; genus Lepidurus; species Lepidurus apus. The sequence goes on along the minus strand of JAGJRO010000103.1, from coordinate 204,950 downwards.
ATGTCCGTGGGCGGAAGATGCTGATTTTACTTTTCCCTTTTTCTTTGTATTTAGATGTTTACGTTACCTGACGATGTAAAAACTGGAATTGCGAGATTATGATTCGAATTGTGGGGAGATTAGTAAGCACTTTTCGAGGTGGTTTAAACGAGAGTAATGGAAGAAACTTTCTTGGGGATGCACTACCACTTTTGGACTTACTTTGTTTGTTCGGGTAAGCTGCGTAGTTCAGTGAGTAACTGAAATGAATCCTTCTGCGACGAATGCCAAGCTCAGACTGATCTACCTGATAGCCATAGCCTGCCTAAAGCCTTCTCCTTGCCCTTTGCCATCAATGTGGGAGCAAATGAGCAAACTCCGGGACTCCGGGATGTTTGGGAAGCGCAGTCAACAACACCTCGAAACCTCCCTATGTGTAAGCAAATGATATTTCCCTTTTTAGGAGATTAAAAATTGAATTAGCTCTAGGAGTAATGGATATGATGTATCACTCGCTACAGTTTTTCTTTTTATTTCTTTGTAGTTTTTCCCAACTTTTTTTTTATTTCTATATCGTGACATTTTTAACTTATACAAAAAAGCATTCAAACTTTCTAGACAAATAAGATAAAAGAAAACATTTGAGGGCTTGAGGTGCGGAAGTCTGTACTGGTGGCCATGTTTTTTCTATGTTTGTGTTCCAGGCGCCGTACTGCTTTGTGTTGAGGGATATTTTTGGAAACTACGGTCGTTTGCTTCATTCTCGCCCACATCGTTTGCGTTGAAGTACAGTTTTTTTTCTGGAGGAAAGATCGTACAAGCGGATGTCGATTGCCCAGACAGCTGTAACAAGAAATGCACTGGTGGAGTTTTATGTTGCGAAAAACATTAGCAATCTTGCGTTTCTGGTTTCGAAACATTTCTGAGCATTTATTTGCTCGTTTTTGTTTCCTCTACTTCCCATACGTTGGAATAATTCACCCCGTTTATAGCTAGAAAAGTGCTTTGTTTAGTTGTGGTATTTTAAGCCATTATTTTTTATTTATTTTAAAGGAATGCATAACTGAAAGCCGCTTTATCTCTTCTTAATAAGCGAAGGATTCAAATTTTGCGCCAAGACCTGGGAAGCCCGTAAGTGGAGCGATTTAGGGACTTCGTTGGTAGCCCTTAAAGGGGGAGTAAGGTTTCAAAATGAAAAAAATATATGTTATAAAAGAGACCAAACTACATGTTCTGGCTGAAGAACCCCTATGTCAATTATGCATATTAACCGAGTAATTAATTATTTAGCGGTTTAAGCTCCGCCCCTTTCCCCCACTTCAAATTTTCCTATCCTTATAACATTGGGGGACGGCTGGCCGGAGGCCTAGCGACTTTGCCTATGAGCGGATTCAAAATCGATCCCAGATCTCATAGGGACCGTATCGTGACCTTTCTTTTGAATGCCCAAACAAGTCTGTAAGTGCTTTGGTTAATTTACAAGCTCGATCACAAAAAACGGACTTTTTCTTCGCGCCGTGACTTGCGGGCTCCGCTGAACGCCATGTAGGAAGCGTTGCCCGCATAGTGGGAACCGCCGCTTTCGGTCCCATTGCCAGGGGAAGGGCTCTCGACTACGAAGCCCATTGCGAAGCCGACCCGAAACTTGCCTAAAGGCTCCCAGACGCGGATCTCAGCCCGGCTGGACGGCAATCGCGTGATGGCGCGAAGAAAGCGTCGTTTTTTTGTGATCGAGCTTGTAAATTAACCAAATTCGCTAGTGACATCTAGCGAGAGTCGCAGTAACTAAAGTCCACCATTTTGAGTCATTTTGTGCATTTCTTTTTTTTTTTCTTTTTTTTTAAATTCGAGACCATCGTAGGCACAGCCTATTGACGGTTACATTTATTTTAGTCATTTCAGCTTTTACATTTCTTGGATAAAAGAGGGGGGGACATTTACAAACTTAATTGCGCATTTCGTTCTTTCGAACACAGAAGACAAAACACCTGGCTTTAGTTGTCTTCTTCCCGATGGAGTGTCGTAAGAGTAGAAATCCTCGACATTGAAATGCTTGGAGCAGATTGAAGCATTATTGGTAACCTGTTACTTGAAAGCTTTGGTTTTAGACGTAAAGAAAGTAAATTATGTTAAGTTACTCCGAAAGATGTCCCAAAATTCTGCCTTATACACGAAACAAATTTCTCCTGTAACTTTGGCTCCTTTGGTAATTGATTAAATATTATCTTCGGCCCTTGCTTTCCTTTGTTTGATCTTCCTGAGTGTTCTATAAAGAACAACAGCAGCTGGGCATTTTTTCAGGTTTTATTAAACCTAAGCTAAGTCAAGATTATCTACCAACTGTCTTTTTTTTTTACCTGAGCTATTTGTAAAAGCTGTAAGCAAAACCAAAATTCACGGAAAACAGTTTGTTGTTGTTTGTTTACCTTAACTTAAATGTACTCGAAATGGCGGATTTCGCCAACTCTTGCCGCGAGAGGCGTAATTTGGCAAAAGCTCTATAGGGAGCTAAGATACTATCTTTCAATTCGTTATTGTACACCTGAGAATGTTTTGACATTACCGTGCGGCTCCCAGATCGTTCATACTGTCCTTTAGTTAATGTTTCCCTTATCAATGACTTGATGGTGATGCTGGGCACTGAGACCCATAAATTAAGCGGTGCAAAGCGTCCGGATGTGTGTAAAACAGATTCGATAGCTACCACACGGGACTAGAAACCGCGTAGTACACTCGTTTCGGCAGAACATATTCGGGTTTAAAGAACTTTTCTTCGAAATCTGCAAAGCAAAAGTTAAAGGTTACGGACAAAGTTAAACACCAAGTTAAGGACAAATTTTTTCAGCATTTTTTCTCACTTATGATGTTGAGACTATTAGATGTTAGGTACTTACACAACGAATCCAGCGTCTCTAGAAGGGTAGATTTGCCTGATAGACTTCCCATGTGTGCTGATACAACTGCCGAAGATTTATTCTCACATAAGGTGAAGCGGTGAAGAATTCGGTACAACATTATAATCGAATTCGTACAGTCTCCCTGCTATACTGCAAGCCACCACCATATCTGTGCAACTGTAGATGAAAGAAAATAACACACCCTCATAGAGCTAAACTTGGTATATGTTGACTTGGTAGCGGCTGATTCTATCACATCTTCAATGGTCCGAAAGCCGTTGGCTAAAATACGATCAAACTCTTGCTTTCAATGCAATATTATTAGACGCAAATATTAGACCAATATTAGACGCAAAATGCAGGTTGACAGCGTTATTCGAAGTCGATAATGTTAAGTATGTAGTCATCGTGCTGTTAAACCCCATTTCTAACGCACACAGCAAAAAAGTATTGGATTTGGTCAAATTTGGGGACTTAACGTTTCGGTTTTTTGTAGATAGGGTAAGGTGTACCCTCTTTCAGTAACTGCTGGACTGCTGTGACCCGTGGATGGTGCATTTTTTGCTAACAAGAATGGACGGATACAATGCTTTCCTGAATATATACCTCTTTCCCTATTGCAGCATTGATCCTATGGACCTGTACTGTGCAACAACAAAAGCAACGTCTATTTTGTCATTTAGAATGTAACGTTTGGGTTAACTGCGTTTTCCTTTCATTTCGTGTGACTGGGTCTTGATTGGGAACGGATAAATGTAGACACCATACATAGTTAGGTAACTTGTAAGTACACACGAAGTGATGTGACAGTTAGATGCGTGTTGCCCATCAAGAGCCCTCCTGTTAATGTCAACTACTTGAAAGGAAGCTAAAAGACTCCCAAAAGTTCTTATGCCATTTCTTATGGGTAGTTTTGTGGTGTCATTTAATGACTTGTGTAGAACACTGATGCTATAATTAGTCTCCTTTTATAAATGAATTTTTTGCCAATAAACTCTTAAATATATTTGCCTTCAGTGTCATACAACAGGTTTCTTAACCCCGGTCCGTTTTTTTCTAAACAGCTTAATTTATTTGAAGCTTCTCGTCGACACGAGATCTGACGAAGCCGTAGGTGGTTCGCTGTGCAAAGCGGGGGGTGATACCGGGTCCACTCTTCAAGTGGCATTTCCTTTTCTTGGTGAATGAAGAATTTGTAACGACTTTTCTATTCAGAAAAAGAAGAGAAAGTGCTATGTCTTCTTGCCTGGTCCTTTGATTGTCACTTCTTAGCAGCTTGGACGAGGTAGACCAATGACAACGTACGAAGGAAAGGACAATCTCTTCAGTATATCTACTGGTGCGAACACTAATTGTTAGTTGAGAAGAAGACAAGTTTATGTTGGTTTTAAGACTACTACTAAGTAACTACTTCAAAGAATGTTTAGCAGGGATTTGGCGTATATTTCCCAACCAATTACAATGCATTTATCCAAATTGAAATGTTAGCTTAAATTCGTCTGTACCAGCAGGCTATCCTTTATCAATTTCAAATTAGTCGACACGAGATTTGACAAAGCCGCAGGTAGTTCCTTGTGCATAGCTGGGAGAGATACCGGAACCAGGTCCACTCTTCAAGTAGCATTTCCCGTCTCGGTGCGCAAAGAACTTGCAATTGGGATTGGCGATGCAGACTCCTCCGCATTGTTCGCCAGTACTAGGTTTGCGGTCGAAAGTCCCGTACTTCGGGTCGTGGAGGTCGCAGTTAAAGTCCCAACTGATCAGGCCGTTGTCACCATCTCGCCAGGAATGAACCATTACGGCCGCCATGAGCAGGAAGAGAACACTAAGCGATGAGGATACCATGTTCATTGTTGGAGGACTTGAGGAGTGGCTCAGAAACCTATACACAAATGAGAAGAATCCACGCATTATGTTCTCGAGAAGATCAAACAATAAGATGTCAAGCATTCTAGTGAATATTGCTTTGTTTTAGTTTTAAAAAATCTTCAAGAAAACTTACCGTTTCAACAAGGGTTACGTAAGCTGCTTCAGTAAGGAGAGGACGATTACCAAGAGAGGATGGAGAAAGTCTGTTGTACTATGGACAGTCCCAAGCTACATTTATAGGTCCTCTCCAGATGATACCTGATCCCGCGAATCGAAGTGTGGGGAAATACGCCATTAGATTTTCGTATGTAGTACTTTCATCAGAAACTGGTTTCCTAAGTTGGTTTTCCCATGCCATAAAAAGATTGAACAGGGTATAGCTATTATGACAGGTAGGACTTTTTTCCGTTGAGGAAAGCCGAACCGCAGTCAAAGTACGTCTGTGTCAAAATTTCCCCGCGTGTCCCTTATTAGTTAGGTAATTGTTTTGGTATCGTGATCTTAGAACAGGGGAACATACATTTTAAGAATTACAAAGCTAAGACCGGTTTATTTTAACAATAGGAAGAAAGCAAAAATTGTTTCCTGTTCATTTTCTACGTATTAATTAAACCTGTTTACAGAGTGAAAATCGCTCTATTTCATAGCGTCATTCTTGTCACTCTACCGTGTACTGTACCCTACCTTTTTATATACAGTAGGTGAATTATGTGAAATTTAAAGGATACCCAGCGAAACTGTAGGAAAAGCTATGTTGCACCCTTTCTCGCACCAACACATCTGTTGGGATTGACATGTACCATATAGACTTGTCGTATTGTTGATCAGAATTTTACAATTAATCTAGTACTACGACAGAAAAAGATAATGGTTTAACGAGTGGAAAACCCACAGAAAACTCACCACCTTAGATTTTCGTGTGTATTGTTTTAATCAGAAACTGATCTCCTAAGTTGGTTTTTCCCATGCCATAAAAAGATTAAACAGGGTATAGCTATTATGACAGGTATAGGACTTTTTTCCGTTGAAAGCCGAACAGTACAAAGTACAAATTTTGATGATTAAGTAGAATTGTAACGGTTGTTTTCCCAATTTTTTTTTTTTTCGTAAAAATGTATCCCTGTTTTCCAAATCTGATGGAATTTTTCTTCTGCGACTTTTTTTAACTCCAAAAATTGGTGTTGGGTATAACGAAAGTTAGGAAATATGAATATTGCTGTTTGTTCGGTGGTTTACGTTACCTCACCCCACTTTCAATTCTCTATGTTTGGTTCTCTATGTTCAGTCTTCCTTTCACGTTACTCGAATACTGCAGTCTGAGTTCCGTATAGTACGGAAGCTGTGTTGTGTGTTCACTCAAAGCTAGTTACAACAATTGGAAAATGGGAAAAATTATGCAAATGAGATGTTATACAAACGAAAGCCCCCCCCCCTCCCCCCTCCATTTGCTTAATTCTTGTACCCACGTTCTTAGTAAAGTCTGGTTTCCAAAAATTTCCTTCTTTTGTAAGATTTTCAGGGCTTTTTCAGCGCTTTTCTTCGTAAGGGGTAGTGCAAACATAAGGAGGTCCCTTCAAATATCGTGAAGAAATTAGAGCCTCGCCCGCTTTCCCTGTTCCCAACACCCCGCTTGGAGTACTCATAGCGATCTTCACTGGTCCCTCTGAGAGTGTCACTCTACTTTGGCAAATAAGAGTAGGCTACTCCGAAACTGCAGATTCGCCGTGAGATCTCGGATTCGCTACTCCCAGTGGAGGGCGCTGGTAATTTTAGGAGTAAACGGCAGCCATACTGAAAGGGAGCCATACTGAAAGCCATTTAATATTTCGTTTTTTGACGAAATAATTTGCCTCGACCGGGTTTCGATATAAGGACCTCTCGCTTCATAGGCTTGCGCCTTAACCACTTAGTCGCCCGCTTATATTTATTATACGTTAAACTTTTATACATGCAACATAGGAAGTAAGCTGGTGTACAGTGTATGTAGAAAGTGATCCTTATTAAAAGATTTGTTCGATTTATAAAAATCGCATTATATCTTGTTTTTTTGTTTTTAAAATGCAATAAAAAACTTTACTTATAGTTCTTGTTTACGAGTCAAAATCATTTAAACTAAGTTTGCTTTAAATAATTTTAATTAAAAGCTCACAGGTACAATACATCAAACGACACCCTATGTTCTTTTTGGACCGCAAACTCACCAGTGATGTCCAATTAGTTACACCTTGAAGCCAAAATAAACACTAATCTGTGGTTATTTGTCCTTGGCTTTAATTGGAGTGTTTAATTGTGGGAAGAACCAAGTATTGAGTCGATCCATCTTGTTCTACGAAGCCCAGCGTACTGGCCACTTGGTCAACAATAGCACTGATTTCCGTGGCGATTTTTTCGCCCCTGGTTCGGACAGCGGCCATAATCTCAACGGAATGTTACTTCGATGGCTTAATTTTCCCTTCCAGAGTTCTTTTGCATTATGCTCATGCATGCAGTACAAATTAAATATATAACTACATCTGTAAAATTATAGTAAAATCACGTCTGTTCTAGTGTGAGCAACTTGTATTAGAATTTGACTGAAGGTGGCACATAAAAATGACGTTATCTTCTTGTAATATTACCGCAATAAACCATTAATGCAATTGTGTCACCATCTCATCCTTCTTCCGTGTCACTGGATCATTTTGAGCCAAGAGGCTGTTGTCAATATTCGAAATCAAAGGAACGGAGATAACAGTTTTGGGGGAAAGTGCTACGTTGACGGTGGTGGGGGTTCTAAGAATAAACTACTAATGCGTCTGACCACATTACAAGACGCACCCATGAGATCTTGAGGCCATCTACAAAATCCAAAAAGAAAACCCAAGACAGGAGTATTGCAAACTCCTTTTTTTCGCTCCTTACTTTTTGCTTGCTGGCTTCTGATCTCCCCAAGTATATCGATCTCACAAAATTTCATCGAACCCGTAAAATGGAAAAGGTCAAAAGCACGTCACGTTCCATAACGTGATTGCACAGCGTAAGACTACACAAGTACAAGGAAACTCCAAAAGTGCTGAAGACTTAACACAAAACGGTGTCCTTTTTTGTCTTATTATCCTAAAACTCGGCGTTCCGGGGTTAGAAAATGGCGCAGTAAAGTTTTACACGATGTGCGATGCGAGGGGAAGGAAGAGGGTTTTTTTGGGGCTGACAAAACGCTGACAAATCTACACTTTGTCCCGTCAAAAGAACACAACTTTGCTGGCAACAACCAAAACTAACCTTTTTGAAACAAAAACAAAACAAAAAAGAAACTACAACAGCCTGCAGAACCCTTTTGAGCAGAAAAACGTTTTTTCTGTTTGCTTGAAGAAGCGTTTTTGGGAAGACGAGCCAAGGGTTGTGAGTGTGAGTTTATGTGAGTGTTTGCGTGAATCTTAACTGCCGGGAGGAAGTACAATGGTCAGTATTGGTCAGGTGGAAGTTTTTATAATGGAGAAGAGGCGGAAGAAACTTGTCAAGTGATGTCAAACAACCACCAGTTTTTTTTTTTTACAAAGCGGAAACTCTCTCTTTCTCTTTTCCCATAGATAATAGCTTACAATCTTCAGTGTTTTTAGTCCACAAATCAGTAGAAGCTGTGAGAAGTTTGGTCATGTCCTGGTGCCAGGGTTCCATACATCGACTTGGATAAATCTCCCGATGCTCGCAAGGGTTGATCCCTGGTTGAGGCATTATTAGTAGCACCACTTCGCGTCGAGCGAGGAAGAGTAAACGACTCTCCTATATCTCTTGGCTTCCATATTGGAGAACCTACAACATTTATCGAAGAAAAGCCGTCAGAAATCTATTAAGCATCACTAAAGAATTAAAATACCCCAAACTACCGAGAAACAATAGCAAAGTATAGAAAATACAAATAACATAATATTAGAATACAAATCTTAGAAGTATAAATATTAGAAATACATAGAAATATGCTAATAAATAAAAATACACAAACCAAGCTGCAAGTTGTGCATTACCTAATGGTTTAGCGTATTGCGGCTGATAATTCTGAGGTGTATTTGACGATTGAATGAGCTTAGCTTGACTACTGGTACTGCCAGTAGACAAAGTCGAGGTTGTGCTAAGACTCAGATGGTTGGGAGTTCTTCCAAGCATGGCTTTAGGCGGTGGAGGCTCATCTTCGCTCTCCGATTTGGCACCTGGGTCTGAATCTTTAGGATCTTCCTTTCCAGTTCCATTTCCTAAGCAATCTGAAAACGTAGAAAAAAAACTAAATTAACTTCAGTGAACAGCTGTCAATCGTTTGAAGAAAAAGAAAGCTCATTATAAAAGATCCAAGCGATTAAAAAGAAAAGTTAATTTACCAATTCCATCCCCAACGGTTTGGCTCCTAGCTCGGAGCGTTCCGAAACTAGATTCTTCCCCGGTAGAATTGCCCATAGGTTCCAAATTATCATAGTCAATATTGCCCGCGGAATGTCGTTGTGCATTTCGGGGTGATTTCCGCCTTAAACTACCAGCCCCAGTGGCCAGCGATAAGGTTTTGGCATTCCCAGCTGACATGAGCCGGGGAGAGGAAGCGAGAATAGTGGTACATGCTCCTAAACCCGGTTTCGCAGGTGGAATGCTCATATTGCGCACGCTTTCGCGAATGATTTGACGTATTGTCTTCAAGAAGGCATTCCGGAATTCAGCTGTGCTGTTGGACAGATGATAAACTTTCTCTGATCGACGATGTAGCGGGTTTTTCAAATGGATCAACTCCCACAAAAAGTGTGCATCCAAGTCCTTGGTAGCTGCCGCTCGGACTTGCACTTCCGTCACTGGAATCAATACTTGGTACCGAATGATTTCCACTTCAGGAGCACTCGCTTTGGTTGCCACACTCTAGAAATAGATTTTTTTTTAGAAAAAATATCTAATGGAAGAATCGAGAAATAAACTCCGCCTTTTCCAAAAAATAGATAAAAGAAAATCAAAAGAAAAAAGATAGGAAAACATCGCTAACCACAAAAAGAAAACTAAAAAAGAGTGAAGAAAGCCATAATAGTCCCCCAGCTTCTTACCATAAGCTTCTTCTTCTGTCGTAGCCGTTCTTTGCACAAAAATACGACGGCTGTTTTGAATACAAAGCACATGGCATGGAGTTCCAGTCCTTTCTTCACTTTGCCCAGAAAGTCCGAAATGTTAAGCCACTCAACGCCGCCGTAATACAACAAATCTGCAGGACTCAGATCTACGGGCTAGAGGATACGGACAGAAAATATACGATAGAAAAAACGAAGAAACGGAGGGAAAAGCATCATAAAAAATACGGACAAAAGAATAAAAATTCTTTTACTGGAGACATTATGGTCAGTAATAAAAAGACTGCGCCAAAAAAAAAATTATGGCCCATATTTACCTGCTTGCAAGATTTTTGATGTTGACGGAATAAATGCTCAAAAATAGCTCCGTACTCTTCGTGAATTCGCTGCATCTCGTTAATGTGTTCCGCCACCTTTTCCATACTTTTTAACGCCTCTGTCATAAAAACATGGTTAAAAACGGAAAATGATACACGATCTTAAAAAAAACCTTTCTTTCGCGGTATTGCAAATAATAATTTTAAAAATTCCAAGGACTCCAAAGAAATATTGAGAAATATTGAGAAAAATGCAAACGAACTTGGTAGAATATTTTTTGATTATTAGTTTTACCAATGAGGAGCTGATGTTCTTCAGAACTGGAATCTGTCAGGATTTTCAATTGCTGCAGTAATAACGGATATTTGAGAATGCGCTGAATAGGCTTGATGAGGTATGATTCTAGAGTCGAGGAATGTTGCTGCTTGGGATTGCGAGATTGTAGAAACTCTTGCAGAGCTTGTGAACCTTCGTCTGCAATATTTTGTTGTTTTATAAGGAAACGAAATAAAATTAAGTTACATATTTTCAGTTGTAGTATATATTATTGTCAAAAAATTGGTTTGTTTTTAACTTACTGGGCAGTAAAACCTTCTGGGCTTTGGAATGACTAGCACAGAATGAGCTATAGAGCTTGAAATGTTGGGCGTAGTAGAGGAACGAGTTCCCAACTGAAACCAAAACTGACTTGAATTGTCTGATTTGATCCCAGCGTTCAAAGTCGGGTTGTCCCTGGAGAGCCTCTTCCAAGCTTTGTAAGAAGAGTCGTTGAAACGCCACTATTTCTTGGATGTTGCCAAAAAGGACATTAATTTCCGCAGTGGAGAGGAAAGTTTCCTGTTTCAAAGGTTCCAAATAGTTTTCCAACAAAGCATTCAAGTTCTACAAGGAGAAGAAAAACAAGAAAAAAAAAACATAATGATTAGCCCTCTCATTCCCGTATAAAAAAAAGAAGAAAAGGAACAAAAAATGAATTGTGTGTACCTTGACGTAAGTCCGTTCTGTTTCTATTAACTCCAGGACAACTTTACGCAACTTCTCGGCGTCAGTCAATTGCCGGTTGGGAGTCATGACTTGGGATTGCGACGAAGCCACGCTTCCTGTAGGACTAGATCGTCGAGCTTCGGAAGAACTCGAGCTGCGGCAAACACTGCGGTCACCGTCGCTCACCTAAGAAAAAGACAGGAAAAAACAGGAGGGTAAAAACGTTTCTTATGCTACGTTAAAGTCTCAAGGGTGCCTTGCATATTCCCATGACTAATATCACTTTTTGGACAAAAAAACTTACCTTCAAAAGACCAACGACTTCAGGGGCACTTTGCCGGGTTATAGCAAATCGATCACGATAGACTTCAGATTCTCCAGGAGACTGCATTTCCCGGCCTGACCAAAAGAAAAAGAAAAAAAGTATCCGAAATTCAATTTAGCCAAGCCTGGCCCAATTCAATAGAATGTTCCAATTTATAGAACCTAAAAGTAAAGAGCAAAAAAAAAAAAGAGAGAAGAGAAAAAAGAAAGAAAAACGTACTCCAAGAAGGGGCGGGTACAATAAGTCCCGAGATGACATCATCGCTAATTAAAGCATCCGACGGTGGTGGGGGGCAGACCAAGGAATCAATAATGTCATCAGTGGTTTTCAAAAGACAGGTAATATCAGGTGGGTCTGCTCGACAACTTCTCATCATGAGACAGAGAGAGAGCTCTTCTTGTAACACAGACTCAATATACATCATATCCAAGTCTCCCACTAACGCTCCGTTGATGACCATAATCTCATCGCCTTTAATAATGCCTATATAATGAACCAATCTGAGTTAGTAATAATACCTTGGTACTGCAATGGCAACTTTGCCAGTGAAACTGCGTAAGTAAATCTAGATTAAAAAGAGGCTACTCTTGAATAATTTAAGCAGCCGTCAGACCCAAAATTACAGGGTGCTTTAGAAGACCATTGCTTCTTTAGCACCGCATCTCGAACGAATTTTAAGTAAAGACGACGAGTTTCATAGTAAACAAGCGTTTCTTTTGAGGCCTCCCCCGGAATAGAGTCAACTCGCCCATCCATGGCACGTAGAAAATAGGGCTTGGGTTGAGTCAGCTGTCGAACATGGGGGAGGCAAGCCACGCAGCGAACGTTTTTGGGCCCATTTGTTCTCCCAGTGGCAGAAACGGTACGGCTAGGCTAGTTAGCTTGTCTAAAGGCGCCTTTTCTTGGGTCTGAGGTCGCATCGGAATACTCACCATTAGTCATAGCTACGCTTCGGTCTTCCACACGACTCACAAAGCAACACAATTCGTCTTGCCGGTCCATATTTTCTACTAGTTCCGCTTCCACCGAAAAACCCCACATATGATCCAAACTAGAGCGTGATAATTCCACTTGGTATAAAGATTTGGCACAAACTTCCACCACTTCGTGGCTATGGATCTATAAATTTAAAAAAAGAAGCAAATAAATCACTTAAATTACTACTTCCCTTCCCCGCAAAACTGCACTTCCTTTTGGTTAAAAAAGAAATAAAACCCCACTAAATTAAGTCTTTCTTAAAATTCACTGACAGCTTCCCTTTTATTCTTATTATGTATGCTACATATATGCTATGCTTACGTAAGCTTATACGATTTGCTGAAGTGGGCAATAACTAACGGCTACTGAGCACGGAGCTAAAGCTGGAATAACTCGGCGCTCGTTTACTTTTTTTAAGGTCTTTAATTCTTTTCACGCATGCCATCATAAATTTTCCCGCTTGGTGATAAAAACGGGCCACTATGCTGAAAAGCAACAGTCCAGCCCGTGTGAGCCATCAATGTTCATAACTCATAACTCTGACTCAGTTTTGGGGTCTTTTGCTACTCCTTCGAGCTCACGTAAGCACGCTAAATGTTTGTGACATGCAAATATTAAGCTGGCTCCTCTCTTCTCTTCGCACTGCACGTGCTACTTAAAAGGAGCTGCACTGATACGTACTGTTACACTTGCAGTACACTTGAAAGAAACGAAACTTAATAGCAAGGTATTACTGTACCTATAGTCAGTCAGTACATGCAACTGGGGCAAAACCCTGAAATTACCCGCCCAGCAAACACACATCACACTTACGTAAGATTCGATGAGATCCGATCGATGAGGTACAAAATGGTTCGAGTTGTCCATATCTCGTCGCTTTTTCACTCGTACAAAGTGTTCTGCCGGATTCAAGGAACGTTTGCTACACGCGCTGGACAGAAACTCTTCCAACGTCATACTATCCCTGACGGTAATGGTGACGTACTACAAAAAACAGCGAATTTTTCAATAAAGCCCGAAATAAGGCAATACACTACTCATTCCATACTAGTTCCAACAAATTATAATTCAAGTGTTATTCCAAGTAAACACTTTTTGGGAAATAATTGTAAAAGAAAAGAAGGATTAATAAACTCCATATTACTCCCAATATATCATCTTGGAATGAAAGATAAGAAGTTAAATAAGAAATTAAAACTAGATACTAATTCCAGGTCCAGTTCAATAGTCCAGATTGTCTTGAAGTAAAAGTATAAATACTGAATAAGAAAATTAATAAAAGATTTAAAAGCAAAACGAAAAAAAAATCAGAAAATATACATTGGAAGAGCACGAATAATACAGTAGACGAGTACCTTTCTTATGAAAGACAATATTTCAACAAGTTACGGAAGAGAAGGGACAAGTGTCTGTTTTTACTTGGGAATCTGGAAGGCTAACTTTGAACAGCTGTTCGTTTTCATTGGCAGCCGGGGTAGCGACCAAGCTTTGGGACTTGCGGGAACTGACGGAATTGGAACGCGAAAGCGGAGGAGCTGGTCGTCGTCGAGTGGCCCCTCGTCCCGCTAAAAGATTGTTGAGTAAAGATGGACTCCTGGCGCAAATATACGCGTGAAAGGATGACACCGTGAAGACGCCCAATCTATTCAAAATGCCCTTCGTATTCCGCGACACGTGCGCCAATAGACCCTGTCATAAACATAAGGACAGGGTAGTTGTAGAAATAGCTTATTTTGTCCCCTCCAGAGCAATCCAAAACCCCTCCAAAAGCCCACCATAACCCCGCTTCAAAACTCCCCAGGAGAGCTTACAAAGACTCATAAACTATCCGCAAGATTTCCCTCAAATGAAAACATTAAGCTCTTCTGTTTATACAAAATAGACATGTAAACACTTACTTAGTAAGCTTATTTTTTTTCTTTGTTTTATGTTTTGTTTCTTATTTTTCCTCAGTTTTGTTTGTTTCTGGTGTTTTATGGTTTTTACCTTAGGGTTAGGCAATTCACCGTGCTGCAGACTTGCCATATAGCAACGCAACCTAAATTGTTCGCAATGCAAACGTTCCAAGTTTTCTTCCCAGGCAGAGATCTGCGCTCCAATTTGGCGACGATTCTCAGGATCAGAAACGACAGACAATTGCATTTCGGCCATGTGCTTCAATTTGTTATCCTAGACAACAAAGACATCCCACCCGCCATCCAAGTGAGTCGAACATATTACAAATTCCATGCAGCTGTTTTGGTTATATTTTCATAGTACCCCTCTTTCCTCCATTGCGCATTTACATTTTGTTTTTGCAGAGGTACTGTCTTTTTTCTTGCTCTTTTTTGTTAGATTGGGATTTTTTAGGTCGCTTTATTTACTTACGGATTCTATAGAGCGCTCCAAACGGAAAATTTCTTCTTGAAGCAGATGCAAGGTGCCGGTTTTTCCACGGTGGCGAGCAAAAGAAGCTGCGCAAGCACAATGAATACTGTTCACCCACGTGTCCAATTCGGCTTGGCAGGGCGCCTAATGACCAACAAAAAAACAAACATGACAATTTGGTCAAATGTGCGCAAAAAACGCATGGCTGTCTTCTCCAATACAATATTTCCTAAGAAAAACTAAAAAAAGACGGGATAAAAGCCCTTAAAAATGTCCTTTTTACGGTTTTTTGGTACTTTTGTGCTCAAAAGACATGGGATTGCTTGGACTCATGGAAGCTTACATCCTCCCAGTGTTCTTCTAGGCGTTGGCTTCTATATTTATCTACTAATTTTCTTAATGACATGAGTATTTCCTTGTAAATAAAATCAGTTAATAGCGATCATAATTTAGAGCAGCGCCGCCTAAGGCACTGGAAAACTCTTCACACTCGGTTAAGTAACGTAAACATAAAGCCTTAAAGGGCAATAGCCAACGACATAGCATATTGATATTTGGATGAATTCTTATTGTACACATTATTCTAAGAACGAGAAAATTTGTTTCAAATTTTTATGACTAGCCGTTCCCGAGTTATTGACTTGCGAAATTTTGGCATTTTCCCGCCACGCGAGCCGTGACGTAAGGGTCGCAAGAAACATTACAGGCTGACCTGTCCGTGGTTCACGGTTTGTGTTCGGTAAGTTCGTGGTTCCTCTGGCTCAAACTGGCATATTGTTTGCGACCATGACGTCACGGGGCCCACGTGACCGCGCTGGCCAATGGCAAATATGCCCCGTTTGAATGTTAAGACTTCTTATTTTCTTATTATCTAGTTTTCATTTTAGCGTATGATAAAAAGACACAGAGAACTAGAAACTACCTTTTTTACTCCTTATTATAAGACAAAGTTGTTTTTTGGTGGCTATTGCCCTTTAACTGCCTTGTAAAAGTTAACTACCACGTTTTAATTGTTGCCATGTTTAAAAGTTACTTATGATTGTTGTTTTTACACAACACTGCAAACCTCATAAGATTACAGCAAACAAAAAAAAGTAATTCATTGTCTATTGTTATGTTCAAGCTAAACAACAATAATAACGAAAGCTATTTTGAGTCGCACCAGGGCGCTGGAAACTCTCCTTGTTAGGCTTAGTAACAGTGCAATACGACCCTAAAATCTTAACTACTGTTTATAGCATAACTACTATCTTCAAATTGTTTACATTTTTCCAACTTCTACAAGACGACTGCTCGAAAACACTGTTAAGCTTGTGAAATTACAACAATAAAAAGAATATAAATAAGAAAGTAGTCAAATAACCGAAACAACCATGAAAACCGGTTGGGTGCCGCGCTGAGAACTCTTCTTACTAGGCTCACTGTAACGCAAACATACTGGACATTTTAATTGCTACTTAAAGCGCTGTAAAGTGTCACAATTTGTTTACAAGATACTTATTAAACGACATTAAACATCTTACGAAACCCTACTATTATAACTAATGTCTAAAATAAACAAAAAACAAACTAGAAAATGTAAGAAAAATTCAAACAAGTTTTTGGGGGCGTGGTCCTTTCCTAGTGCTATTTCTCTCTACCAGAGGGCCAGATAGTGAAAACAAGTGGGAAATGTTGTGGGTCGAAAACTTAATGATCGTTTTCCCCTTACCTGGAATAAGTAGGCGTCGCCGAATGCTGTACTGAGACAGAAAATAAAATCTCGCTTAGGATGCTCGGGAATGGGTTGCATGATGGCACCATCGACAATAATGAGGTGCTTGGGCGCCGCTTCCACAGTACGACCTTCTCGACTATCGCAAGGGTAAAACAGCAAAGTAGTCCCTTTCAGACACACCCAATAGCCCCGCCAGCCCCGTTTGCGCGCCAGTTCCACTTGGTGTTTCTTTCGCAGCAACCATTTCTTCACGCTTAGGAAACTGCAGCAAAAATAATCGTACACACAAAAAAATCCCTCATAATCAACACATACAGAAAATACAAAATACACAGCCAACCCAAAACTCGTCTGTCAGCCATAACGCAATAAACTCAGCAACCAGCCAAACCATCTCCAAAGAAGACGAAAAAGGAGGACAAACTTAATATAGGGAACACGAAACACTTACCCAGCTTTACGCAAGGCCCCAGTGCAATTAAAAGATGCTGCAGCAACGCTTTTCTTCATAGGGCCATGGCCGGTCGTATCAGCCTCGGATTCACCGTCGTCATCATCGCTCACTGCCGTTGTGAGGGACATCCGGTCATCATCTGACATCTGCAAAAAGCAACGAGGTGTAACAATTGTGCCTTCGCTCGTCGTTCCTAGCTCGTAACCCAAAAAGAAAATAACTGTCCCCCTGAATCCCCCCAACAAAAGGAAAAAGTTGGTTGCCATAGCAAGAAAGACAAGAAATCAAAACTTCGGCTGCCAACTTCGGTCTTCAAGACAGCACCTACCGACCCACGTATACACACGCACACAAATATCTATAAAAAAAAAAAGTACAGGGAACCCATCGCCCTCCCCAAAACGGTACACAAATGGATGGCTTGGCACATCCAAATGGGCGGAGCTCAGTCTGGTGGAAGGGAATTGTGTAAACCTAAACTTTCCTTCTTCTTCTTACTTCTTTTCGCGTCCAAAAAAATCGAACTTGATCAGCTACATAAAACGAAAGAACATTTGGTATCCACAACTTGCTGAAGGGGGTATAAAGAGAAACGTTTAAGGGGTTTCCAAGTACGCCATTGAACCGCCCCCTGCCCCCGGGCCAGTACAATTGGTAAATGTATACGACTTCGCAAAGGCTTCTGTACTTGTTTTTGTCGTCCTTTCTGGGCTCCCCAATATTGGATTGTAAACAAACACGAAAACTTCATGGAACCAGACGGTTTTAGTTTAATTTCTCGATATTTTAGATTCTTATCTCCCCAACTTTCTTTGCTTTTTATGCCGTTGTACTTGCATCTTTCTTCTCTATTTTTAGAGAAACCAAAAACGGCTAAAAAGTTAGTTTTTGCTAATTCAGATCCTCTTCCAATGAAACAGTACAAGAAGAATTGGTCTTTCAGTAACATGACAGGATTTTTACTGCCCATTTACAAAAGCTTATCCAGTATTTTCTAAACGAAATTATTTACCGTCATCAACAATTCAATATGGTGTAGCTTCAGTGCTGGAAGCTCTTCTCACTGGGCTAAATAATGTACATACATTAAACTTGAAATAGTATTTAAAGCGCATATAGGTTGTTTTAGTTATTGTAGGTATCCCTAAAAATATCTTATTTAATTGCTTATTGACTTTCTTGTAGTATGTCAGAAGCTCGACAAACGTAAAATTTAATTAGATCTCTTGTTACCGAAAACCCCCCCGAAAAATTGTAATAGAACTAGACCTATCCTTTGAACCAAGTAGGATTGTTTTGTTGTTTTGGAACATTTAAATTACCCAGTTTCTCAACACAACGATACTTGCGACGAATAAATCCAATCCAATCTGACCAAGGCGCTGGAGACTCTTCTTACTAGGCTAGATAATGTACATATAAAACTTCTCTTCCAAGCGGAACTGCAACGTTTTAATTACTTCAATTATTTCCAAAAAGCTTCCGAAATAAGTACTCAATTTCACATAACATTTGAGCTAGTGAAACTAATTGTCCAAATTAAGGTATTCTTCTTCTTTTCGTTTAATTTCGTAATTTACCCTTTTCAAATTAAAGACTTAGCAGGAATCCTTCGAACATTCCGGGAAAATCTCCTTTTTAGTGTACACGTTGCCTTACCGTTTCGTAAAAGAAATGAGTTACTGTTACCTATAATCCTAGTCCGACTCGCTTGAGGCGCTGAAGACTCTTCTTGCTAGGCTAAGTAACGAAGACGTCAAACCTTTAAGTGCATTTAAAAGCGCAACTAAAACGTTTTCACTACTGCAATTTTCTCTAAAGTAGCCTTCCTAGAAACTCGTAATAACCCCCTTAAAAGGCCATCTAAATAATCATTCTTAACTTTATGGAGTATCTTGCACCATGTCAGTTGCAGAAACTTTGTTTGAACGAGCCATTTCTGCTGCCCAACTTGTTTTAATTAAGTTGTTTAAACTGAAACTAGTGGCGTGGTAGTCATTTTTTTTACCTTATAGAGAAAGAGCGTGTTACATTCGGGAGGGGAGATGCGCAAGTGTCGGTGCCTGAAAAGATGCAAGCCTTCAGCTTGATGAGCTCGTACCCATTGTAAAGCTCTTTGTAATCCAGCTTGAGTGATACTAGAGCGACCAAGTCTCCCTGGGCCTGGCGTTGTTTCCCTAACGGGCGAGTCCCAACAAGTGGTAGTAAATAATTCCATGTCTGGCGTCCGCAATAATGTCGTCGTCGACGAGGCATTCTGGTCCAGTGGTTTGTTTCGCAGATGAGGCACGTAAGTTGTTGTTGTTCCATGAGAACTACCGGTGGAAGGACAGGGACTGGGGCAAGGCGTTGCTCTGCGTTTACTATTCATGGAACTCGAGGTCTTAATGAGCTCCCGGATGAGCAAATTGGTCAGAATTTCTAATTTCTGACTCTCGGGCACGGATGATGATGATGACGGCGACGAGTCACCGACTGCTACCGCCGCAGGGGCGTTCCGGCCCCGGGCGCTGAGGGTCATACAACGTCGATCAGACGCTAACGAGGCACGTGACGGTTTGGATTGGCTAATCATCTCCGAGTCGCTATGACTCGCATTCCGAGCGGAACCTTGGCTGTCCCGGCGACCCGGCTTACTCTGTTGAGTCGTTTCCGACGCTTCCCCGGAAGACGCGTTCCACGAGTTCAACAATTCCGCCAGGACCCCCAAAATATCCGCTAAATCATTATAATGACCCTGAGAAGAGGATCTACCAGGTAACGGGGACTGACACGGTCCTCTATCAGTAGGAACGTCCAGGGACGCCGCGCGGTCACTGGAGACCCTTCTGGGTAGACTGCGAGTTCGGGTGGTAAGATCCTCTTGAACGCTACTACGTTGAGTGTCCTGGGTAGCTGGTCGCGGAGTAGGTCGCATCGGCGCCGAACTCTCGTCCCCAGAGAATGATCGCGTGTGGCGAATGACGGGAGCAGGACCTCGACCTCGACCGAGCGTTCTTGACTGGGGTTCGGACACCATAGGCCTCCGTTTAGTGCTCCCGTAGAGTTCCCCCGTCGAGCTGGTAATGTCACCGGCCTGTATTTGAGAAAGATGTCTCGTAACGGTAGTAGGCGTGGAGGAAGTGGAGGAGGTGGACGTAGCTGTCGTATTAGCGAGGTCCATTAGCGCGACTTGGATGAAATGGGCCAAGTTTTGGTCCATATGGGACAGTCTGTCCGGGTACAAGCGTGCATAAGCGGAAAGACTCGAGGCGACGTTCAAGGCGGCGGGGATGACTAGACAGGGTTCTTTCGCGCTAGGGTCGAACCGGACGGACTTGGCCGCGTTACTAGCACTTGACTGATCACTCATACTCTCGGGTACCCTTTTTTTAAGGGGCGCTACCCACCTAGGGCGTACTGAAGGAATATTAGCACTACTACTCGCTCGCGGAAGAGTACTTATCGCTGGTCTTTTAGGTTCTATCTTCGCATCACCATGACGGTTCCAGGTTTCTAATCTGGGAGCGGAAGTCTCCTGCGGCTTGGGTGCTAATTCGCTTTTCGAGTTCCGCTCGACCGTTTTCGAAGGATTACTGCTCGTTCGGCCGGACACGAAGGCATAAGCTAACCGTCGGAGTAGATTCTTCTTCTTCTCCTCGGTCTTGCTCGGAGGAGTTACCTGGGCTTCGCTAGTCATCTTTTTAAGGCTAATAGCAGGCAAGGAAGTACATTCTTGGGGAAGAGACTCGTTGGGCTGGCGGCTCATGGTTCTGTGGGGCCGGTTGTTGAGGTGAGCCAACAGATCAGGCCAAAACGGGTCGAGCAAGAGACGCTGGCAGCCGTCACAGACAGAGACGGTTGCGGGACGCAAAGGACGTGAAGAAAAGTCAGGTTTGGGCGTGCGGTGGTGGCGTCGTCGCGGCAATCCTGCGCCCCGGCTCGCGATCAATGCTTCCACCATGGCCTAACCCCCATAAAGGCAGCTGGGAAAGCAGGCAAGAGTTTAGGATTCCGCACGCTGGAACGTTCGCAAACACTCGACACGGGGCCACGTGGCGAAGCGATCCTTTAATGTACGACGACTTTACTTTAACTCCCAGGGAACCCCTTTTCTACGCAATCACCCATAATTGCGGGTCAGGGTACAGTCCGTCACTAATGATCTAAATCACTTTGTCCCACTGCGGTTCACACATTACATCACACACTCACCAGAGGATGAACCTTTTAGTGAGGCGGTATATCGACAATATTTCAATGTTTTTCTGTATTGGGGATGATAATGGTTCTGCTCTTACCCAACGATTCACTTCTTCATGTCCTTTACATGTCAAGCATGTTCATCGTCCACGAGCCCAAAGTAAGGAAACTAGGATTTTCAAGCTCGTATCTATACAACGTCATTAGTCAGGAGTAGGAATGCTGTCAAAAGCAACGCCAAAAGATCTGCTCTTTGCGAAATTACACTAGCTTTTCACAAGGGTCGGGGGGAGGCCGTTACCCTCTTTTGGTTGAAGGTTTTGTTTATATGTCAAACTTTTAGACATGTCCTGGACGTTGGTCCTTTTCTCCCACGTTCCCACGCGAACTCAATACCTATCAAGTTTTCCCTCTTTTTCCTTAACTTTGTGTAACTTCCAATTTCAAGTAACATTTGACTGGCTTTTACCGAATTACGTTCCCATGGTAATACCCCTCAAAACAAGTCCTAAATCAACTATAAAGTTGATTAGAACCACACGAACGCTTTTATCCATAATAGTTACTACTTTTCTCAATTATTTTTCAAACTGTTACAACGTGTTCAACTAGGAACTATACTTCAATTCCCACGACCTTATGACGAGCTTGTTCTCCAATTTGGGACACCTAGCTTAACTTTCCCGTGTTTCTCCCAGATTAAATCTTAATATATGTTTGAACTAACTTTGGCTAACAGGCCACCCAACTTTGCCAAGGAAAGAATGCTTGATGGAATACTTCAACACACTTCAACTTTAGCTTCATCTGTCGTTCTAAATAACTATTTTCATCGAAAATATTTCTATAAATCCCCAAACTTTAGAAATCAAGTTTTCTAATTGCAATTTTGCCAAATATGCCCTCCCATAAATGCCACGATTTGAATTTGAACTTTTCTTATTTTCCACGATGATTTTCCAGCGTTTCAACTTTCATCTCGCAACTTTTAACTGTCATTTTGCAACTCAAGCTTTGAACACACGTCTTCCATTTTTATGGGCATAATGCTCGATTATTAAATTTAGGAACGGCACTTCCTCTCCAATCAAAACTTGCATTTCCTAAACAATTTCAACCTTTCAAACTCCAACAGTATTCCACTTCCCCTTTAAGCCTTCCACATCAATCAAATCCGTAGCCCAAGTTAGTTACCTGTCAATCCAAAACAACTGGCATGAAACAAGCCCTCCTAATAGTTCCAAGCTACCAAACTCCTTCAAAAAGGGAAAAATAAGAAATAAGATGGTCTCTTTCGTATACATAAGTTATGTACACCCAAAGCGCTACCATGTTCCCTATCACATTACTCTGCATGCCCCCCATAGGCGCATGTTTAGTCAATCAGAGTCGAGCCAAATCTACGCAAATTGGACATCTCGGTTGCTAGCAAAGCGCGCATCTACCGAGAGGAAGGATATATATCTCCTCTGTGTACATCTTTTTCTTCTCTTTTCCCTCCTCCTTCATCTTCTCCTGCTCCTCCTCCTCTATAACTCTCTGGTTAGTACCCGCAATATTCTCCCTGTTTACGCGATCAATTTTCCCCACTCTGAAATTCCACGTACCCTGCCTGCCACACCTGCTCGCTCATCACGCTAAGGTATATGTATATCACCTATAATATAAATAGAAAGGTTTCAGGAAGAAACTGTTGGAAGGCCCATTTCACTCTTGACAGGATTTAGAATTAAATTATCCGCGACAAGGAATATGCCATCCTCTATTTCTTCATCTTTTTTCCCCCTTCATTCTTTTTCTTTCTTTCTTTTTTTCTCCCAGCTGTGCTTGACGACCTGTGAAGTGGGAACATCTCCACGTTTCTCTGCATAACTCTTCCTCTATTTTCACGCTCCAGCAAATAAGATTATGCACTCGGATTATTTCACCGTCGATATATCGAATAAACACTGAAACTTCCACCCCAAATGAACTACGACTACACTATTTGTCAAAGGTCCCTCCTCCTTCCCTGCTTGTCAATACTTTTGGCATATGAGACTCCGGGACAAACTTCCACCCGTTTTTTTCTTTGCCATGTTTTCCTTAACGAACTAGCTCTTATAAACAATGCTTGGAGCTTCCTTCTCCCTGTCTTTCTTCTCTCTTTTTTTTATTTATATTATCTTGGGGTGCTTCTTAAAGCTCAGACTTCTCTTCTAACTTTAGAAGATTAGCTCAAACGCACAAAATCCTTGACGTTTTTTTTTTAATCCTAAAAGCGTAACTTGGTCTCGTAGGGTATAGTGTGGTAAAAGGGTACTCCTGTGTCCACAGTGAAAGCTCCCGATGTTTCCATCTAAATCAAGCTGAGTCTCGTAGCTCTAATAGTTTTACTAATGACGCAATAATGAATATTGAACAGATTGCTGATGCAATGCCGCAATAATGAATACTGAACGGATTGCCGGTGCAATGCCACAATAATGAATTTCAAAACAATGATAACCGATAAAAAAAAAGTCCAAAAATAAAGTAACCGAAGTTTCCCATATGGGCATCCGGGACCCATAGCAGTTGCTCCGGCCTGCTTTGTCAATAGTCGCAAACGATGCGACAATGAATAATCAGCGTTAAACGATCGCGATGGTTCTTCTACCTGGGGTTGGTAGCGCAAATCTGGCGCGGTCTTTATACTTCGATCGGTTAGGTTTATTTTTTCGACTGTACGGTTACTTGTAGTGCGAGGTACAATTTTACTCCTAAGGTATGTCTCTTGTTCTGCGTGTGTGTTTATAGTGAAGAAAAAAGGGAGGGAAAATCGATGTTTGGGACGAAACAGCAAGAGCAAAGAGACCAGAGACTTTGAAGACGACAGAACAAGACACAACAAGAGAAGAAAGTTCCCTCTTGCGAAGCTTCATCACAGGAGAACATCCTTCGCTTTTAGATCCATCGACTCCTTGTCCCCCTTCCTTTCCAACAACAAAGTCTTCCTCCTTTATTTCATACAGGGAGGCAAAAGAGAGAGACACAGACTCTTGAAGACAAGCCAGAAGCTCATCAACTTGGAGGTGTTCTCATATTTAATGACAGTTACGTCGACGACCCGCACCCAGACAATGTTTTCATTAGCATACAACCTAAGCGATTATCCACGAAAGCCCGGAAAGCCATTACAGAAAACTTACAACTTACAATGCCCATAGTTTTTTTTCCCTTTTTTGTTATTATTTTTTTAGGATTTTAAAGCAGTTAACCTTCAACTTTATCGTATCGCCAAGTCCAGGAACGTTTTTTAGAACCTTAAGAGGACACTTCGAGAGTATTAAACAGCTCCTGGTGTGGGAACCAAGATGTCAACAAGGCTGAGGAACAACATTTACGAGCAGCAGCACATTTTATGCTTCAAAAAAGAGAAAAAAAAAGGAAAATGGGAATTGAAAATTGGAACTTCGAGGAGAGAATCTTAATAGGAAAGCCTTGGGCACGGTATTATGGTAGTTTCTTTCCAATTTGGAGGATTTCTGAAGGTTTTGCGAGAGTAAAAGTGCTCAAAAGTTTGGTACGCCATGTACGTCGTGTACATATAATTTTATACAGTAATCATAAATAGTATTCTACGTACACTTAGCATATAGAGCAATCGCATAAACTATACATGTAAACAAAGTACTCATTATAATAAAGGAAATGTAATACGCAAGTTCTTTCCGTTACATAACAAAAGCTGAAGACCATTTTGGTATTGTTAGCCGGAAACGTGTGACATTAATTCGGCATGTCTGGCCATTGTAGCAAAAGACACGACAATGAATAATAAACCCTAGGCACGCGAAGGGCGCTCCGGACCGCGTCTCGTAACGTTACTCCCGACTTTATCTTAATTCGCTCGGTAGCCTTTTCTTAGGACGCGATAGTGTATACAATATGTTATGTACAAGGTACATAGTTTGTGTTATATATGTACATAATAATGTTGCATAACTTAATAAGTTTAGAAAGGTTATTATAGGTTCTGCTAAGTACATTAGTACGTTACGTACTTAAAGTACGACAAGTACAACCGATACAAAGAATATACAGTGTTAAGCGGTGAAATTCAAATAAACTATTCATGCAAAGTACACTACATATTTCAAGTACGTCAAGTACCGTAAAGTACTGTACGTAAAGTCTTTTAAGTACTGTGTATTGATTATTAAGAACTCGTTAAAGCAGACTTTGAATTGCTTACATGAACATCAGTATATTAACTCCGCACAGCACGCAATATGCTAAGTACATAATTATTGTACGTTAAGTCTATAAAATAATCAGGCAATTGACTAGATAACATAGTGTGTTAACAACATGAATTAGTCAAAGTAGGCAAGAATGTTGAGTACGTAGTGTACGTGAAGTGCGTATACTTCGTCCACACAGGACTTGACGCACGTTGACGCTGGAATTTGAATAACAATTAACTCTAACTTCTCTTCAATTTGTATAGCAGCCTTTACATTTCTCTCTTTCTTTCTTGTAAACCCCTCTAGTTACTATATAGTTCCTTTCTTGTATAGGATACAGTTCCTTCTACAGTTCCTCAATACCAAGAAAGCGAGGAAAAATTCTTCAATTCAAGAAAACCTAATCTAATTTTGAAGGATCTAAAAATAGAACCCTATACGAATAAATCAACAAACTATACACGTCACATCACATGTTTCAACTTCAAAGTCTCAAACACAAAAACCAACAACAAGGTTATTCCAAAAACAGAGGACGAAACAGTCCTGATGTGAGATATTTATAACTTTCTAAAATTCGTTTTGTTTATTTGTTCAATTTTGCTTTCAGGTCTCTTACTGAAACCCTTAAAGTTCTCAAAATTCCTCCATTTCCTCACTCTTATTTTTCTTTTAAAAAAATGGTAGAACGACAGTCTGCTAGATTAGCCCCGGAACTCGACTTTTTTAGCCCGAGCGTTTTAAAACAAAAATCTGAACTCACAAGTATAAAGATTGGTTCGCAAGCTTGAATAGCAGGTTACAAGTGTCTTATGAGCTCCTCGGCTCCAAATCAAACAGATGGGGTTCCCTTACCACCCACTCCCCCTTTCAAAAATAAGAATAGATTCTCCTAGACGTTCAGCCACTGGAAATTCCCGAAAAAAAAATAAGTCATTATGCAGCAATAGAAGACGAGCTCAATTTTTTTGCTTTTACAATAGCTATGCGAAATCGATAAAATCGCACCCCCCAAAAAAAGGATCTTAGCCAATCTAGGAATCCCATAACCCCCCATCCCTCCCGTTTCCCCCCATAAAAGAAACAAAAAATCCCTTAAAAAAAGGGAAGCCACGAACACTCTGTCTCTTGACTCAAACGAGACTCGGAAACGGAGGTTCCAGCGGGTGACGAAGGTCCGAGCAATTATCCCTTTCCAGTCAATGTGCTAATCGCATCTTCGCCCCGATGGAACCCGGGTACACTTTTCCACCCTTTGAAGCCCCTCCCCCTTTTAACATTCAAAGTCTGATGACGTTCGCCCGTATGGATCAAAATGTACATTACATTACGTAGTATAAATTTTATACGACCATAGAATACAAACTTAACGTGCATATAATCCACATAAATGTATATTATGTACATAAAATATGTACATGATATGCCATTTCATACATATAAAACGTACGTTTAGTACATCGATGCGTAAAATAAGTATATTAGGGACATTACGTACTCCTGACAAGTACATATGATATGTACGTCATATACATGTACATATGGTACACCTTAATGAATGTACTCATATTGTACACAAGACTATATTACGTATGTAATGTATATATTACATGTACATTTTGTGTGTGTATATACTTTACGTACAGTACATGTGTATACGTACCACCTCGTCACTTAATAAGTTGTCTGAAAAAGACTGGCAATTCATGAAAAGCGCTTTTGACAAAAGACATGTTTCCACGTTTTTGTGTTCCTGAAAGGTCGCAAACTTCCCCGGAAAAAAAGGCTTTCAAGTTTCCTTTGCAAATGAGATGGACTGTTAACGGACAAAACAGGGACATATTTGAAGCTGTTCCGGTCGCTATTACTTGAGAATGTAACATGTTGGGTGAAGAGAGACAAGCTTTTTGCCTAAAAAGAGAAGGAAAATAAACAGAACCAGGGATTTGCGGAGGGGGTGAGGGGGGTTGCGGGAACACGGAAACTTTTGGCTTGCCCAGACACGCTATGAAAACGACTGCTGTGTTGTTGGAAGGAAATAAAGCCATGTCAGCAAATTCCTTGGCTCTCTGATACTCTTAAGACGATTGGCGAGAGGGATAAAAGAGTCGATGTCGAAGTTGATGTTGCTGAGGGGTCTTTTTTCCTTTTTTTAGTACTATTCGCATTCGCCTTTAGTATTTATCTCCCGTCAAGTTCAGATAAGAAGAAAGGGAACACCAAAATGGATTTAAGGTGCCATATAGAGTCCAAAAACATCTTTTAGCATACCGTAGCTATTCAGAAATGGCTAAAGTCGGGCACTTCTGTAGAAATACCTCTTACTTTCTCAATTTTTTGTAGAAATGTAAGTTCCTTCCTCGAATTCCTGCAAACATTTCTGTTCTTAACCGAGTTCTGCATACATTTATCAGAAAAGTCAGAAAATTCTGCAGAAATTCGTGCCCTTTCTTTAACATATGCTAAAGCTGTTCTACTAGTTCTTAAAATTCTGCAAAAATTGCTGTCTTGCTTAAGATTGATATAGCAATAAACAATGCCTTCGCAATTTCTGCAGAGATAAGTGTCTTTTACCATGTCCCTAATAACAGGGCATTTTTCTTCAGAATTCAGCATCAGTTTATACTACCTAAATTAATGTACCGCTATTTCTACACATCCTTAGTATTTCTGCAGGAATGTTTGAACTTTGACATTTCTCCAGTAATCTCGTTAGGCAACGGAAATGTTAGGGGTCTACAATCTGCAAGACTTACTTGGAAACACAACAGCAAACTACGATGATCCAGTAAATGTAAGACTAAGCTTTGCCAGCAATATTACTGTCAACAACCAATGTTGCAATCTGCGAAAGTTCTAGTCCAATTACGAAGGCTAGAACTGACCTAAACTCAACAGAACCCGAACGTTCTGCAGAAAATTCCTATGAAAGAAATTCCTATAACTGCCAATTAAATTTCTGCAGTTTTTCCCGGTCTTTCCCACCGAAAATTCCCGCCCACTCGAATCTCCTTTTAAATCTTGCAATGTTTTCCGAAATACTCCATTATTTTTCTAATTAATATATCAATAATTAAAAGACTTTCATAGTCTTTAATGTCGAAAAGGAAGAAAACATGTCTGCGCCGCAGGAATCATCTACATTAGTGTTAACGAACCATGTTGCAATCCTTTAAAGGTTCCCGCACCCTAACACACCCGAGTTTCCCATACTAAACTCCGCAAGAGACTGAAAAAGTAAACATTAATTGCTTCCAAGACAGTCCTTTTGCTAAGGTTGCTACACGTTTTAATAGCCCAAGGTATATGCCAGACAGAACCAGACAGAACACGCAAATGGATGAGTACAGGGGGTGATACTAGGAACTTTTACTCCGACTATCATCCGCGTTCTTCTCGGTAGAGACCTTTCCATGCTAGACGAGCAAAGGTTTTTTTCTTTTTTGACATGAGAAATGGATCAAGAAAGATCAGTTCCGGATACTACTCTCGTCAAGAACCTCTCGAACGACGATATGAAAGGTGGCCTCCGGTACCACTACCTCCCTCTATCCTCCCTTTCAAGAACATGGGGGGCTCCATGTTATTCATGTATACAGACCTTTACATGAGTAAAAAGACAAATAAAGAAAGAAAAAGACATACAAATCGTCCGACATGAAGAGGAAGAGACACAAATCTTCTCATGCCTTTTGTTAAAGCCTTTTTAGCCTACTTCGTCGCTTTGCTTGTCTCCGGCACAGAGTTTGTTTGTTCAGTGGCGACAAACAAGAGTCGGATCCTGACATTTAGGTTGGCACCCTCAAAAACTCTCCCTCTTTACTTTCTTTCCCTGGACACCATGGAGCAAAACGCGGGATTGTTTCCTCAACTCGTCAAACGTACTCTTTTCCTCCCGTTGTGTTCTTTTCCCCCTTTTTTTATACTTTCCCTTGGTTCTTTCATTTTATCTCTGAGATCTTGGCGAAAACCTTGAGACAAAAAAAGTAAAAAGCGGTTCTATTGGCGTTGCTTTGGGCTTAGATGGATAAGGGCAACACTGCACTAACCACCACCTCGGGCGAGGATGTTTTACCACTGTGTAAACCACTTGAAACAATCGTAAGCGTTGAAACACTTCAATTGCCCCGGGAGCAAAGGGGTCGCGGTACTTCCTTTTTAAAAAAGAAAACCACACTGTGTTCAGGTCGATAGGGGTCAAGCCTCCAAAACAGGTCCACACTCAGCGGATCACTAGGTTCTTTCAACCCTCCAAAAATGAAACGGGACAATTAAGCGGAACACGTCCAAACGACCGGCGGTTCTTCGCGTCGCGTCGCCAAAGGTCGGGGGAGCTGTACCAGCGGCGGACCCGGCGCATGGGAGACTAAAAGTCCGCTCGCAAGTTATCCAAAGTCGAGTGGTTCTAGTTCTACTTCCCCTGGTTTCCTTCACGCAACGCGCCATCGCCGATTCAGGACTTCGATTACCCCCTTTCCACCTTCTATACCCCGTCTTCCGTTTGCACCCGTCGCACCCTTCCATACCCGTGCGCACACTCGCGGCAGCAAGCACACAAAACCTCCGCTTGTCGCCTTACTCCAAAGTTTCGCCACAAGACAAGTAGCTCAACAAACCGCCCACCGAACCCTAACTTCCAACGCCGCCAGTTCCACCCGAGCCACCCTTTTCCTCCGCTTCATACACTTCTTATCCTTCAAAACTCTCTCCTCTCACTCACTCTCTTAATTCAATCGTCAGTCAAGGAGCGAAATCTCACTTCCCACGGATTCGCTTCAACTCCGTAGGCAGTAACAGGGAATTACGCCTGTCAGGAAAGGGTGAAAGATGGCAGATGGGGTGACCTTTTGGTGACAACCGTAAGGGTTGGACCCTAGACTAAGTACCCTAGGTTAAGTATGACCAACACGAGAGAGGCGGGACCAAAGTGACCAATAGAGGGGGTTCAAGCACTTTTTCAATAACGACTTTTCCTTTTTCGAAGGAAGTGTATATACACACTTGAGCTACTTGAGCGATTTTCATTGACGTCAGCTCGATGCTCGATCCATCCTTTTGGCGTCCTCTCGCGTAAGGGTTATGTATACGGTGATAAACTTTTCTCAACGCAAAAAGGAAGCGACCAAGGAGAGGCTGAAATATAGCTGTACACATCCCTTTTTTTGGTCCATCACCGGGTGAAAACTAATGTACTAGCCGTAAAAGTTAGTAGTTACCGGACAACTCCTTTATCCCCTTCCAGTACGCTTACGGGTGAACGGCAAAGAAAACCGAGGGCTAAAAGGGACGCACTTTGTAATTAGGACCTCGTTAAAATAACCTTGGTCCAAGACGTACTTCTTTCCCTCCCATAACTGCACCAATAGTGCGTCACCTCTGCAGTCATAAACCTCACCATAAGGTGGACCTGCTCATGATCACTTCAACACTGGAAAGCTAATTTCTCTATCGCTGGCAACCGAAAATCGCTGGAGTAATTACCAAATTAGCGGTGCCTAAATTACTCCGTCAGAAATGCTTAATTTACCCTCTACTACTATGTCTGTTTGATCAATTTTTTCCTTGCCAAGGATTTAATGCAGCTACTAAAACTTTTCCGAGCATTTAAAAGCTACAACATAATTATTTCTGGTTACGCAACCGTGCCTGAATTCCAAATTAGGGCGAGTCATTAAAGCTTCATTCGAATGAACACGATTGCGAGAGGGAATCTTACAATTTCCCGAAGTTATTAGCTTGAAAAAAAAATTCCTTTCCCCCACCAACCTTGTTCTTTTGTCCTCCATTTCTTAAATCATCAAGAAAAGTGGAAGCCCAAAATGGCTTAATATATATTTAAAATATTAATGGGTTTAACATTTCCACGAAATTACTGCCTATGTTTGGTAAGAGTATTGATTTCTTAAAATCTGGACCGGAATTTCCCTAAGAAAACAACAACAGCAACACTTTTTCTGTCCCGAAGCACACCAACGAAAAGTTTAATGACTTTTAAGAAAAGCCAATCCTTGGGATTTTAACTTCCTCACCAAGTTTTTCGGCAACTTTCGAACTAAAAACAAGCTTCACTCTTAACATGTGCAAACTTTTTGGTCTCCGAAAACCCTTTCCAAATGCTCGCTTATGCATACAATCTGAATAACATGAGTTTGGAATCACCAGCTCTTGAATTCCTCCCTCTTTCCATCACCAAACTCTTGTGTGTGTGTGTGTATGTGATTCTCTTTTTCAATACTTGGCAGTTACTTAAGTCGTAAAAATCCACCCAAGCGATTTCTGCTGCCAGATGGTTTTGAAACGATGGAAGTCGATTACTTCAAGTTTTTCTCCCTTTCCCCTAGCCTTGTCGCAGTAATATTAAGAACCTTTTCATCGCGCCACCATCTGGCGGCAGCAATATTGACTTTACAACGAAAGAGATTGCGACTCACCTCAGAAGATGTCAGGTAGCACAATCGAGAATCAGCGCTTTCTAAGGAAGTTTGTTGAACGACGCCATAGTGTCGGGATTCCCGGTCGCTCATATATCCGGATTTGAGGGAATCTTGGCGTTCATAGAGGCTATTGGCCCTAGGAAAAGAGAAAAGAACCTGATTTAAAACATTTAACAGGATCAAATGGATATGCGTATTGCTATTTCTGCTTGTTGCGGACTCGACAAAGCAAGATGAGTTATGTTAATACCTCGAGCTGATGTCACTAAGATAGCCACGGTCACGCTCTGCGTACATGGAACGTTCCATATCTGCACAATCGCTATAAAAACTGCGATTAGGATCGCCATCACGATCTTTCCCACCGCTACTTCCCCTTTCAGAACAGCGCGAGCGGTTGGGGTCCCCATCTCTGTTATTAAATGTTCTTTCCCGCAAGGATAATGGCATTGTAGTGGGGATTGCGCCTGCAAACAATGAAAAGAGCTTATCAGGTCCTGAACAGCACGAATTTAATGGGTTATTATTCCCAATGACAGAAGTTTTAAATTATACATGTTTTGTCGCAACACTTGTGCTTCTTTTTCTTTTATAGGAACGGGTTTGGAGTACTATTCTAGCATCTGAGTGCTACCCACGCCATGCCTAACATTTGAAAAGGGCTACCGGGAATAACAAAGCGATGGATGTGCCATCTAGTGGCCACTGAAATGTCTAAAACAGCAGAGTTTCCTGGCTTGACAGCTATGGATTCAAAATGTGTTTTAAATTAAACGATCATAAGAATGACTCTATTCACGTTTGAAAGTTTGACATATTTTTACTCAACCCTAGCATATGAATCGAATGGCGTTCAGAGCAAACTAATGCAATTAGCTTCAGTAAAATGAAATTTAACATATCCAAACTTAGCTTGGCCGCGAATTGATGCAACATTGCTAAAAAAAATAAAATAAAAATAAAAGCATTTGTCTAAGCCTGAAAAGGATTTTTAACCAACCTCTTTACATAAAGAAGCTTTCTAGTCTGTAGTTTCATTTAACAAAATAAAGTAAAACAACAAGTCAAATTATTTGGCTAAAGAAAAAGAGGAGAAATTTTCTGAGTTAATTAATAAAACCTCAAATGTTTGGGGGCTAAAGTTTGAAAGATTAACATCCTCTCTTGCGCGCTAGGCTCTTTGCTACCGCTTTTGGCATATGAATATTAATGTCCGCCCCTAACTACCAAACTTTGCCTCCAGCCAATGAACTTCCTTCCTCCATTCCCATTCAAATAAAAAAAGTGGTAAAACAAAGAACTTTCAATCAAAGACTGAATTTTCACAACTTTTCCCACTTTCCACCCCATCAAATGTTTTCCCCCCAATTTCCCAATCTTTTCCTTGGAAAACTTAAATTTCCCCCAGAATTTTCCAAATCTGAAGGTTATTAAACTAAATTTTTTAACCGTTTTCAAAGTCGTATGTCTACTTTTTTTTAGAATTATTGTTGTTTACCTAAATTTTCGGTACTCTGGGTGAGCAAGGCTTCGAAAGTATGCAAGCTGCAGCTCTCAGCGTCTAATCCTTTAGCTAACGTATTCCTTAGATGCATTTCGTACTCTAGCAGCAAGCGGGACGTTGGCGAAGCTGGGTTGACGCCCCCTCGTGCCTGGGACGACGAGGAGGGTCCTGCATTATTTTCCATATCCGAATTACCCGTACTGGAGCTGGGTGTGGTGGCGTAGCAGTGATTGTCAAAGAGAATATTATCCGACGAGGGCGACCCGGCGTCGCGTTCGAAGTCCAAATACAAGCTTCGTTCCAAGTTCTGCCGCAAGGTGTCAGCGGCGGCCGAATGTCCTCTCATTTGCCTGAGATGATCTCTCATGGCGGTTCGACGGTGGGCGTTATTGAGGCCAAACAGGTCTCCGCCCCCCACGCCATTACTCATACTACCAATGGCGGCTGCGGTGGCCTTATACATGGCGTTCGCATTAGGCTGACTAGCTCGTTGAGAACCGTAATTCGGGTTCATGACGTGACTATCACTGCCGCGCGTACTCATTACCGTACTGTAGCGACTACCCCGCCCGTTTTCGGGTTCCGACAGAAAGCCGTCGTCGAAGCGGCCGGGACACCGTCGCCTCGACATTTCGGGCGATGTCATGGGCGAATTCATGGGGCTTTCGAAGCACGTGACGGGTTGAAGCATTCGTTTCAAGGCGGTGCTATCGAAACTCATCAAGCCCAAATCCGAGCGTGACGCCCCTAATCCTTGCATGTCCTCGGTGCTCTTACTTTTGTTGCGACGTTGCTGTTGCTGCAAGTCGGCTAGCGATCGGTTGTCGGCATCTCGCAAGGGATCTATGTCGGAGTAATCAATAGACTTGGAGCTGAGCAACTCGCCGCGTCGATGCGGTAACGTACGACTGCCCGGATTGCCGCTCAAGCGCAGAGTTTCCTCCGCCGCCGCTTTACCGTCGCCTCCCGGGTAAAAATGGGGGTAAGGACCCCCTCGTTGAGCATGATAGTGTTCCCCCGCGTTGCTGCCCCCATAGAGACTCTCGGGTCCGTGGAACCCACCGCCGCTGGTCGCGGTCGGGTCCAATCCGTAGGCAGGATACGCGTTCGAAGGGACATAATAGCCTTGAGGGTGGCGGAAACCATACGGAGAGGGTTGTAGCGACCCAGGGTAGATGTTTCCATGTATTTCATAGGGATTACGCATAGCATGATTGAAAGATTCGTGCGGGTCTTGACAGGCTTCGTAGAATTGAACCGGGTTGTACGCTGGTTGCGAAAACTGGCGCGTAATCAGCGCTGGTTTTGGGGTTGGGTTCGTTGGCAGAGTTTCAGAGGTCTTGTTGGGCTCAACGGAGGTCTTGGTGGGCTTGTCTTCCTGGCTGGGTGTCGTGCCTTGACTCACCGTTTGGGTCTGGGTCGTCTGTTGCAAGGTACTCGCTGAGGTGGGCTGTTGCTGGGGGACTGTAGCGTTGGACTGGGACTGTTGGGAAGCTTGGGGTTGGGAAGAAGCGGACGGGGCTTCGCCACTTACAGACTGTGCGTTATTGACTGCGTTGGCGGCTGATTTGGAGTTGTTGTCAAGGTCTTCGCTGGGATTCCCGTTCGTGGCGCGCGAAGGGCGGATGGTGGCGTAAGGTTCCACGCTTCGTTTCATGGTTCCGCCGATGTTGTCATACACCGAAGAGCTGGACACGCCCCCCGAGACTGCTGCTGCACATTCCTTATTATTCGTGTCGCATTCTGCTCGAGTTTGCGTCCGGGGAAGCGTAACTGTGCCTAGATTCCGACCCCAAAAGAACCCCATCAACAAAAAAAGAAAAGCAATCCAATTAGACGACATGTAACCTAATTTGATCAAGTTACCCACACTAATCAGAAAAAAACTGTCCCCTATATACCCTAGATGGCGTTAAAGGTAGAGAGAAAAATTCGAGTACTTTAAGTTAAACTATTTTCCCAATTTTTTAAAAAACGTTACAAAATTCATTATTTTAGTTTCAATGAGAAATACCCCCCCCCCCCCTTGTTTTACTGTCGGGAAATTTTCTAAAAAAAATTAGCGCATTTTTGAAGATATTTGGAAATTGCTCCAAAATATTCCGGAAATTGACCAGTAACTTCTGGGTCGCTTCGCCCAATGATCATTGACTACTTGCAAGGGTTCCAGGGGTACGAACTATATTACCTCGGTGACGTGGGTCTTGGGCTCGTAGTCGAGCGTACTGTTCGGGAGTCATGCAGGTACATTGCGGTTCCCGACTATGGGAAGGCGAAGCTGGTGTGGACAGAGTTTTTCGTTTGGCAATCTTTATGGGATCTCGTTGTCTGGTGGGTTCCAAGCGGAGTGAATACGAAGAAGAGGCTTTTCGGGAGAACTTGGAGGTTGGTGACTGAAGAGAGACCGCAAACCGACAGGAAGAGAAATGAGAAAACGTGTAAACCAAACAAACAAACAAAACACGAAACCAAATAGTACAAAAAAAGGATACGAAATAGATCAAGATTGAGGGCAAAAGATGCATTGAAGCGACGAAACCGTATTACTCTTTGTGTTTGAGGACGACGAAGAGCAAGAATACACAATCCATAACATTTTTTGGGGAAAAAATACATAACATCACAGGAAAACTTACACAGCATTCCCGGAACTGTCGCGCGTCAACCGGGGATGTAAAATTGAGGCCCCATGTGTCATTAGTAATGGGATCCTTCCAGTAAACAAAACATTCCGAAGCTTGTCCAATGCGAGTGCCTGAAACATAAACAAAAATTCTTTTTGGTTGTTGTGAAAAGTTTTCAATCCTCTCCTCAGAGTTAAACACAGTTTGCATTGCTAAACATAAGAAAAAAAAGAAAAATGTAAGACAATGCCTTCCTAAATAACGAGATTTTACTCAAGTGGTCATTCCTAAGCCCCTTTTCACATAGGCGAAACCCGAGACCAGAACTCCAGAACTAGAAAACTAGTGCCAAAACATTTCAACGTTGCACAACTTACTATCTTCTTTTTCGCAAAACTAAACCATATCAAAACAGCGCTAAATTATGCTATACGAGCTAAAATATTGGCAAACGTCGTTGAACGTAAACAAGGTAACCAATATTATCTAGCCTAGCGAAATAAAAGCTTTTCTTTTCTCTTTTGTCGAATTCCCACGTATTTTTCTTATAAATTGTTCCGTTTTATTAGTTGGTCTTTACTTTTCAATATTATTCTAAAGTGAACGAAGAAACTAAGTAAATTAAAATGAATTAACTTAACGGATGGAACAACTAGAATGTAAACACTCCAACTGAAAGAAATACGAGCTAAGGAGGGCTTAGGAAGGCTAATAAAACACCAAGTCGAATGTTTTTTCAAGCACTTACTCCTGCTAAGAATAAACTAAAATATCGTAAAGTAAGATCCAGACGGATTACATTACCCAACACAGGTCGGGGAACCCAGTACTTTGGTAACTGAGAATTATTCATTGTTGCGTCGTGGCGCCCGTTGCGCAGACAAGGCCAGCCTAACCTTACGAGAACGTTCATGGGGTTTGGTATTGACTTCGAAACTCCTGAAAACGTTGTTTACAGAATCTTATAGTTTTTCTTTGATTGCTGAAACTATTATGTATAGCTTGTAAATATGCAAGGCTCCCAAAGTACTTATAATAAAACGAACGGAAAACTTAGTGCTGTAATCAACAACGTAAGCTAAGGTTCAAATTGGGGCAATTTACTATTCAAATTGATACGATAGTGACTGATTTAAACTGAAACAAACACGATTCAAGCCATGATTAAAACTACGATTTAAGATAACTGAATAAGAGAACTATGATTCAAACAAGATTATTAAAAAAAGCTGAGTCAAACTGAGAATGTTCTATTACAAGCGTTCTACGATAACTATGATTCAAACTAAGGGTCTTTGAGTAATCAGCTGATGAAAAGCGCCTTGAGCTTAAAGTCATAATGAATGTCAAAAGCACACACTCCTGGAAGCACGGTACTATTTCGAGTGGAAGTGATGCGAGCTCCTTGACTTGCCCACTTCCGACTTCCATCTTGCATGCTTCTTTTCTCCCGCCAAAACAACCAAAACTAAGGAAAAAATTACAAATAAAATAAAACAAAACGGGCTCCCCGAAAAACTTACGCTACATCCTTATTACATCTTTAATTCCCTCATAAACTCGACTTTCATAAGGAAAAATAAAACTCATGCATAACCGCCATAACTTGAGTTTTTACGAAATTCCCATTCATAAAACCTTAGCAAAATAAACCAAAAAATATACTAAAAATATGAAAGCAAATAAAGAATCTTTATTTTTCCCTTCTCAGCAACCAACAGCAATTAATTTCCTAAACGGTACGACCCATTTGGGACTAAATTGCAGACATATGCTTGGGTTATCTCCCCGTAGAGTCGCGTTTTAGGAATCTGTAAAAATAGAACGAAGATCTTCTCTATGTGCTCCCAAGCTTTTCCTCTTTTTACATCTTTAACTACTTCTCCGAGACTTAGCATGTGTTAAAACTGGACGTTCCTTTTTGCATCTTAACAACTGTGGGATGAGAAGGTTAAAGAAGAAAAAAATACTCCTTAGGAGCAACTAAGCAAAGCTTTTGTTGATACTATTTAAGACCTTAAAAAAGGAAAAAAACTTACCAGGCTGTGTGAGCCTGACATCCAGGA
This sequence comes from Lepidurus apus apus, assembly GCA_022832285.1. Lineage (NCBI taxonomy): Eukaryota > Metazoa > Arthropoda > Branchiopoda > Notostraca > Triopsidae > Lepidurus > Lepidurus apus. The sequence goes on along the minus strand of JAGJRO010000103.1, from coordinate 166,969 downwards.
TTTTATCCACCTGGGAGTTGTATGCAGTAATATGGAACACGCATTCCGGATGGTCTTGAATGCAAGAAATGTTCACTGGGACCAAGTCTTCTGAAATTTGTTGCCAACGAACGCTTCCGCTCCCGCTGGTACTTACATGGAACACTTCCGCCCACAACCTACATAAAAAGTGCCCCCAAAGTACCCAAACAGAAAAAAAAGACATTAGTACGCTACTCAACACACTCTCTAACACGCCATGTTTTCCAAAAAAAAACTTCTTTTTAAACACGACGAAACTTTTGAAATCCCTAAAAGGAGCTGTTTTTTAACTCAAGGAAACGTGTTAAGACGGCTGTATGGCTTTATGAAATATAAACAAAGAAACAATTGACACCTAATGCTTTAAATAATGCTTAAAATACGTTGAGTCACTTCGAATTCATTCCTAGACTTTATTGTAATTTCATTAATTAAAAAAAAATCTTCTTACAAAGGATTTAAATTACGGATTGTATCTAATTCTAACTGTAACTTTCGCTAAAAATGCATAAAACCCATTAATTTTCATTCATCTTTCCCCTTAGTTTCGTTACAAATTTACTTGTAGTTAAACGTAAGCTAATTAGCTGCATTAATTTAGTTACCAACATACCAAGCACAGTTTGTGTAGACCGTAACTAATAATTACGTGCTGAAAAGGAAAGTAAACAAACTACTGTATTGACATAATCCACTACCGGTAGAGGCGCTAAACCCCTTCTCAATTCCTATTGGCTAATAAAGGCAACGTTCTAAAGTTCTACCTATAAAACTGCTATTCCTAGCATTACTTTTTAGGCTTCAAAAATGTTAAGAAAAATACTTTAAAAGAGTAAGATACACTTGCTTTTTATTTCTCAGATTTATTGTAAAAATACTTTTACCCTCCTTAGATGTAAAAAAGTTTATTTGCTATGTTAAATCATAATCACGTATTTAAACAGATTATAAACTAAAACTGAAAGAAAAACTAAAAGTAGAACTAAAGATAAAACTAAAACTGAACGAAAACATCACACTATTGACCAACTAAAATCCAACTACCACCAGAGGCGCTAAAACCCTTGTCACGTTTGATAGGTTAATGATGGCTCTATGTTTGAAATCGTCCCAGGTTCAAGTGCAGTTTCTAGCGCCGTTTTGGCGTATAGATATTTTATTTGTTTTCTTAATGACTCCTTTACTGTTTAAACTATAAAAGTGTAATATAGAAAAAGACCTTTCCTTGAGTGAGGTAAAATGAGTGTAATCCAAAATTTGTAACACGTCGAGCCCGTCCCATTTTCAGGTCAGGTCGTAAATAACATATTAGGGTCGTAAGTTGAATCAAAGATGTGGAGTACTTCGCGACTGCTCATCACTCACCTTAATAGGTGTCCATCTCTTTTACGGGCGTTTTGCCAAGGCGTGTCTTCATAGCGGTAAGCTTTGCGGATGAGCGGCGCACATGAACAGCTCAGGCGGTTTCCCATTCCGTCAATGAATCGCTCGCTTCATCCACCAAAAAGTTCCCCAGTGAGCTAAAACGGATAGGGATATTCCTCTTTTGCGCTCCTTTCGCGATCTAATGGAGCAAAACTTCGACTTCTTCTTATCCTCCTCCTTTCTCTCTTCTCCAATTGGGGAAGTCTTTTTTTCGTTTTTCTGCTCCCCCTTGCTCCCTGATCTTCACACTCGCTGCAGATATGAACACGTAAACACGTGACAGTAAATCCCGTAATGTGCTATTGTTGAGCCACTCGCGTCGTCTCACTTAACACTGCCATGTGCCAACTGGTGTTGCTGCCTCGTTTACTAGAAAATATACAAATCAAAACAAGCAATGAATTTACTGACGAAATATCTTCCAATCTTCAACAAACTTTGAAACCCTCCTTTTCTTTCCTCAAAATAAACAAACCGCTTCCCCTTTTATTTACTTTGCCTCCCACTACAGCAATTTCCTCAAAAATCCTGAAAAAAAAAGTAAAAGCTGCCCCAGAGGAAAACAGAATAAGCCATAGCTTGGGCGTATAGCGTATTGATTATAAGCTCTATGGAACACACAAAATGTCTTACAAACGTTACGGGCCAGCAAGGGAAGAAACTTTGCGTGGAGCCACGCCTATTTTTTCATTTCGAAGTCCAATAGGTATTACAAAAACGAATCGATGCAGTATTCCAATACTTTTTATACGCAATGCATTACGAAAAAAAATTTAGACGAAAATTTCGAGAGTGGAAGGGGATTTTTGTACTTTGATTATTAGCACTTCAAGAAGGCAAGGGGGGGGGGGGACTTGGGGTATGCTTAATTTCCGTCAGTTTTTGATATAGCTATTATTTTCCCAAAGCGGAATCATATAATCTCTTTTTGTTAAGAACTCCCCCCTGAGGTCCACCTTTACGTAACAGTTCTCGCTCGTCGCTTAGTCTGCTCATTTCCCCAGCACAGCACACACACGTACCCGCCAAAGTGCGTGAATCATTAGTATACGGCACACAATCCTTTGGGCCTTGTCTTCTTCCTTATCGTTGTCCATGTCAATGAACCATCTTACCTTGCGCTGGGGGGACCCCGCTGCGTCAACATTCTCCGACCACTTCGAATTAACCCGTGTCTAATAACGCCCAAAATTCTAACCTTTAGTTCTCTATCTCTGAACTGTGAACACAGTGTTTGAAACTTCTATAACTATAATTAAACTATCTGGCTAGTTCCGTAAATATTAACATTTTACGCGATTTAAGCAAAATATGCCCTAAAAATAATCCACGAGTGAACTGAGCCAATCTTATTTAGCATACTGATCTTAACTAAAACGACAAATTACTACCGTCAGCGCTCCAAACTCTCTTACCAAAACCCAGATGTTGCTAGAGACTCATACTTTACTAACAAGAAACCTCGCACAATTTTAAACTAAAAGTTTTTCAAAATAGCTATTAAAAATCTATACGAAGCCTAAAAGGGCCGCGATCATTTTCAACATCTTGAAAGTTGAGCTAATGCTATAAATTTCTGCAGCCAATCCTTGGAATTTTAACTCTAACGTAGGCCTACTGTCACCTACTTTAGTGCCCAGAAAGTGTGCAAAAATTCTGCAAATGTTTTCGCGTATACGCTAACAGACATGCCTTATGTTAAACCCCCTTCGGAGGAGTTTGGATGGGTTTGCAGGGGTTCCAGGCTATATATGGACATCTGTGCAAGCCAGAATTGTCGATTTTTGCAACATCAGGATGTTGTGTGTTCTCAAGAAGGCGTAAGGCGTGTTCAGCAAGGGTCGAGAGAAAGCGAGACGGAAATATTGGAGCTTTTGTTGTTTGTGTTACCTCTCAAAATGGAATTGTTCCGGGAAGGATTCAACGCTCTTTCGCTTCCTTTGGGTGCTTTAGGTTTACCAGCCCCCCCAAACCAGGAAAAGACGAACTAAGCTAAGCGAACTCGCAAAGTACCCATAGCCCGAGAGCTTAAAGTGTTTATTTTTTTTAGTTTCACTTTTGTATATACTATATACATTTTATTTTATTGGCCCTCGGTGTTCCCGGTACTATACTCCTTGGTGTACCTGTAAAGTACTGTACACAAACTATTCCTGTCCTACCTTATAAGGAATATAGGGGGTTTCAACTTTGCCTTGGATGCCCAAGCAAGAGTAAAACGCAGCCTCATTTCTGACTCTCTTTCTCTAGGAACACACCACATACACACACACTCATATAACACACAACCAGCGAGTATTGATCGGGAAAGTTGGGGGATGTGCCGTGTGTGTGTGCCCTTGCCTTCTTCTTACTTGCCATATAGCGAGCAAGGGAAAGCAAGCTTGGAAGCTGGGAGGAGAGAAACACATATCCGTCTGGGACGGTTTGGGTGTGGGGAGATGAGATGCGACGAAACTTTAAAAAAAAAAAAAAAAAAAAAAAAAAGAGCGAAGCAGGGTTGAGAGCAAAAGGGCCATACGCTATACGTATATATCTTTAAACTGTGCTCTGTACATGTGGATGTGTTTCTGCTTTGCACCAGGAACCCAGAAACGCCCATACGACCAATTTTGGATCGCAAGGAAAACGATATTGGCATTTAAGACATTTTAATAGCAAGAGAGAAAGATAAACTTGGATCGGAACTGAATCCATTCTTCCATTTTCTCTCTTTCTACCTTAATTTTTCCCGCGTTCTCTTATTTCTGTCCTTTTCTCCGTGTGTGTGTGTCATTCACTAAAAGGTAGAAAGCCCCCGGACTTTCACGGGGGCTGAGGAGGAAGGAGGTTCCGTTTGGTTCGGAAATTGATTACGTATTAGTGCCAGAAGTAATCAATTTGATGGCTGGGTTGGGCTAGGTTTTCTGGGTACAGTCGTTTGGCGTATGGGTCGAGTCCCTTTTTCTGTTAGAGAACTGAGAAAGACGTTCAACGTCCAATGTTAGTTCATATACTTGTTCAATATAGAGTTCTTTGGTAAATACCCTTTTCCTAGTCCGAATCCTACACTGTAACTAAACATTTGGCTTTATTTGGTTTTGTTTCTAGAGCCAATGGTTTCATTACCATTTTCTATTCCTGTTCGTAGTTTTGTCTTCAGTTTTTTTTTCTAAAAGGGAATGAAACAAAAACTTATCCAATCCATAAGTTTATGTAAATTGAAAAACCAAAACCTGTCAACCTTGGGGCAAGAGAAGGCTGGTTTCGGGTTGATAAGGGAAAGTGACGCGGTACTTACATTTTTACTTTAGCAACCTAAATAAAAATAAAATAAGAGAAAACTTGAAAAGTTTTAGTCACAACAATCGTGACATAAATAATATCAAGCAATCGCCCTCGACCTTTCACTCTTACGATACAACAGACACAAACACATGGCGTAAAAACGGAACCGAAGGTAGTTCAACTTACGATCTATGACTGATGACATTGGGCGTTTTGCCATGTTTCCTCCTTCCGTTTTGCTGGCGCAATAAACTTTTTTTTTCTTCTCTTTTTTTGTTTTGTATGGATCTGTTAAGCTTGTCTTGTCTTAGAGGGTATATATAACAAGGGTAGAAGTCTTCCTCTGCCCAAGTCCAGTGTCCAAAGCTTCACAGACTTAATGGGCCCCAAAACAAATGGTCCAATCTTGTTGACCCTACACTCCCACTTTGTTGTTTTTTAATCTTAAAAAATCACAATGTCTGTAAACTGGCACCTGGACTAACTGCAATAAAATTGGCACACATTTAACTTAACCTTGCAGAAGGTGAAGAAAATGTTCTGTCGGTTTTTCTTTTTTTGGGAGGAGGAAAATTACGGGAAATAATGCAACACAATGTGGAAATTCACCAAAAATAGTTTAGTTTTATGGAAGAGAGCTGGTTGAAGCTTTGTACACTTGTGAATTTTTCTAAAGAGTGACAACTTCAGCACGGGGAATTTTGGAACGTTTTTGCTAGGTTTTTGGACACGTCGAATCCGCCAACCGGTGCCTTTAGCTCTTTCACGGGCACCTCCGGGTTGTTACAAGGCGTGGAGCCACCGCTAAGATGTTAGCGTTGAACGTTGAGCAAGCCAGCGAGCAGCCCAGGCCCAGCCTCCGTGATCCACAGCCTCCATCGACCCTCTCTCCAGCAAGCGACGTCACGGAAACGCGCGCCGAGAGAGAGAGAAACCCGTCCGAAGATGGGAAATCTCTGCTTGGTGCTCCGTCCATGCATTTGAGTTGACATGTCTACACTTGCGCCATCTTATGACGGATTTAGTAAGCCAAGAGTTGTTTGGTTTACTGTACATGGGTGGCGTTGCTTTTATTTTTTTTCGAAAAATTCAGTTTCACTTTTTCCCCCGTTTCCCTCCTAAGTAACCGACGTAGGCTAACGCATATTGCCTCCAACTATATTTGGGTGTACGGTTGTACTATACTGCCACCTTTTGTTCAGTTTCACATTCCTGGATTCGTTTACCGTTCAATTTTGTACTCGTAATAAGACAGTTGGGTACATTTTGAATTTTCGTGCAACAATCTGAACTGAATTGACCGAAATATATCATAGTTTGATAGTTTCGAACTAATGATTCACTTTTATATCAAGGCGAACTTTCACCTTGAGTGAAATAGACTGAAGCAGTAATTTCTCAATAAATTCATTCAATTTTTGTAATTTTTTATACAAAATACTGCAATATAACTGTTATTATAAATGTGGCCCTGTTTACAATATTCTACTTGTAGATTTACGGATTTCAATAAAATATAATTTGTAGCCTTATAATTGAAGTGCTAGTAAAAACCTTTGCTTGCTTTCTAGTAGTCTACTATGGGATCATCATTCTACATATTTCTATTCAGCAGCGCAGTTTGTTCACTGGGCAATGAAACATTGCCCAGTGAAAACCAAAATCTTCTGAAAACCAAAAATTTCACTGTTGTCCGAAAATTTCTAACTTTAGTATTGCGCCAACACTAAACCTCCTTATCTTTATCACACATTAAGCAAACTCATCGACTCATTTATTGTTGCTCCAGCAAATAGCCCATCTAACCTAATAGTTAAATGGGATGTTTGCATCCCATCCCATCTAACTTAATAGACAAACTATACATCAGTTCAACTCTAACCAGATATTCACTATTGATCCCAAACCGGAACATTTCATTGTTGCATGAAATTCTAACCACCTTTTCTCAGGCACAGACTGAACTATTACAGCCTAAACCACAGTAGCCTACTGCATAGATCGCCTTTTATAATCCAAACCTTGAACAACCAAACCTGTAATGTGAATGTTTAATACAATTTTGGTTTAAATAAGTATATAAATATTACAGCTTTTTTCCTTACCTCAAGATAAATTAAATTAAACCAATAAAACCATCTATAAAAATTCCCTCAATTGAATTGAACGAACCTTCTCGACAAAGAAAAGTCCTTTCCACTGTCTCATACATAATCTCTTCGGGAAGAAGCGAACATCTACCCGTCAATTAGTCTTGCTACTTAGAAGCTCCTACACGGTATCAAATTCACGGAAGTACAGACTACCTTGCCCAAAAGAGGACATGATACTCCCTAGGCCTTTATTCTTATCTTTGGTAAGCACGGGGTGAGCTGTCATGAATGAACACCATGTTGTTAACAATCGGAAAAGCTTCAGCACCCCCCACACCCCCCTCTTATTTGGTGCCGTTGTAACATAAACCCGCAACCTTTTTTCCCTCTTCTTTCATTCTCTTTTTATATACCCTATATAACATCACCATTGCCCCCTTTAGGCTTCACACTGAGCCCATACCACCCCCTTTACCCTCCCCCCTCCCGCTTCACCTTTTTTTCCCCTTGCTAAAAAAAACTAACGCACACTGAATCCATTTCGAATTGAAATTCTTTTTCCCCCCGCCAAAGTGGAAAATGGCGCTAGCTTTTTGCAAAGTAAACCATCCTACTGGCTCATGGAGCCCCTAAGAAAACGAAGAAGCAGAAGGAAAAAAAGGACCCTCGTGGTGCATACCGGAGCAAGGAGCAGGCCAGGCAGGCAGCAGCCAAAGTAGCAGCACCCTTGCCCTTCCCACCCCCTGACAATTTTGTCTCTGTTTCAGGGCATTTCCCTCACTTGCAGACTTCGCAGCAAGCAAGCTTGGGTTTCCTTTTGCGTTTCATTTTCAAAGGTGCGGCCGTACAACACCCGAAACTTTTGCGCCCTCCTGAAAACCGCGTAAAACCCCTCCAAACAGCCTTTGAAAACCTTAAATTTTTTTTATTTAAAATCCCTGAAATTCCAAATTAACAGTGAGTCCGAGTTCTGTTCCGTTCGAATCACTTAACTTCAATGCGAAAATTCGTTGAAAAAGTTTGAAGTGTTGGGGCTCTGATTTTCAATACTGGTGATCTCTTAACCGCCATGCAAGTGCTTTTCCGTGTGATTTTCTATGGGAATAAAACTGGATTACATCGAGTGATGGCTAATATTGTGCGCAATACTTAAACCGGCGCCAAATAGTAGCTTCTGCATCTCCCCAACCCACCCTTCAAGCGCGCCACACCTACTAATACATTATGGCTACAGGTACGTTTAGATTTCTGCTTAAATTCGGGTAAAATTGCCCATTTTTACGCATCTAGAAATTTATATAAAAAAATCTGAGTCTCTCTATGATATCAAGGAACAAAAATACATTAGAAAAGATAGTTATAGACATTTTTTAACGTATTTTCGGAACATTCCTAACAACCCACGCCAGAGTGACTGGCGTGGGGTGCAAAGAGGGTTTGGTTTGGAGGGCATTTTTGCTTTCATTTTGGGTCCTGTCAGAAAACGCAGGAAGCTGTAGATTAAGCTTCTTTCCCATCGTATGCCTACCCGCATTCCTTTATTTTTTTCTCAAGGTTTTCTCTATTTGGCCGCCGAAGTTATCTAGGCCTCACACTGTTCTCTCTCGCGCGCTCTTCACTCTTTCTTTTTTTAAACTTTGTTTCTTTACATGTTTATTGTCTCTGCCTGCTGCACGCGTTTGTCTCTTATGCCTAATGGAACTGATGGAATTAGTGTCAAAGGGGATTCCAACGCAAGACTTTATTTTTAGCTTTTAGAACGAGAAATTCCAAACCTTCGCTTACAGTCCGTTCAAATCTCTCGTCCTCCTGGGAATACTAAACTTCGAAGCCTTTAAGAATCTTTTCATTGCAAAAGAAAAAAAAATGAATAAGATCTGACAAGTTAGATTTGCGACCCCAATTTCCCAAATAGTTATTTTTCAAAACGATGTAGAAAGAACCTAATACGAACTAAAACGATTATAATGAACTAGTGAGTTGTAAAATGATTTTACCCAATTGTAGTTGGGTAAAATTACTAATAAACTAATTTTACTATGATTTTAAACTGTTCTGATATATTTGAAAATATCTTAAAACTGATTTTTGAAGTTCAAAATGGTCTAAAATTATTTGAAATTTTTTTGAAATTGTTGAATTTTTTGTTTTTTTAGATGATTTTAAGATGTCATTGGATTAGTTTTAATACGTTGTTGCTAATTTAAAAAAAATGTTACTAGAAGAGGGGCAAGAACGTGGCGTACGAAGAAGAGGACGATGTAAATGGTTCAATGTGGCAAAAGGTTGGGGTTTCATTACTCCAGACGATGGCGGTCAAGACGTGTTTGTACATCAGGTAAGAATTACTTTCCCAATGATTCAAACTGTTCCCTTTTGCCTGTAAGGAAATAATATTTAGAATTTTCATTCAGGGGGCTAACGAGAATTTCGCACAGAAATCTTAAAGGCAGGGAGGGTTTTCAGGGCTCTTAAACCCTTCTTATTCGTTGCTAAAAGGGAAGGGCATAAACCTAACGTATCAGGGGGTTTTGGAGAGGGGGTACGTTGACCTCGTTTGAAAGTACTAAAATGTGGGGAAAAACGATTGGGATGGAAGAATTTGGAAGGAAAATGGCAAGAAAAGGGAAAAGGAACAAGCAAACGTGTTTACTGAATCTATTCAATGGGAAACTCTTTGCCCTTCCCCCCATGTTACTATATGCCATCTTTGTTCCTCTTTAAACCCCCTGATTTGAAATCGCGTGGAAATCTGACATACTTTTGCTTCGCGTTTGCCCGCTTTTGCTGAAATATGCCACTGCGAATCTTCTTAAGCAAAATTTTGGCGGAAAAAGAACAGCTGTTAGTGATTTGTGAGCAGCTGCACACATTTCCGTACTGCCTATTGGTAAAAGTGGGGGGGCCCTTATCTCGTTTTTCGCACAGAGTGTCATCCAAATGAACGGATTCCGAAGTTTAGGAGATGAAGAAGAAGTTGAGTTTGAATGCAAAACTTCGGGCAAAGGCTTGGAAGCGATTCAAGTTACCGGCATTGGTGGAACGGATTGCAAAGGCTCTCAACGAAGACCTCAGCCGAAAAGTCGCTTCAGGAAAATTAGGTAAAACTTCTTTCAATCTGTTTAAAAAATCTACAAAATAAAATTAATTTAATGGATTTTTTTTTATTTTCTCTAAAAAATCGTAACTCAGTGTACCTTACAGGTGCTATAATTGCGGAGAATTTGGGAACCATATAGCCGCCAAATGTACGGTGGGACCTTTGCCGAAACGCTGCCATTTGTGCAAGGCTGATAGTCATCTTATCGCCGATTGTCCGAATCGGTCACTTCACGAAGAGAGTAAAGAAAAAAGCGAACCTGACAATCAAACTCCGAATTAGGAAAAAACATAAAAAAGCGATTTTTTTTAACGAAATTGTGTGTTCAGAAAGATTTTTTTGAGAAACGTATGTGCCTTTGACAAAAAAAGAAACGATTTGAAGAAATTTTTGGAGAAATGTTGGGAAAAAAAGCCCTTACCATACCTATCTACCTCGAGTTATGGTTCCTTACTTGAAATGTGTTGTACCTCGTAGTTGCAGACCAGTAGTTACGCAAGACAGAATCGTGTGCCTCATTCTGGGACCCTTTGATTTTATTTTGGATTCCTAAACCATTTTTTTCTTAAAATTTCTTGGGGGTGAAACCCACTACTTTTATAGTTCCTAGATTTCAAATCGATTTTTGATTTACATGAACGCAAAGAAGTTGGAAAGTGATGTTTTAGTCACGTTTTTTGGATTACTACCCTTTGTAGCATATACCTGCTGGTCATTGTGAAACCGTAAGAATGTAAAGAAATGAGAAAAAAGTGCGACTTGCATAACCTTGCGTAAAGTACGCAGCAAGTGCCAAAATAGCATGGTTTGAATTAATTGGCTATGTTTGAGACTGAAAAAACGAGGCTAAAAGCCGGTACGTAAGCCAGTACCCCGACAGCAGTGTTTTTTTGGATTACATTTTTCTTGCATGAAAGCAATCGTGCCCATTTCATTAACTTTACACTTCAGTAATTGCATTCGTACCCGAATTTGGAATTCTCAATAAAAAATAATCCCGAGTCCAAATTTTGACTTTTCTTGACCCCCAATTCAGAAAATGGTTAATCTGATTATAATTGCAGAAAAAATAGAATTTTGCGAACTATTATCTAAAAAAAAAGTCAACAGTAAAAAACGCAATTAAAAATAATTGTTCTACACAATAGAATTTTAATTAAATTCTAAGTTTCAGTAGTTATAAAGCAATAGGTATACAGTAAATATGTTATCTTCCAGTAAACCGTACCCTAAATCTCTGGTCTTCACTTGGCAAGTAGGTAATTAAACAAATAAAACTTCGAAAACAGGACATTATTAAAGAGGGAAGAAAAGCGAATCAATCAAGCCGGTGGAAAAGGTGGAATCGTTGTACCCTAGAAATAAATGCTTTTATAAAGAATACATTTTCGGATCAATATAATGTACTCTTCCACGGGTGAAATGTCCGATTCCGTGTCCTCATATTCGTCGTCCAGTTCAAAATCTACATCGTCGTCAGAGTAATAGTCCTGTTCCGTGAGGGTACTATTCAAGTTTACTGAGGTAAAGGTATCGCTTCTTGGAAGCGAGTTATTTTCCTACATATTTAGGCCAATTTAGAACATTGGTATGCATTGGTATCCTTTTTACCGGCAAAAGTAGCCCGTCCTCTGGAAATTGACAAGAGAAGTCTTGGGTCATCGTCGTACCGGAGAACTGACAAGAAAAGTCTTTCATTTCAACTCCGGAAAATTGACAAGAAAAATCTTGCATGTTAGCTTTGTGGCAGCTGTTGGGATAGAATTACTTTCGCATTTAAGCAGCAATTCTTGGATAATCTAGAACGTGCAATCATTATCCTATTTGGTCTTGAAACGTATTAGTATATTTACGTTATGACGTTGTCTTTTCTCAATAGCAGAGGTTTTCCGTGGTGTGGGTATACTGCGCAGCCCAGATACAGTAGCCGGCCTATCAAACTTAGTAGGGATAGCTGTTGGCAACAAACTCCTACCACTACGTTTTGCCCGAAATCCCAATGCTAATTTTCGATCAATACTACTGTCAAATTGATCTTCGGTGAAATGTTCACCACAGAGGTATACCCAATTAGTTTTGGGGTCCACGAAATTAGCCCTAGTCCTTTGCACTTGCAAAACCCATTGCCGCCTTCTTTCGTCGTTTTTTGGGAAACTATAGAGCCCTGCACCAGATCTTCCACTGTTATTACAACCGTAAGCAACACAATAGCTACCGCAATGTTTATTTGTCTTTGATGGCAGCTTACTTGCCATTTTTCCACAAAAATGCAGAGCACAGAGGAAGCCTTACAACGCCAGTGCATAACAAAGCGCCCGTAAGCCCATACCTCTAATGCTGTTCACAATGGTGACGTCACATTTTCGTGGCGGGAAAAATGCTAGAACTTCGCAAGTCAATAACTCGGGAACGGCTCCTCAGAAAAACTTGAAACTAAATTATCTGTCCTTAGAAAAATAATGTGTACAAGGAGAACCCATCCAAATAGCAATACGCTATGTTGTTGGCTATTGCTCTTTAAAGCTTACCGCAAGGAACGGAAAGCGCGCCAATGCCTATTGACCCTGAAATTACGTTAGCTTCGCACGCTCTTCGCCCCATGCTCCCAAATTACATCTTCAACGATTCTAATTCGTAAAATTGTGTCATTAACCACATTTACGGATTCAAGCTTACAAAAAGACTTACTTTAGGTATTTTAATTTTGTTAAGCGATGAAAATCTCACTAACTTTACAACGTATGGCGTTTGATTCGAAAACAAATCCGCTAAAACAACGCTTATTACAGTTTTAAACCATTAGATGACAGCACGATACGGGAGCAATTCAAACAAAGGCCTATTAAGGCTTTCGGCCGCTTGGGAGCGCCAGTTACAATACGGTCAAATGTTATTAAAGTTACGAAGGGCGCAAAAGCCAAGCCATGTCCAGGATTTGAGTGAAAAGTGTTGAAAAATGCTGAACCAAGTGGCCGCAGAAGCTTTATATTCCGCCACTTACTTGGAAGACTATCTAGACAGCGTGGAAAACCTCCCAAATGACCTCCAACGGCATTTATCTCGCTTACGAGAGCTCGACGTAGGCTACCAAGGTACCCAGCAAATCTCAACAAACCAGCTTTTTACCCTAGTTTTATTCATTACTTGTAGCAATACTACGTGATCTTGATCATTTTGAGATGCAGCTCTTAAAAGGACCTGAAGGAGATCGAGAAGAAGCCTTAATTTCCAACGAAAACAGCGTTGAAATGGGTGCAAACACTGGCAACAGCACTGGTTTCAGGAAACGCGTCATGCAAAAGCTCCAGACCGCTTTATTGTCATCTATGGAGATCGGAGATGAGAAGATTCAAGTCGTGCAAGCGTTGCAAGACGTCGTGGAGAACAAAACGCGCCAATTAGAAACAGACAGCAAGAATTTAGGTAAAAAATCGAAAGAAAATTCCCCCAAATCTTGATAAATTCTCAATGTTTTGAAATTTTCTTGATAGAGTTTGGACGTGAGCAAGAAAATGCAGAGCCGGTTAAAGAAGCTATGGTGAAAGAGGTGGTGAACACTCCTGCTGGCGAAAGACAATCTAAACGTGTTCGACGTTCTAAAGTCGACGCCAGCAATGAAGGATCCGAATCTTTCCCTGTTGCCGTTGTTCCCGCTGCGACAACTCCGATCGCTGAACCGAAAGCAACTCACCGGAAAACGTCGACTGCAAGCGGGTCAGGAGTCAGTGCAGCTGTTGGGAAGAAAAAGAAGCGAAAAGCCAAAGCCGAGAAGGAACGCAGCTCATCACCTCCTGATTTCCCTATCGATCCTGACGAACCTACGTACTGTTTGTGTGACCAAGTGTCTTACGGCGAGATGATCGGCTGTGACAATGACTTGTGTCCGATCGAATGGTTTCACTTTTCCTGCGTGTCGCTCGCCACCAAACCTAAAGGCAAGTGGTACTGTCCCAAGTGCCGAGGCGATCGACCAACTGTCATGAAACCCAAAGCGCAGTTTTTGAAAGAACTCGAACGGTACAACCGCGAGCGCGAAGAGAAAGCGTAAAAGATATACAGTTTTACAGGAAAATGAAATTTACCAACGTAAATCCATGCGAAGAAACGGTTTTGTGCATTTTGGTGTTTTTTCCGTGGCTGTCTTAAAAAGAAAAATTCTTAAATAATTGTTGCACTTTTTGACTTATTTTATTGCATCTGGCCACTTTTATGAGACATGCCGCATGCGCCTAAGGTTATTAGTGTTGAATTTTGTAAGAAGTGCGACAAATAAGAAAAGTAAATAAATAAGAAAGCCTTTTTTTTCAATTTAAAGCTTATTTTTTATTTTTTAAGAAAGCCTTATTTACGTGAAACCTGCATATTTTCATATCGTAATCTAATTAATTCACGCTTTAGTGAAACTAAAACACCTAAGCTGCTCATTTACACACGTAAACTACTAATACATTTGACACCGCTTAATATGCGCATTATATTCGTAGTTTAGCAAGTGGAATGTTACAAAAACATGCAAAGCTAAAAGTAAACTAATTACAGAGTGAAAAGCATTTGAAAAGCGGTAATAATTTGTAAGGAGAAGTCTTAATTTAAAAGGAGAAGTCTTAATTTAAAAACAGCCCTACTTACCATATTATTATTTATTAGGTAATTGGTATCGATCTGAACACAGATCCCGTCGATACCGACAGTAAATTAATAGCGTTTTCAACTGGGAACCCTGGTGCAGCAGTTTTTGCACTGAATCCCACAAAATTGTGTTGCGCCACAAAATTGAGTGTTGCAACAGTGAATTTGTGGCATTCAGGGCAAAAAGTGCTGCACCAGGGTTCCCAGTTGAAAACGCTATAAGAAGCGAGAAGTGGGGGAAAGGCGGGAAAGCTCGTTTAAGGCTACGGAATATTCTGACATTTCATTCTTCCGTAAAGAAAAACGTTCGCTGGCCCTACGGGGCCAATAACGAATGCTTTGCTTCGTTACATCGAGACTAATTATTTCAATGTAAAAGCGGATTACTTTTAATGCAAAGGTTCATGAAAGAGCTTTCCTCATGATTCCGGTCCATTTTGGAAACTATAATAAAGAAGCTTAGCTCCAAATAAGTTTTCTTTGTTTTTAAAGAGTAATTATTAAAACGACTAGACTTCGTTTGGAAAGTGTGCTATTTAGCTAACCATCAGGGTAAACTACAAGGAACAGGCCAATGGAAAACTAGCAAAGCTTCGGAGATATAAGGACACGCTATAAAGTTTTACAATCAACTCAAAAAATTCCATGCAAGTTTTCCCTCCTTCTCAGCTCGTTTCTTTATGCTATACCAGAAAAAAACTGTCCACTTCGCACTCTTCCCCCTAACGTTGTCCCGTGGCCTCTGCACAATAAAGAGTACAAATAGTCCTTTCTTTTCTTTGTGTGTTTGTTTTGAAAAACAGCAATGAAAACACTCCTCCTAGCTCTTCCAAAATACGACGGCAAAAAAGCAGGGTTGAACACAGTAAAGAATGCAAAGGAAAGAGGCTAAGGGCAGTCACAGTACCTTGCACTGGATACTCCATTTGAGTACCGGCGCTTGTGTCGAAGATGGGGCTTCCAATCAAAGTTTTCCTCTTTTGTTTCACTTGCACATCTGCCAACAGTTTGTCTTCCCCCACTCACAAAAACAAAGACATAAACAACATCTCAAAAAACTTTTCCTTTCTCGTCGCCTCACTCGGGCGTAGATGTCGCCTTCGGTCGAATCACCCTTTTTTATCGATTACTTTGTCGAAAAACTCTGCATTTTTATGTTCTTTTGTTGTGTGTCGGTGTGTCTGCGTGTGCTTTTCAAATTGGGAAAATAAGACAAATTTTATTGAGCATAAAACTGCTCATTTTTTGCATGGTACGACGACTGTTTGGCTCAGTTAACTTCGCAGATGACTTTCAAAACAGGAAAAATCATTGTTTCTTATATATGTAAAAAAAAAGGAAATAAAGAAAGAGAGGGAGAAAAAAGCGCCTGCCCTTTTGGCCTCTTACCATTTGCACTGACGTTGTTTTGCCTTTTGCATTCGTTAAAAAAGAGGGATAACACGGTTTTCAAAAACAAAAATGATCAACTCCAAAATATCCATCACTCAGTTCCAGGAGGGACTTCGCTTTCTTCACCCTCTTTAGGATTCTCCACAGGGTAAACAGGGTCGCTACTGCTCTCCAGGTTCTGCGGTTCACTCGGCTCCACTGCGCTCGACTGCCCGATCGACATTTCCGCCGCTTCGGGTTCGTGTTTCAGGGTATCGGTGACTCTTTCTTCAGTGACCGGTACGTGTTCTTCTCGCTTTTCAGGCGATAGGGTGTTCCAACGTCTCCGAGGCTCTCGATTTTCTCTTCCCATGTTTCCGCCACCTCGGTCTCCACGGTCACGTCGATCTCGGTCGCTCCAATCGCCGCCGCCGCCGCCTCGACGGTGACGGTCAACCCTTCCTCTCTCGCGGTCTCTCCGCCCTCCTCCACCCCATCCACCTCGACCTCTGCCACGTGGATTCTCCACATAGTCGTTCTCTTGATAATCGTTGTCTCCGTAATCGCGCTCCGGACCCATTTCTCGGTCGCGCCAATGCGGAGGCGGGCCACGCCCTCGACCTCGGCCGCCGAAATCGAAATCGCGACCTCGATCGCGAGGAGGCTCACCCCATTCCTCCCGTTCTCGCTCCCGATCCCGCCAATCCACCATCTCTTCCTCCGGATCGAAATCGTTGCCGTGCGGAGGCAAGAAGAACCGATTGGGGCCCCGAACCATGGGTCCTAAGGGTTGTCCTCGAGGTCCTAGCATGCCCCGAGGGCCTGCGTTCACTAACGGCATAGGTGGACGCATGCCGTTGAAATTCCCGGGCATATTGGGAACAGGGCCTACACGAATGCAATGCCGTATTGAAATTTTGTTTTAGGAGAATGTCCAAATAAGTAAGGAAATTTCTTTGAAAAACCTTCGCTGAATTTTCCTCTTTTGATGATTTTTTTTTCTACAAAAAGTTTGATTCGAAACTTTTGTGTAAATTAAAAAAATGGACAGAAAATGAGCTTCAGCTTGAAGTGGAAAAAGAATTAAGCTTGAAATCTCGAGTGAAAAAGGCAGTTTAACTTACCTAAAAGACCTCTTCCAATCATTTCTTCTTCTATATGCATTGGTCCAAGCGAGGTTTCCATAGGTGGGCAGAGAAATTCGACTCCAGGTCGGAGAAAATGCATACCCATCTCATTGCCTGCTAGCGAAACAAATGAAACACCCATAAAATACAAGAAAATCAACACAAGAAATTAATAAACTTGAAAAAAATACACGTGAAATTCCAAAAATTTTAAACTTGGAACAAAGTTCAACTTTAAATACTACGCTAAGATCGAATTAAGACCAAATTAAAACCACGCTAAAATTAATCTTAACTAGACCAAATAAAAAACACATCCTGAATTCAATTAGAACTAACAACTTAGGATCACATTAGGAAATTATACTAAATAACCAAAAGATATTCCCTACAATGGTATATTTTGTCAATAGTGCTTCAAGAATGTATAGTACACCCTAAATAGGACATTACTCGAATTTCCTAGAGTAAAGCCCGTTGGTTATTATGTTTTTTGCAAACCTGTTGTATGAATATTCACTTTGTAATCTAGTATTTGTCAGCAATGAGCTATAGCTCACGCTGATTAAATTAAAAAAAACAACTTAGGATCACAACTTAGAACGAAATAAACCATAAGTTTATAAATCATTCGTCATTCAACTTAAAACTCCAACTCAAACCAATAAGAATCTCGGTTAAGATCAATCAGCATTTGAAAAGAAGAACATTTTTCAAACAATAAACAAATACAACTTAAAAACTTACCATTTATGGGAGCACCTCGTAGACTATTGGCTAAGCCAGGTGATACGGGCATTCTGGGGCCCCCCATCCCGAAACCAGGCTGCATGTTTTCACCATCGGACATGGGTCCGCCCCTGCCGAAGCCTCCGAGCAAAGCTTCTCTTTCCGCCTCGCTAAAAAGTGGCCGAGGTGATTCTCGTTTGAGACCGGGAGATTTGGAAGGTGTGGGCGGTAACGGCCCGTCGTTATTGGCCAAATTACGTAATCGGTCCAACAAACTTGGCAAGGGAGGTCTAGCCGAGGATTCTCCGCGAGTTGACCGATCTTGGTTGCCATCGCGATGAGAATCCTGATCGTGATGACCACTTTTTGGCATTCTATCATCCCACGGACCCCTTTGTTCAAAGAAAAATCACAACGGGACTTTGAAATCATGCTTAAATCCTAAGAAGTGCTACAAAGAACCTTTAAGCAATCTCGAATCATTCGAAAATTCATAACTTAAATGAATTTGATTGAAGCCTGAAAAGGACTTTACAGAAATTCATGAATTTTCAAAGGAATTTCCTAGACTTTGCACACAAAAGCGACAAAATAACCATTTTAACGTAAAACTTACGAATTGGACGGCATTCCATCGTTTTCATTGCGGGATTCAGAAGCTTCCTCCATTTCGACCAATTCCATATCGTCTCCAGCGCCGGAATTCTCTCTCATTTTGTCTCGATGACTGTTTTCGTCATGAGAGCCCGAGGGCGGTCCCGGAAGCATCATACTGGGGTGGTGTTGCGGGGGGAAAGGGTGGAAAGGGAAGCCAGGTGGCAAATTTATGTTGGGACCACCTGGAGGGGGCATATCTCCACTTCCTTGGCCGTGATTATGTGGCGGAAGATTAATTCCTTGCAACAATGCCGGATTCATATGCGGCGGAAGTAAAGATTGATGCTGCGGTAGTCTTATGCCATGTGGGAGGAATGGCATGCCTGGTAATAACCCGCCTGGACCGAGAAGACCCAGCGGAGCTGATTTTTCAACAACAAAAAATACATACGTAAATAAATAAATTTGAAAAAATTAGACATGCATGCGAGACCAAAAGCGAAAGGTAGACTTACGAGGCATTCCATAATTGGGCATGTTAGGAGGCATGGCATTGGAGGGATGGTGGCCAAATGGGAGGCCATTAGCTCCTTCGAAGGATTGCTGGCCGTCAGAGGGCGGGGCGTGAGGGTTAGGAACGCCCATAGGCAATCCTTGCATTTCTGGCATAGGAATAAAGCCTGGGAGCATTGTTGGATGTTCTATACCTGACGGTCCAGCTGTTTGGGATTCATTAGCTGGATCTAAAATGATTTTACAAAAATTATTCAAATAAGCATAAAAACAATTAGACAATAATAGAAATAGTAGTAATATATAATACACAGTAGATTTCGCTTATTGTGATACTGGTTATAAGAATCAGCTGCTTTATGGGATCTAATTTTAAAAGGACCGATTCAAAATTATAAAATTCATGGCATTTTAATCAATTATTATCATCACACTTTCGGATATTAGAATCAATTTCAAGAGAATCTTCACATGTGCAGAAACGAAACTACAGTAGTGATTGCTACATGGACTTTGCATATTGACTAACGACACTGCTTTTACGTAGTTTTGACCAATCCTGTCATTTCCAGCATACTACAACGCTTAGGGAGAAATCCTTTTTAAACTCCCCAGTCAATTAAATGAGCAGGTTATTCAACTGAATGACCGGTTCCTTTTATTGACTGGGAAAATTTAGAAGGGATATCGTGTCGCCAACCCTACCTAAGCGCAGGAGTAGGTTTTCAAAGGTTGGTTGTGTTTTAGACGTGTGGTTATACAAAAATGTCGACCAACAAGAAAAGAGTTGGTGAAAAGGTAAAAGAGAAGTTGCGGCTCATGGAAACTTACGACAAGTTAAATTTAAAAGATTTGCCAGAAAATGAAGCGGCCGTTAAGTTAGGAATTCCTCAATCATCTCCATCAAAATCGTTGAAAAATCGCTACAAATAAACAATAGTGGGTCTAGTGAATCTAGCAAAAGGAAACGTGTGGGAAAATGTAAAAAAGTAGACGATGCTCTGTCCCTTTGGTACTATACTGTCCAAAAAAAACGAGTATAGGAAAACCACAATGGTCTAATCCTTACCCATGGGATTAATTAAAGATTGCTCATTTCGAACCTGCTCCTCTCCAAAACCGAACCGAAACTAAGAAAAGTATAATCCTAATGTATTTCTGGATGAGTATTTTCTCTGTCCTCCAGCTCAGGGTAAAAACGGATTCCTCTTTCTATAAGTTTTGGTTTGGTTTTAGACAAACCGGTTCAAAATTAGCAGTTTTTAATTAATCCCATGGGTAAGGATTAAACCACTGGGGTTTCCCTATGCTCGTTTTTTTGGACGGTATAGTACATATTTCCAATTTTCGATTATTAGAATTTCCACTTAACAGAATCAATAGTCACTTGACAAACGTGATCACAATAAGCGGCTTCTACTGTAGCACCATACTCAAAGAAGTAGTACGGTTCTAAATGAAAACAAGTTTTCTAAGAGAATTGAAAAGTTTCTTATAAAAAACTTATTAACAATTTGTAAAAATTAACGATAGACCAAGTAAATCAGTAAGGACTAAAATGAATCTAATACATTTAAAAAAAAATTTTACCTTTGAGCCAAGGAGGCAAAGTGTCTTCATCAATAGTTCCTCCATCCTCCAAAGCATCTAAATCACTCCGTTTCATATGTGTTAGTTTATTCCATGGAATAAAAGCGGCGCCAAATTCAACGTCCCAATAATCCTTCCACTCTTTGGACTTTACACCTTTGCCAGCTGCCCATGCCAACTACTCAAGCCAAAAAAACATAAATAAATAAAAAAAGAACCCCTCATTTTTCAACGTTCCCGTCTTTCCAAACTGCTTTTTTTTCTTTTTTTTTCATCGCTCTTCGAATTTCAGAGAAAAAAAATAAAACTTACAGTGATTTGCTTGCCCTGTAACTTGAACCTCGTCAAATTTTTCAAGGCCTTTACTGCATCCTGCCGTCTTGACATGCACACAAACGCACAACCACGTGGTGGAATTTGATCAATGGACACTACTTCTCCAGATTGCCCAAAAGTATTAAAGAGCATTTCTTGATTGACCAGTTTCGATAAATGCCCCACCCACAAGGTCGTACTACACACTAAAAGAACATACAAATTTAAAGGAATGAGTTTCTATCATTTCCCATAAAACAAAAGCAACACACAAATAGAAATTTTTTAAACAAGATAATAAATAGTGTCGAGAAAAGAAAGAACTTACCACTCATATGTTCTTTCTTAATGTCAGGTAAGCCCCGTTTATCCCTATCCCTCAATCGTTCCCGTTCCTTGTTTTTCTCATTGGACTCGTCTTTTTCTCTCGAACGCGATCTTTGAACTCGAGTTCGTGATCTCGAACGCGATCGTGTGCGCCTGCGCCTATTATCGTTGCGACTCCGTGAGCGTGACCTGGATCGTCGTGGTCTTCGTTGTCGATTCCGTGAATTCGAGCGCGATCGCGATCTTCGTTTTCGTTCATCTTCCTTTTCTACCGCAAAACCACTCTCATCCCTGTAAACCAAGTGAAGAATTTTACATTTTGTCTTTCAGTTCATTCTATAGGCACAATCTCGCCCTTCTCCTACTGCACTCCCTTAAAAAGTTTATACCTCATAAGTTGATCTTTCACTTTGATTTTAAACATGACCGCAAGATAAAAAATTAAACAAATTCCTACAATTAAAGACAAAGCAGTCATAGTTTTTCAAAACCATCGATAAAACATAATCTCCTCCCCATTCACAAAGCTGAATTATCAAGCCAATCACTTTTTTCAGGAAAATCCAATTGCATAATAAAAAAAAATTACGAACCTTTTTAGGCCGAGTTCATTGTTGTCGATGGGCGTCGGAGGAGGCGAGGGGCGTGGTTCATTTTGGTTATGTGGTAAAGGCATGGGCGGATTAGGCTGAAAGTGGCCGCCTTGCATAGGATGCATGGACATCCCCATTCCCATGTTCATTGGCATTTGCATCCCCAAATGGGACAGAGATAAACCCATTGGCATGGGTGGGAATCCTGGGGGCGGTTGAGTCATATCCATGGGGAACGGGAACGGGATTCCTCGCATTTCCGAGCTGCCTGGTTCGTTCTACAATTTATATAAAAATATACAATCGTGTCAAGAATCAACAAGTAATGGACAAAAAACCGTAACAAATAAAAATCAATTTGATTTTCATCAAACTAACATGATTATGCTAGTTTGACGCGATCATATTAGCATAAATAGACACAAAACTCGTTTCTTACCTTCATTTCTTGGGATTGCTGCGATCCAGAGCCCATCATGTTAGGTAGAGGTACTGGTTGGTTGATCTGTTGCTGGATGTTGTGCAAATGGCGTAAAATATTGGGATTTGAAAGTAAACTGCGAGAAAAAGCGTCAAGAAAATTAAGATCATTAATCCCGCTAGGTAATTCAAAATTTAGACAGTTAATTCAATATTTTTACGTTACCAATTAACTGTAAAACTGTTTTTTTTAAATTTAAGTTATAACTGCCATCTTTCTTAATTAATGCAAATTATATATTATTTCTATTAACTCAAAATTACTCTTTTCTGTGGCACTGTTAATTTACTGCATTAATTCAGAATTCCCGATTTAAAAAAAAAAAATTCTAAGGAGTTTACTGTCGATTTTTCCCTAATTAGGTTTAGAAGCAAAGGGTTCAGGGCTAGCACACACTCAAAGTACAAATGCAAAAACACCTTCGATCAATAGACAACATTATCTAATTTTTCAACACAGAATTCAAGTCTTCCAATGCATTTTAAGAGCAAAAGAATAAATAAACAAATAAAATTCACTTACTTTCCTAATGCATCCATGGGTTGACCTGATTGGTGACCAGGTTGATGTGATTTCTGGGTAGGAGGGGGTGTATCACTTCGATCCATACCTCCTCCACCACCTCCCCCATCGTCATCATCTTCATCGTAGTCAAAATCCAACAATTTCTTATTAAAACGAACCTACAAAAATAACCAAAATTCCGACATTAACTTCAAACCCCTTCTCCTCTTATCTCTTTTTTTGAAGCTTTCACCTCGCAAACACCAAACATTCCTCACAAAATGATATCTTGAAAGTATTTTTTTACCTGTCCAGCATCAGGATTCCCTTCTAATTTGCTTTCTTGACCCAACAAATGCTGAAGTTGCTGTAACCTCGTATTTAAACTCATCTCGGAGTTTCCCATACCGGGTAAAGATCCCATAAGTAACTAAATACCCAAGGAAAAAATTAGAAAAAATACATAAGTAAAATAAAAAATAATAGTAAAATTGACCATCACTTTTTAGGTTTTTAAGATTAATTTACCTGGGATCCATCTTCCTTATCCAACACATTATCGCGATTGGAAGCTCCATTTAATACTCCTTCTGGTCGTCCATCTTCAGGTTTGCCCACAGCTCTCGAACTCGCTAAATGAGCTTGTTCTTTATACTTGGGATGTAACGGATCCGCCATATCAAATAACGGATGAATGACTTCAGGTTGGAAGATGGCATTTTTTTGCCACAAATTCAAAACGCGGATGACTTTACTCTAAAAATGAAAAGAAAAGAGAACGTTTACTAAAAAAAAAGAAAAAATTAACTGAGTTTTAGCTTTTACTTTTTCTTCCGGAGCGCACTGGTAGATGTAGTAAAAAGTAGTGTTAATATTTTTGGCAAAACGAGGCGCAAAAACGTCTTTGTCGGCTCCGAATTGGTGTCTGGATTGACGGACAATCGAATCAATGACGTATAGACCCGGAATTTTGTACTCTGGACGACACTTTTGGATAAACTTCTCCACGCTTTGGACCGCGTGTTTGTAGAATTTCACTGCTTTGATCGCGCCTTTGGTAATGGCAGTCATCTTCGCCTTCGAAATTGGAGGTTTGACCTCGTATAAGCTCGACAGCTACAAAAAGACACGCCCATGAAGTTGTTAATGAATAAAAATAGTAAAACTGTACAATATCCCACGGTACATTCATTACAAAAAGAAGCTTTCCCCTTATTTCATTGGTTTCTTCTAAACAATAAAACATTTCCTTAGCTAACGAACAACGCAAGGGCAAAGTAAGAACCTGAACGCTGAAGCTTTCAATGACATCGTATACGCTTTCAATACCGTGTCAAAGATGGTTTACGTCAACTAACGGAGATTTAACGTTCGATGATGGAAGTTTAGTTAACTCTAGCAACGCATCCCACACGTTGTTTCGTTCGTTAGGTTAATTTACTAGGGATAATTTACCTCGGCGTTGAAGTACTTGACGCTGTCCATCTTGGGAGATGTTTGAGTGTCAGGAAAAATAACTTAATTAGACTTCTTCTGTCCTCAAATCTTCGCTTCCAAAAGCAACAGTCACATGACACTAATTAAATTGATAAATCCAGGAAGAGTTGTCACTGCTGCACATTTGCCAAAACGTGTCGTTTAACTATAAGGATGCATCACCCAATCTCCACGCACTAATTTTTATTAAACACGTTGAGAGTAACTAGTAGAATGAGTTTCGCACAATGTGCGAGATTCACGCGGTAAATAAATAGAGCAATTTTAGCTATTGTTTTCAAAATGGCTGCACTTCACAAACGTCCGGGAATAAAGCACAGCGTAGCGAAGCCTACGCCACCACACCACAGAAAGCTACACTTCATCTACACTCCGCCCATCTAGTTCTTACGAAACCCTGATTCGCGAACTACTAAGCTGTTCATTTAAACTTTCCTAAACGCAGAACCGCAATTCAAACCGATTTCCATGGCGGGAAATTGTATTATTATTTATTTTCAATGTTTTTCTTAGAAAAAACATAGCAAAAGTGAACGACATGTTTCAATTTAAACCTTTTAGAATCTTACTAAAGCACATAATTAGCCCAGCGAAATATCACAGACGAGTTATTAGCAATTTCAAGCGAAATAACATAGAATTGTATTATTTGCCAAGTCCATTACAATGGTTGAACAAAAGGGCTGATATTACTGCACTACAAACGTTCTGGGATGGCCAATTCTGCGAAGCAACCTTCCTCAAGGGAGCCGAACACGTACAGTGCAAAATTGTTGACATTTATGCGTATATTAATTTCACGTTTTATTAGGCTTTAACTACAGTAACACATCACATTGCTCAAAACACTTTCCCTGAGCTAACCGGGTTGTTCACTGCAAAAGCACTCGAATCGCTAACTACCGAAGTTGCAGCTTGGCCAAAAGAGGCAACAGAAAGCTTTCCGATTGCCTTTGAGCATATTAAAATAGCGACGATACTGAAAGTATCTCTCCAGTCGATAGCAGGTAGCAAAAACCTTTCCCTAAACCTCTTCGGAGACTTAACGCACCTTATTTAATTGATTCTAGATAACAAGTATTGCGACATTGACGTCCAGTTTGTGGCCTTAATAGAAAAATCCCCTTTAAATTCAGTACTTATGGAGTTTTTCGCAAGGTATTTAACCTTATAAGTTAAACCGAAACGTGTCTCATTTTTTTTTCCTTTTCTTATTTGTAATTTCCTTTCTTTCAGATTTTATAGAGATTATACTGAAGGAAAACTTCCTGAGTGGACCATCACACGCTTCAAGCTGCTTCAATTTAGTCCCAATGCATAAAAAAAAGGTTTTTTGTTATTGTCTATAGAAGCTGAGTTTATATAGTAATTACGTTCTTTTCTTGGGGCGCATCTGTATGTGTTTTTCGTAACGTCAGTTGCATAATTGAGAAGGAATCTTACCACTAAAAGGGTTTTCATGCCCTATGTGTATGGCGCCAGAAGTAAAGGGGGGCAATTTCTCACGTTTCATGCAGGGGTGACGTGTCAAATTTACCTGTGCCACTCCAACTTCATCGGTCACTGACCTGACCGCTGACCCTCTCTTCTTGTTCGTTTGGGAAATTTATGTAAATTTGCTTACCCCATACTAGAGAGAGAGAACAAATACCATATGATAGTCATGTGGACGGAAATACATTAGCATTAGAAAAAATACATATTTGCGTAACTCGGGGAGTTGTCTTATGCGGAAATACGTACCGCCACGGATCTAAGCATTTAGACATTCGTGCCCTTCGGCACCTTTCATCATTTGGACAGCGAGTGCATAACGCTTTAAGCTATTTGACCTTGAGTCGTTTTTAGGTTCCAGAATTGCGTTTCCAGTGGTGCCTTTTCCCACAAACGCCCAAGGAGGGAAGACGAAGAAGTCCGGAAAATTCCCCAGCACCTATAAAGGTGGAGGACTCCTCAATGTCACGGTCAGTCTTCCAGTGTCTTGTGTTAGATAATCTAAACTGATCAGGAACCGTAAGCATACGTTTAGTTTTTATTAGAATCATTTCTTTTTTGTGTCAAAGTCTTTCTTCTAAATACTCAAAATCCACTTGAAATTTGATTTTGATTTGAATATGATAATTTTGAAGATTCTGGTCACTGCTGTTCTTACAAACTGATCAAGAGCTGTTAAAATACAAAACTTGTTTCCGGATAATTCCTTTTGGTATTAAGTTCTTCCGAATGTTCAAGATGCTCAAAATTTGCTGAAATCTAGATTTCACTTCCAATTCGTTTTAATAAAAATTTGAGAATGTCAGTCCTACAATCTGATCATATTTTTCATTGAATCCTTGCTTTTATTGTTACATATTTCGGTTAGAGCACCCCGGGATTTTAAACCCAAGGTTGCTAATTTTTTTTCGATCTTTCGCAGATGTTGCGGCCGGTTTTCGTGGTTGTGTTGCTGAGTATCGCTTGGGCGAACGCAAGCAGACGATCGGGTTTCTACAGTCCGTACCCTTATAACGCACAGCATCAATACCAACGGTACCAACCGTACTACCAACAATCCCATCAATCCCCTTTTCAAGCACGTCGACCTTTCTCCAACTACGGAGACTATAATTTCGACGAATACAACAGTTTCAATCCCTACCATTCTAACTTCGGTGGTAATTTCGGGCGGATTCCGAGTTTAGGGAGTAACTTTGCAAGGAATCCTGCTCGTCCCCAGTTCTATTTCGCGGGACTCGCGGATCCTTCCAATTTCCCAACCAATAACCGAGGTTTTGACATCGATTTCACAAGATATTCACCTCTTCAGTTCTCTCTGACTGAGAAACAGACCGTTCCTCTCCCCAATCAGCCAGCTCCCAACATTTTCACTGCGTTTCAGTTGAACAGTCAGTTGAATCGCCAGAACCCAAATCGTCCCCAGCAACTCCAGGTAAAAATGAAAGACAAAAAAACAAGAAACAGAAACTCCCCTTATTCTTTGCCTTGTAAGGCGAAGTATTCGTGACTCACCCCGAAACAGTAACCATACACAACTCTGTCTAGTTCTCTTCCTTTAAAGAAACCTGTTTTGTATAATCCTGTTCTTTCCCTATTTTCCAGTTAGTGCAATCGCAAGTTAAGCCAGGTCAACCCGAAGGAGCAGAAGACTTGTCCATCATTGCTATTCTTCAAGCGCAGCCAAGCCCTATGGGCGCCGAAAACCTTCCAATTGGTTCAAACAGTAACAACATCTTAGATGTAAACGAACAAGAAGTCTACGTCATTGTGGACGATGACCAACCCGCCGCTGGAGTGCAAGCAGTCCACGTTGTGAATGTAAGTACAGTATAGTAGCTAAACGCATTCCTAAGGAACTCATTAACCGGTTCGTTTAAAAACAACTTTGGAATACCATAGCAGGACGTTCAACCTGAGCCTATGGCGGCCATTATCGCGGATGAGGCTCTTGTCCAACAGGCACCTATTGTAGTGGAAACTGAACAACAGACTCCGGTTGTTAAGATTCAAAAAACAGTTGACGAATCCAGACCGGTCAACGAAGTCACTGAACCTTCCACGACTACTACCGAAGCTACTACTACTACCACGGAAGCTACTACCACTACCACCGAGGCTGCTACCACTACCACGGAAGCTACGACTACTACCACCGAAGCTGCTAAATCTGCTCCGGAGGAAGTTAATACGGAAGCAGCAGATCCAGTGACAACCGAACAGGATGATTTACCTTCAAACGCACCTGAAGCACTTGAAGGACGCACTATTGATGCCAGTTTGAAGATTTTGCCTGACAGAATAGAAGTAACTACCCAAAACTATAAATTTAGAAACAAAGACTGGTATCTTCATGGTTTTGTTTGAATTTCCTTTTAGATTAAAGGTTACAGTGACGTTGAAGGACCGCTGACGCTAATGCTCACGCGCAATCATTAGGAGGAGAATATGACGGTTCTTGGTTCAGAAAGGAAACTGGTTTCAACCTCAACTAAATAATGGGTGACTCATTTCGTTCACATCGGACGGAACTGGTGGTGGGTTTTCATGGGTGATCGCTCTTTGTTTTTCTCGAGCGGAGGAAGGACGTTGTGCTTGAGCTGAAGGCCGTTTACATGCGCATCGTTTTTTATGTAACAAAATAGTGCAAAAAAATAAGTGTTAGGAGTTAATACAGTCAGTTGTTTATTGATGGCTTGTAATTATTTACGCTTGAGAGGAAGAAAAGACTTTCCTGTTTTGTTGGGTGGATAAGAAGGATATAAATTGAATCAAACAACTATAACTTGCAAAGTGTGTCAATACCATCATCTGGTCCAACATAAAAGCTACCGACCTTTCTCACAAGGTCACGCGGGACCCGTACCGTTACTTTCAACACGTTCTCCAAAGTATAGCACACCTATCTCGTGTGGTAGGTTTGAAAGGCTTGGCACACGGCTCTGGTGTGCTTTTAGACGTTTCCAGCAGTTGAGTTAAGTTAGGTTAGGTTAATTAGGCTAAGTTAGGTTAGGTTAGGCTAGGTTAAGTTAGTTTAGGTTAGGCTAGGTTAAGTTAGTTTAGGTTAGGCTAGGTTAAGTTAGTTTAGGTTAGGCTAGGTTAAGTTAGTTTAGGTTAGGCTAGGTTAAGTTAGTTTAGGTTAGGCTAGGTTAAGTTAGTTTAGGTTAATTGAACTTAACTTAACCTACACTAACTTAACCTAACCTAACTTAGCCTAATTAACCTAACTTAACTTAACCTAACTTAACTCAACTGCTGGAAACGTCTAAAAGCACACCAGAGCCGTGTGCCAAGCCTTTCAAACTACCACACAAGATAGGTGTGCTAGACTTTGGAGAACGTGTTGGTTACTTTGACCTGGAAAGGCGCAACGACGCAACAATGAATTCTAAACGTTAGCCTGATCGGATGGTTCCATTTCATCGGGTTTCGTATCGTAGAGTAATATGTTCTGTACTGAAGATACTTATTTTATAACTTTAGCAATACTGTTTTATTTTAATAGTAACTGTAGTATTTACGAGCTTTATTTCATTACAATAAAAAAAAGACGTTCGCGTTCCGTAGTTTGGTGTTCGTGGTCCTCGGTTCAACTTTTAGTCGTATCATCCAAAGAACGCAAAAATAACGCAGCAAAAATGGCATTTTCAAACTCTCAGGTAGGAAAACCGTATTGGCAAATCGAAGACGAAGACCTTGAAGTTGACGAAGGGTAATTATAATGAAAAGGACTTTGGTTAATTTATAATAAATAATCAAAGGTTTTTTTAGAGAATTTGAAATACAGTGGGGAGGTTCTTTCAAGGAAGATTTCCGAAGAAGTGCAAGTCATTTGTTGGTCGCAAATGGGGTTCATGCCATAAGTATAAAACAAGCGTGCTATAATTTCCTCTACAGTATTTAGTAAATATATGTGCTTGTAGACTATTTTCAAGAATGCCAGAGCAAACAAGTAGCCGCTACCATTTTAATCAAGAAAGAACTGCCGTCAGACGATTTTGCAATGGGTTTGAGGGCCAGGAAGCTCAAACCAGCTCTGCTCTACAAGCTAGGCTCGTCAGATGCGAATACTATCTGGCTACTCCTTAATAGTCCCGATTTACCGCGCCATTTGTATTACCAGCTAGCTTTGGACTTGGTTATACCGGAAAATCGCCAGTTTTCGGTCCTGGTGTTCACCACAGCTCCGCTTGTAGAATATGTAACTAAATTAAGCGAAGACGAGCTTGAAGATCCTTTGCCACGGTGTTTGAAGACCGGTCCTTGGTCCTTTGTAACGCCGTTTCCATTATTGGAAGCACCGAATTTGATTGCTGGCCTGAGTGCAGCTTGTAAGTTGTAACAACTTTTAAAGTTAATTCCCTCATAATTAGAATTTAAATCCTATTTATATTTCTCCCTCAGTTATTAATCGCTGTCAGTGCGAAAAGCTACCAGCATTGCTTGCAATAGTATACACGCAAAACCGGAATGTTGATTCGCGAGTGTCGCAAGTGTTTCAGAAACTCGTCCAGTCCATTCCTGCCTTAAGTAAAATCCCTTGGCCCGCCGCAGTAAAACCCAGACATGAAGACCCCACCGGTAATATGTATGTGTAAAATACACGCTTTTATTCAAGTCAGTATGTATGGTCTCTTACAAATCCTCGTAAACCGTTCAAATCATGAGGGCAATCCTTGTAATGCACGCCACAGGCTTTCAAATTCTTTCGGCCAACCGAGAACGCGTTTTGAAAAGGTTTTTGAGCAATCGTAGGTCCGGATGTACCATCGTAACTGTAAAAACATGTTAGTACCCTAAAATTTTCACAAAGAAGTAAAGCATACTTGGTTGCTAGTCGAAATAAGAAGAATTCCAAGAGGTTATCCGTATGATCCCCTTCAGGCAACTCACAAATATACCTCAGGACGCAGTCATTGGTATCAGCCATCCGAATTTGCTAAAGTAATGGTATACTTGTACGTTACTAAAATAAATTATGGTGTTAAATTAAACTAATTAAAATTTCACTATACTTGTATCTATATTTTACTGCACGTTACTTGTTCTCGAATTAAGAGCATAGTTTGTGGGTTTTAGTACCTCGTAGAAGGCGTCACTTTGGAAATAGTTGATGGAAGAAACATCTCGCTTCGGTTTGCGGCTCCAAAAGCGTAAACTTAACTTGCTAAAGTTTATCGGTAGTAATCCAAATTCCTCAGCCAAATAATACGGCAATAGCATAAGAATAACGAAGAGACCGTGGGTAGTACTGACCTTCGGAAAATCTAACAAGTTTGATACGCTGATACTTATTCCGTCTACTTCTTGGCTCGGATTGGACACCAAAACAATGAATATGAGGAGACCAATTGATTGCCACAGCTTCATGGCTGTAGCTGTCAAGCCTGACAACCGAACCGTGTTGATCAGGATGAACTGAGGAGTCAAAAAGCCATATAACAATCTTATAGGTTTATCCAAAAGGTGGGAGTGCTCATTAATATTCCAGACGTCAGTGTCTTGGTCTTTGACCCCATAACGGTAATTTTTCTTGCTAAATTTTCCCCTCCATAACAAACTTGTAATCAACACATATAAGCTTGTAATAAATTAACCAGAGATATTCATAAAGCAACACTTATTTTTTTCACGTTAAAAATCCTCTCTTCTAAGAATGTCCCGTATTTCGATTAAGTTGTGGGGACAAGTAGAAAAAGTTTGGGTACATGTTTTGGCATGTCCTGTACGTCCCATAAAGGCTGCTGTCTGATACGGAAGTTTGACGTCGCCCGGATTCTTTAGAAGACTTATGGCTGGGTTCACTTCACTCCTATAACAAAATCATTGCAGTTTATTCGACGTTCATAACTATAAACAATCGTAAAGAAGCTCTCATACTTTCCCAACTGGATCAAAAGCCGTTCGATGATATCCAAATCCGTTTGCTGTTGTTTCAACTGTTGTTCCAATTCACAAACGTATCTCAGCAAACATTCATTGACGTCAAAATGCCGAACTGTCTATATAAATATAGAATAAAGATAGTGATATAAATAAGACAATTTGAATTCCATTTTTGTTGGTTTTGGTAATTTTGGCTACTTGGCCTTTTGTAAAGAAATTAGTCGTACTTTCAGTAAGGAATCCGTGTCCCACGGTGGCATATCGTTAGTGTCGACACTGCGCTTTCCAATAAACGCGGGGTACTTGGGAATTGCTAGGTTATTTAGTCTAATCGGCACTAATCCAAAGCGAGAAGCCAACATGTATTGTAATAGAAAGGCGCTAATGAGTAATCCCTTCTTGGCGGATATTTTGGCGTAATTCCCGGTTGTCAAGGAGAAACTTTGAATGCTAGCATCAGCTAGGAACACACTTGCCGACAAAAACACCACAAAAAGCAAGAAAACTTTGCTTAGATGCATTTTTAAAATTTTCGAGAATTAAGAGAGAGCAGAATACAGGTAGGTCTTTGTAGAGGTTCCAGGTGATCCGACTTGCGAGCTCAGCTCGCAAAACTTGTAGCTTTTATAGCTGGAAACCGTACGATATCTTATGTGGAGCCTATATATTTCCTTCAGACTTTCCTTAACAGCCTCTGCTTCACCATCAAAAGAGAAATGTGTAGGCATCTTCTTCACATCGCTGTCACGTAAGAGGCAAAAGTTACAGCTTCCCATGGGAGCTTCCACAGGCTCTAGCCGGATCTACCTGTGCAGGATTGTATACAGGACATGCATTCGTGAGGAGCATCCGGAAATGGATATTAAAAGAGTTTGACCTATTTCCGGGAACTCCGCCAGAATCTTTGAGGAAGCTCAAATCTAACCCATTTCCTGTATCTTGGACTCTTAATGGTGCCGTTGAACTGAAAATTAAGCAAACACAGGCATCCTTTTACGGTGCTGGCTACATGACATGTATTAGCTAATGTGTTGCGATAGTATAACTCCATTAGTTGCGACCAAACCGAACTTTTATATAGATTAGGTTACCAAGGTGTTCTCGTTACCAAGATCACCTTCATGCAAACAAGAGCCTTAATTCGGGCTACAGTCGAGAGATTTGCTTTAACAGAATGGACGCAGCTGAGAAGGTACCACTAACAATCTACTCTGTTGCGACTATCATCTTTAGTAGTGCGTGTAACTTAAGTTTAATTCGTTTGATCTACCGGAATAAGCTAACAAGGGATTCGTCTACTAACTTGCTGCTGTACTCGTTAGCTGTCAATGATCTCATGATGAGTTGGTGGGACGTGCCGGTTCAGACAATTGACTTATTCAAACAATTGCCAGTAGGTTGGAAAAGTATTGTTAGCGCCATTAGGGGTGGAATTTGGATCCAACATGCCTTTGTGTTAGTTTTACTCGTTTCTGACAGATTTGTGGTGGTGGTTAAGCATCGGGAGAACCTAGAAGTGACCACAGCTAAGATACTTGTGATCTTTTCGTACTTTTGGGGTCTGCTTTTTGTATTCTTGCCGTTTATGGAAGGCGATGTTAGGTGGTGCGAATTCTTATTTGGTACTTTTGTACCTGGACTTGTAATGCTCTTTTGTTTCGCTGGATTGACAAGAACAACTCGTCGGAGCAGATTAAGGGTACATACATTGTTCCCTAGGAGTAGCGATATGCCCCAAGGGTTTTGGCAAGCTAATCGAAGGTTCCAAAGTCGGTCGTTTTTGACGTTATTCTTCTTGTTCTTAATTTGGTTGGGTAGCAAACTGCCCTTTGCGTTATGTCAGTTGCTCAATGCTGATTTGAATTGGAAGAGAGGAACGCTTATGTGGACTTATACGAGCTTAAATTTTCGGCCTGCGGTTTTGTTATGGAAAATTCCGAAGTTAAGAGCTTCTTTAGCTTGTAGTGGTATTTGTAAGCCTATCGTATTGAGGCCCTGTCCTAGTATCATTTACCAGCCTTCTCACATAGTAGATTTTTGATACACGAATCCAGATATTTGAAAACGATTAGATGTATATTGTGGGTGAACGTGCCAATTTGTGCCAATTAATAAACATGCATTTAACGTCAACAAATAGCGGACATACTATATAAGCCTTGGACGGTGGCATCAGATTTGGCATCTGATCTTTGGAATGTGTACGGCGGTAGGGCTATAGTACATTTCGAAACTGAACTTTGACTTAAAGTTGGCCCAAATTTTAAAAAAAAATGTGGTAAATATTTTTTGGACTGAAGGCTGACGAGCCTAGATTTATCAAAGAAACTTGAAAAACATGTAAAAGAGGCATCGAAGCAAGTTTCGAGTGTCAAGTTACATATAGTTATCGCTATCAAGGATATACAGTCGTGTATTCGGGATAGGGCCTACGTGACACCCATATCATCTGGATGTGCCATCCTATCAAGAAACACGCTATAAACATTCGGTTTTGGATTAGTATATAAAGCAGTGATGGACTACAGTTAGTCACCAGTGTCTCAGTAAGAAGCTCAACACTAGAACTTCACTTACCAAAGATGTTTCGCTTCGTTGTCTTGACCGCCTTATTGGCAGCAGCAGTCAGCGGATGTGCCGTAAGCTCTCAAACAGTCTTATTACATGGTATTCTCTAATGTTTTTTACTAATATTTTACTACAATTTAAAGGAAGGTGACTCCACCGTCATCACCGAATCCCGCACCGTCGTCACCACCTCCCGTGCAGCGGGCGGAGTTGCTTTGGCTGGTGCTTCCAGCGCTTTGCTCAGCGGCCGCGATCGTCAGTTGATTTCCGAATCCTGGGCTAAGGCCAGGAACGACGGTGACGTTGCCCCCAAGACCTTCTTGCGTCTCTTCAAAGTCCACCCTCAATACCAGAAGCTGTTCGCAGCTTTCGCCGATGTGCCTCAATCTGAATTGGCCGCAAACGGCAACTTCTTGGCCCAGGCTTACACTGTCATGGCTGGACTCAACGTAGTAATTGAATCTTTGGGCAGCGATGCTCTCCTCCTCCAACAACTGACCAACTTGGGTGTTGCTCACTTCTCTCGTAACGTTAAGGCTATCCATTTCCAAGTAAGCATGGTCAAAATTCACACAAATCCATTAATCTAACGATGATGTTTGTTTAGGAATTTAGCCGCATCTTGGTCGAAGTTTTGTCCGATGAAGTTAAACTGTCCTCCGAAGCCCGCGACGCCTGGACCAATGGCTTGAAGGCTTTGACCGATATCGTCTCCAAGAACTTGAGGTAACGAATCCTTGAAAAGGTTACAAAGTAAGTATTAAGTGCTTTCATTTTATAGAGATCGCTCCGAAGTCGCTGATCCCGCTACCGGTTTGACCCCCGCTTTGAAGAGCGCTGTGCAATCCGCCTGGAATGCCGTCCGCGACCAACGTTCTGCCATCGGTGTCGAGACCTTCGTCAGCTTGTTCGGCTCTCACCCCGAATACCAGAAGTCTTTCGCCAAGTTCGCTAACGTTGCCGTTGCTGATTTGGCTGGCAATGCTGACTTCAAGGCTCAATCCGACTTGGTCATCAACCGTTTGGACACCATCATCGGTAGCTTGGACCACAAATTGGCACTGATGGGCAACCTTAAGTACATGGGACACTCCCACGCTCCTCGTGCCATCACCCGACAACACTTTGAGGTAATTCTACTCGTGTAACTGCTGTATCTTTAGGAGTCTAATTAATTCCGTTCTTACAGAACTTCGGTGAGACTTTGTTGGAAGTATTGGCCAAACACGGAGTATCTGCTGAAGCCCGCAACTCCTTGGACCAAGCTTTGACCTTGATGGTCAACGGCATCGCAAAGAACTTGCACTAAATGTAATTGTTTGTAAAAAGAAGACTACGCTACCTTATACTTGACTACGCGATACGGAAAAACGAACTTTTATTTTTTTAATAATTGTTACGGTATATGGGCCTACTGTTTTTTGTAGAACCCTGGGATACAATAAATCGAATCATTGCAATTCTCGCCTTTCATATTGATTTACTGCATAATAATTGCTTATAGTTTCAGACAACGTATAGACTACTAATAATTAAAACAAAAACGAGTAAAACAGACTTATACTTACGAGTAACAAATATTTCAAGATTTAAATCTGCAAGGACAAGATTGTGAATAATTTCATTTTGCTAAAAAACAAAGAAATTACTTTATTTCATATACGGTACTTCAATTTGATGAAACACTGTTAAATATTTAAATTAAACAAGAATTCGTCAGGTATAGGCAAAATACTTTGTCAGTTGGAATACATTACAATTCTAACCAACAAAACGTAGACTTTTGTTAGAATTAACTGTTTTACAAATTTAATTGGATTTAAGTTAATTAGGCCAAATTATTCTTCGAAACCACGATTCTCAGTTGCCGTATATAAAATTTTCTTTAACCGTAATTTTGATTAAGAAGATGATAGAAAGTTGTAGGGTTCATATAATTAGTAACTACATTAAAATAAACTACATTATTACATTAGTAACTACATTAACTACATTAGTAGCTACATGTTTGCACTTAGCATTTATGAAATGACTCCTCTGTATCTCTAAAGGATGAAAAGTTCTACATATAGGTCGTTCTACATAGGTTTGTTTGTTTTAAGGCGATCAATGTCATTATTGTGACATGACATTATCGCCTTAGCTTTCCTTTGACATCTCATTAAGTCGCCAGAATTTCCAGTCTTCTAAATAAATTCTACAATCTCCGTTTGAGTGACAAAATTAATGAGAGCGCTTTGGATCTAAAATTGTTCATGCACTGATCTCTTTCCGAACCCTAGAACTTCCTTCCACTCGATTGGTATGTTTTTACGGCACAGAACATAGGTCGTTATACTCAACTGTAGTTAACATAATATAAATAAGTTTAAATGTATCCTAAAAATGTAATGTATTATATGTTATTAAGTTAAACTTACATACAACTGTAACCATGACGTACATTTAAAGAAAACCGTACGCATATTAACTAATGAGACAGTGATCAACTTCGAAACTCTTTTTACTATAAGGAGATATTGCTCGTTGATTCTAAGATGGATAAAGCACTGGAGCTATTTAAAACGCTGCACCCGAAACTAACATATCCTAAAAGAAATAACATGTTATTGACTATATGGGCGAACAAACGGAAGACTATCAGCAGCACGGATAAAGTATCATATTACATAGATATCGCTATTATGCATATGGCATAGAAAACGACATAGAGGATTTAGGCTACGTGCCGGTAATCATCTTGAACAGCAATGTTAGGCAACATGTTTTCAAAAATTGAGGATCGAGAACGTATATAAACCAGCGAAGGACTGCAGTTAGGCACCAGTGTCTCTGTAAGAAGCTCAACACTAGAACTTCACATACCAAAGATGTTTCGCTTCATTGCCTTAACCGCCTTATTCGCTGCAGCAGTCACCGGCTGCATGGTAAGCATTACGTGGTCTTATTACATGGTATCCCCTAATGTTTTTTTTACTAATACCTTCACTTT
Source organism: Lepidurus apus apus (assembly GCA_022832285.1). NCBI lineage: Eukaryota > Metazoa > Arthropoda > Branchiopoda > Notostraca > Triopsidae > Lepidurus > Lepidurus apus. The sequence continues at coordinate 129,850 of JAGJRO010000103.1, read as the reverse complement.
AATTTAAAGCATGGCGACCTCACCGTAGTCACCGAATCTCGCACCGTCGTCACCACCACCCACGGAGCCGGCGGAGTTGGTTTGGCTGGAGCTGCCAGCGCTTTGCTCAGCGGCCGCGATCGTCAATTGATTTCCGAATCCTGGGCTAAGGCCAAGAACGATGGTGACATTGCCCCCAAAACTTTCTTGCGCCTCTTCAAAGCCCACCCTGAGTACCAGAAGCTGTTCGCCACTTTCGCCGATGTACCTCAATCTGAATTGGCCGCAAACGGCAACTTCTTGGCCCAGGCTTACACTGTCATGGCTGGACTCAACGTTGTCATTGAATCTTTGGGCAGCGATGCTCTCCTCCTCCAACAACTGACCAATATGGGCACCGCTCACTTTGCCCGCAACATTAAGGCCATCCACTTCCAGGTTGGATTACAGTTTCTCCATATAAATTCCTTTTCTTACCTTTCATGAGTATAGGAATTCAGCCTCATCTTGGTCGACGTTTTGTCCGATGAAGTTAAACTGTCCTCCGAAGCCCGCGATGCCTGGACCAATGGCTTGAAGGCTTTGACCGATATCGTCTCCAAGAACCTGAAGTAAAAACATTATTTTTACACGCAGAATGACAATTTACGTTTTATAACCAAAAGGGAGAAATCGCAAGTGCCCGACCCTGCTACTGGACTGACTCCTGCTTTGAAACAAGAAGTAACCAAGGCTTGGGCTTCCGTCCGCGACCAACGTTCTGCCATCGGTGCCGAGACCTTCATCAGCATGTTCAGCTCTCATCCCGAATACCAGAAGTTGTTCGCCAAGTTCGCTAACGTTGCCGTCGCTGATTTGGCTGGCAATGCTGACTTCAAGGCTCAATCCGACTTGGTCATCAACCGTTTGGACACCATCATCGGCAGCTTGGACCACAAATTGGCACTAATGGGCAACCTTAAGTACATGGGCCACTCCCACGCTCCTCGTGCCATCACCCGTCAACACTTCGAGGTAATTGCACTCTTGTAGCTTCTATATCTTTAGGAGTCTAACTAATGCCGTTCTTACAGAACTTCGGTGAGGCTTTGTTGGAAGTATTGGCCAAACACGGAGTATCTGCTGAAGCTCGCAGCTCCTTGGACCAAGCCTTGACCCTGATGATCAACGGCATTGCCAAGAACTTGCACTAAATTCGTGTACTATCGAAAATTATATCTTCTGTAATCTGGCTGCGAACATTAGCTCACGGTTCTTCTCAATCTTATTTTAGAAAAAGTAGAGCTGCAGGTTTCTTTGTAGTATCCTGATTGCAAATACAAATTATAGATTCTAAGAATCATTGTCTCATAATTCGATCATTAATAATCACGATTACAAATATTAATAATTCTATACATATTCCTAACACTTTTGGATTCCGGAACTTTTGTTTACCAACACAACCTTTAAGAATGTGTTAAGTAAAAAAAGATGTGATTTTTTTTTAGAAATTCGTAAAATTTTATTGGAGGAGCGTGTAATGTAGAACTTGCTAGAACTATAATGATATGTGATTCAGCTCGAACCCCCTCGAACTAATTACCCTTCTCCTTGACCTCATCCTGGACCCCAATTAACTTTCCCCCTCCTGGTCACTGACACCCATAAATAGACACCCGAGAGTCAGTCTTGTTTGAGTCCTCAGTAATACAGTGTTCAATACATACACATTACAGAGCGAAGGATTGAAAAGAATACAAGTTAAATTTTCAGCTGTATTTATTAGTACTTTGAGATTGTACAAAACACGCCAAATCACTTCATAGGTTTCAAATTCCATAGCCCGTCATTCAAGTAGTGACAGTTCTCGACTCCAATGCCCTTATTAATGGATACCCTAAGGAATAAAAAACAAGATGTGACTAAAAAAGTGAAAGAAAAAAAAAATCTGTAAAAATCTTACATTTCATCAGTGGACAAGGACGTGCACCCAACCGCTAAAGCATGCTGTTTCCCTTCAGCCATAATCGCCTTGAAAATTACACTCATTAGATTATATTTTACCAATTAATATAATGGAATTTACCACAATCGTTCCTTTCGGTACTGGAGTCCTTTTAGCGCCAGGAGACGTCAATCCTGGACACATAATATTAGCTCCACTGAGTACAAACTTGATTGCTCCTTTATCAACTTGCTCCCATGGAAGGATATAAGGATCTAAAATAACAAAATTATTAAAAAAAATATTTTAATAGCATTTAGATTACATTTGTGCAAGAGTTTCAGCGAAGGAATCCATGAACCGTCTCGTTGTCTGAAGAAAAGGTAATCTCCTCCGCTGTTAATTAGGATTTCAATGTGTTCGTGACTAAAGGAAGCTTCATTAATGTCTTCTGTTTAAAAACAAAAGAAATTCAAGAGCTACCATTTCACAATCCTAAACGCGTCTTTCTTAGGCAAAATATCGTTGATGCAAAATTCAATGTAAGGACATTGCTCCAGGATTTTATTTCTAATGCCTTTCTGAACTGAAGACTTGAGCTGCTGGGTCCCAGATATGTTCTCCTTTTCATCAAATCTATACCAATTCTCTATTAGTAATCAAATTATTTTAAAAGATGTATTAATTTCACTTCTTAAACATGTTGTCTCCTAAATATTAGAGGATATGTTAGTTTTAGCACCCGCTAGATGACTTAAGCTTTGGAGAGTGCGTTGTGCCGCTTGACAATTCGTATCTATCTCCTGTTAGATGGCGATCCTGTCTACAAGCGTTTCATAATTCCGCTAAATAAACTATTAATTTATTTATATAACTAATGTTCCTCCGATTTCTGTAACCATAATTCACTTATTATTATTTTTACTCCAAGTTATTAATGTGGCATTATATTCTTAACAAAAGCAATTTAGCAGAATAAAGTAAAACGGAATTAAGAAACTGTATTCACCCGATTAACACAAGATGGCGCTTAAGTATCTTATTTTTAGTTAATAGTCCCCCTAACAACGGCTTACCCGAACTAAGAATTGTTCGCGCCATGGCAAAGAGAAAAATAATTGATTTCGTGCGTGAAATAGGACCTTAAAAGTGACACTAACTTTATTAACATTCTCTAAGCTCCTTTCTCTAGTGACACGCCACGCGTCTTTAACCTTAGCGAAGTGATTCGAGCGATTTGGGCCTCAATTAGGGCCGATTGAAGCGTTGAAGAAGAAACCAAGCCAAGTTTTCCCAAGTCTTTCCCCCCACCAACGTTAATGGAAGCCATAACTTGTTAAAACAGAGGAGCATGGTTGCTTGTTGTTTGGTGGTAAGTTCACTTTTTTCCTATTCTAGTTAGCCCTAAACTTTCCTCCCATTAGCCCACAAAGTAGCCCAGCAAAGTAGTGGAAAAGTCTGAAACGTCTCCTCGCTAGTAAAGGGTTTACTTAGCCAAGTAACCCTAAGAAGTTTCGGGGTTTCGTCCCTTCGTTTCGCTCGTTAAATCGCTTTTCACTATTTAATTGTTGAGTGCCTTTGGAAAGGCAAGCCAAGCCGAAGTAACGCCACACGTCCCGGTAAGCAGCCTTAGCTTATACTCAGTCCAGTTATTATCCCGCGCAAATTCTCGAGCCGCCATTATCCAACTAGAGTTATAAGCGAGGCCCACGGGCTCTATCAAAAAAAGAATCTTATGCATCTTATCTTGAACGATTTACTTTCCTCCGTCCCACCCCCTTAGTTCGCTTGTCGCATCCATATGAGCGTTAAACAGCCATATATAGAAAGATCAGAGTGCAACAATAAATTGCTGTGGCTCGATATGTCGTGTCGTGTCTTCCCCCCAATCGTTGAAAGAAGGGGGGTAAAGTATCTTGGGTATCTTAAAAGGCAGTATTGATGCCATTTACTCGATTTGTGATAGGGGAAGTGATGATTTTTTCCTTTTTTTAACGGAAATGGAGATGATTAGGGCTGAAAAGAACATCTTTCTGAGGTTTCAAGCTCAGAAAGAAGGGGGGAAGGAGGAGGAGCTTATAATGTGAAGGTTTTGGGGTTTTCTGTTAAAATCTGTAAGTTTTTGGGAGTCATTTGAGTCATTAATCATGCGACAAATAATCTATAACGTCCTCCATAAGCTTTAGGAAAGCCCAAGAAAAGCATTGCAGGCTGCAGCAGTTTCCATGCAAAAGGAATCGTTGGCCTGTGTGCGTCTGATATTGCTCTAGCTTTATATTCGCTCGTCACAAAACCCCCAGCCACGGCCCCGTGATTAATATAGTGTTTGTCAATGGCATATGAGCCCGTCAGAACGATGAGTCGGTCGCAATGGCTCGGCTCGCTTGCAAACGCTTCTGCAAGAGAGAGAGAGAAAACCTTAATGGATTTTAACCGAGTCTTTTTCGAGGCTTTTATATCCGATGCCTTCTTCCCGTTCCGGAGCAAAAGACTTGGGAATATCTGTCTTCTTTCTTTCCTATGCTTTTCTTTATTACAGTATAGAAAGTAGAGTTCTTTCTAAGATTGTTCCGCATTCACGGTCAAAAATTTAAAGACTTCGAAATACGTAAAAAAAGAAAAAAAGAGTTTAATAGTCGAATAAAGTGTCACTTTTGCAGCCATTAAAACGCTTTAGAATTGTAATCCTAGTTGTGATTAATTATAATAATAGAATTATAATTGCAGCCAGAAGGACCATCGAACTGATATTAATCTGGGAATTTTTGCAGTTTCATTAGTAATTAGTTTTCAATTACAGGAATAGAATTATAAATAGCCAATAAGTTGAATAAAATTGAAATGAAGGGGAAGCTCTAGATAATTCAGTTGCAATAAGTTACAATGTTAGAAATACAATTGTGGTTCGTCTATGAAACCAATTCGAAGCTAAAGTGAAGTTATTAGAATATTAATTTACATTGGTTTAATATATTGTTATTACTATTGTAAATCAGTTAATTTAAACGGAAACTATTCGACAATCCTATAATTACAAGTATATAAGAAATCCAATCATTGTGAAATTAAATTGAAAAATTGAAAACTGCTAGAACTAAATCACGCTTAAATAGTTTAGCAATATAATATTCAAGAAGTAAATGGTAACGTTAGTAATTAGGTGAAATGGATGAAACAGAGTTAAGAGGATATTATTTTTAATGGTTACGTTAAATGAAACTGAAATTAAGTGTACGTAATAAATGAGACTTGTGAGACGTTCCGTTAAAATAACAAATGAAACTTTGAATTCATTCTATAATTATAAAAGTTATAGTTTCAATGGAGAGTAAATTTCAGTTACCTTTAATCCAGTAGTTATTTAGTTTCATTGGTTTAGTCTAATAGTAATTTACAGATCAACGATCCGTTAGCCAGTCAATTAGTTAATCAGTCAATCGGTATTAATTATCACTACTCATTTATAAGTTTAATCTTCCTTTATTTAAGCAAGAAACGATAAAAAAGGCGCCAAGTTTAGTAAATTTGAAGTTTAACGTATTTTTCTTTTTGGCGAGCTACATACAGTGTTTCGTATACTTAATTCTTCTCTAAATCATGGTAAGCGTTAAGGGGATATGTCACGTGTGGGAATATGGATTCCAAGCGAGTAATTTGGAAAGTATTAAAGCTGGTGTGAGTGTGTGTGTGTGTGTTGGTGCTAAGGCTTTGATAAGCGAGACACACATAACTATAAAGTCTGATGTTTATTTGCCTTTCTCTCTATAGATTCTTATGGTCACCAGTTGCAAAGTTCTGTACCCAGAACCCTGTGTTTCTTTATGAGTCTGCGGGGAGTCGTTTTGTCGAAGGCGACAAGTGCGTTCCATAATACCCGTTTTTTCCCTTTACAGCCCCCGCAACCCCCTCCGTTCACCCTTCTCTCTTTTTTTCTTCACACCCCTCTTCGATATCTTGGTGTTGGTTGCATATGCTTGTATGCATAGTTGAGTCAATATGCATTTTTCCACTGTTATCAAAAGCAAGCAGCTGGGGACCCAAGCGAAAAAACGTAGGGAGCCAAAACCCATCTTGTGGTCGTAAATGTGTAATTTCACTCGGATTGGCTACACGTCATTTAACATTCACCCGAAACCTCCAACATGTTCCACTTCCAGAAATTAGTCAATTAATTCTTTATTTTAGCCCTTTGCAAAGAATATTTGAAGACTTTTGGAAATCTTTCTAAAGAATTGTTAAGAATAATAAGACTTTTTGTCGACGTTTCAGGATACGGAAATGGGAAGATGGGGGAAAAAGTGGAAGAAGAAAATCCCTTTTCTAGGAATTTTCTCGACTATCGATAATCGCGATGACACCAAAAGTGGTTATAAATGGGATTGAGGTTTTGAGCAATAAAATCGCTCGGGGATTCTGTCAGCTCCTGCGTTTTTTTACCACTCTTTGTGTAGATTTGGGTTTAAAAAAGAAATCAAATTCAAGTTGGGGGAAAAAAGGAAATTCAAAAATAAAAAATGTATTTAAAAAATAAATACCATTGGAACGTTGCCCGGATGATGATGAGATGCTTGTTGGTAGAAATTTCACCCACCCGCCCTTAATTTGTTGAAAAAGAAAAAAAAATTGGGTGGAGAGGGTTGGCTTTTGTTGGGGTAAACTTTGGGCTTGATCATTTGAAGCATTTGAAGGGTAAAGGGAGGAGAGTGTTATAGGAAAAAGTTGGGTGTGCCTTGTTTGGGAGGATTGGGGGTGAGGGGTGAAGGTAATCAGTTTCTTAACATAGTGTGTTGAGTAGCCAAGTTTTGGGAGAGAATTGAGAATATGTAGACGGCGGTGTTGGGATAGTTACTTGGGAGGCAATTAGTGCTTGGTTCAATAATTATATTCATTTGTGTATGTATCTGTGTGAGATGAGAGAGAGAGGAGAGAGCAAAGAGGGGGGCCTTGGTAATGAGTTTGGGTTGCTTAGCCTTCTCACGTTTTAGGTTTTAAGACAAAACAAGCATGTGAGATTCGCCTGGAGCGAAAATTACAAAGTTGTAGATGTTATAGTTACATGGCCCCTATTGTTGGGAGGAGATACACATCCAAGAAAATAAACCCAAACTAGGCAAAAGTTCAGTCCGGATTTCTCGTTTTCATTTTACGAAAAAGAGCCTAGGGGAGGAAGATTGGAAGAAATTTGGCAAACCTCTCCTATTGTTGCGTGGATTTTAGGGGTTTTAGGTTAGTCAGGGGTAAATGCACTTGGTTCAGAATTTTTGAATAACATATACTATTAGCTTCATTAATACAAATAGGAATAGTGCATAATATAACTACAACGGAATTAATATTAGCAAATAGTGTATATACAGTGTGATACAGTGTTCATTAACTAAATAAATGTAATACCTGGTTTTGTTAATTTTGGTTTTACGGTAAGAAATCTGAAATGTTATTTGACATTGTTTTAATTGAAGTATTTTGTTACGACTTGAAGAAAGAATGGTAGAAGTGGATTTCAAGTAGAAAAACACGTTTGTGTGGAGCTGTAGTGGTAAAATGAGGTAAAAATATGATTGAGGACATCATGGCCACATTGGACTTTCCGTTGAAGGGCAGGTTTTTCATTGTTGGGCACATGAAACTTTCACTGTTAAGTCATTTTTAACCGTTTTGAAAGCTGCAACTTTAATTATTGCGTCAAAGCATTGTCTTTTGAACCTCGAATTGAAATTTTCGTTGTTACACCAACAATGAAAATTTCCCTTCTAGTCCACTAAGAAAAGAAATGAAACAAAACTTTTGACAAGCGAACATAGTTACAATTAACTTACTTCTCTGAACGACCCTGGTTAGAATTCAACTTTCAGTGACATGAATATAGTCCACATTAATGTTCATCTTTTCTTTACGGTATCCCATTACTATCTTAAAGAATACCAATAACGCCATGGCATGTATTCTTATCATTCTTACACTAACGTTGTCAGAAGCAAGCAAATCGGAAGATTAAGGAAGTCATTTCAACAATGAAATATTAATTCAAGCATATTTTTCCATTGTTGGCTGTCTACAATTTTCATTGTTTCGTCATTTTTATCGTTTTTACCGTTGAACGTTGCGACTTTCGTTGTTGCTTGAAAGCTTGAAGTTCTGTTTTTCAAATCTTTCTTTAAATTTTCATTGTTGCCCTTTCTGGCGCAATGGAACTGATAACCCACGAAATAAAGTGACAAGAAAACAGGTTACAATCAACTTATATCTTCTTTAGCGGACCACTTTGGTTATAACTTTGGTTTTGGTTCAGTTTCGCAGTAATTGTAACACGTACTCGCGTCGTTGGTACCGATCTTTCTTAATGAATCTTAACTCGCTTCTGACATTTATTTGGGTGGTAATTAGGGAATATTTTAGCGCGTTCCGGACGTTGTCCCTGATATATGGACCTGTAAATTAAAGGAGCATATTGCGAGGAGGACGGGAGGAATGGGTTGGCACATTCCTTGGGTAAAAAATATAACTTAATTAGATGTGTATGGAGAATGTGTGTTTCTCACGGTAGGATTTTGTAAAGATTGGTGCTGGCTCTTTGAAAGTCGGCATCCGTGTGTTGCGGTGTCACTTCCGATTCCGCCAAGGGATACCGCCCCAATAAAAGAGGCAGTGGTGGTAAACACAGGCTGCGTTTCGGCAAGACGCTTCAAAAGCTTTTGTCAATAAACAGTCCCGGAGGAGCGCTGGACTGGATGAGCACAGGGACGCCAAACGAAAACGAAACGACGTCGCAAAAGCAAAACTGATGCAACGTCTCGGGAACTTTTATTACGCATGCCATGCAGTGCTATATACGCCCGTTTTCCTTTTCCCCAGTTAGACAGCCAAGGCTTAGTATACAACTTCTTTGAGAAACGAAAGGCTTTTCCAAGCCTTTATTTCTTCTTCTTTGGCGGCACACAAGATCCTTTTTCGGGAAGTACACCGTATGTTGTGTTTTTTTCTTCTTTTTTCTCCCGTTGGGACCAAGCATGTGCAACAGTCTTTTGCATCTTTCTCCTAAATAGAAACACCCAATAGTCTTTCTCGTCAACTTTCCAGGATTCTTCGTAGTCTAAAAAAGGCTTTCTCGATTTTTAGGAACTTTAAACGAAGAACAAATGCACGCATCTCTGTCATTTTTTTTTGAGAAATAAGATGAGTTGCATCGTGGAAGAGTTTTTCTTTCAAGTTTTCTTAAGGTGGACTGGTTTTTATCCTATTAATATCCAGTGATATCACTTAAATCTGCAGAGATGTGGACCTAGCCGGATGTATATACAGTTGCGAAGATGTCTGGAGTGATTTTTAGATAACTACAGAAGCTGTGCTGTTTGCAAGAGGAAATAAAGAGGTTTTACGCTTTTGTTAAGTTACGTCCATCTTTTCTTCGAATATCTCAAGATTTCGACGTATTCTTAAGATACCTTCTGCTTTCTTAAGATTTAATAGGTTTCCGTCAAAGTCTTTGAAATTGCTTCTGATTCCGTGCGACTTGGTTTTGTTTTGTTAAGATTTTTTATCATTTTCTTACCATTTCTGTGCACTTCTTAAGACATTTTGGGATTGTCACTGATTCGTTAAGATTGTTTCAGACTTTTTTAAGAGAAAATCCTGATGTCTTAAGATATTTGATCTTTCTTCTTATGTCTTAGGATTTTTTCAAAACTTTCAAATAACCTCTGCTTTGTTGATTTTTGTGATTTCCGATTGGTTGTTACTTGAGTAGAAGACGTAGAGTTCAGTCGAGACAGCTTTCTTAATTTCTGTAAATTTTTTCTAGAGAAAATTAGCTACGTAATGTGATTTTAATAGCAAAACTGATTAGCTTCTATGTTACTGTCAAGGGAATTCGCGAAAAATCAGCACCATTTTGCAAGTAATTTCCAACACAAAACTCACTGCAAACGCCTTTGACAAAGTTCCGCCTCAGTCCCGGGTGAGATGAAAATCCAGGTATCAACCTAGCAAGGCTGCAACACATCCTACTCGGTCCATTCGCTCCTTTTATTATCTCAAATATTCCCTCATCTTCTCATAGTCCCACCAAGGGGCGCAGCTGTCGTCCCTTGTCTCCACTAGATTCTAAAAAAGAATATTTTAAATATTCACTTCCCCCAAAATACCTCTAAAATTCACACTCGAATGGGGAATTCTCAAAAATTCCTCTTATTTTCATCTTAACTTTATTTCCCAATTTCCCCCCCTCCCCTCCATATTTTCTCATTCCACTCACAATTAAAAAAGTCCATTTCCAAACTTCCAACTTCATCAATTTGCCAAAAGGCGGGAAATCACACAATATATCGAAGTAATATTCAACAACCTATACTTTAAGTAGTGTAGTATTAAAGATAGATTAGTCGCGTTATTTATTTAACGATGAGACAGGCAATTGAATTGCAAACGCCTAACTATTGTAACCTGAGCAATGAAAAGTCGAAAAAGGGGATAATAAGACAAGCAAGACGCTGTGATCTTTCTAGGCAAGCGTGCATTAGAAATGTATTTCTGTGATTGCTTGGGAGTTGTGCTGCTGCGTCTTGGGGAGTTTGTCGGATTCTGAGGGTCTTTCTGTGAGTGTGTGTGAGGTTTTCCAAGTTGTCACGCGTGCCGCGGCTCACGCTGGGTGAGTCGGGGCCGCTGCTCCAATGATCGCGAGGAATTAAGTTTCCTCCAATGATTCCCGCTCTGTGGTGTGGCCGTGAGCAGTCCAAGGGCGGTTTTATCGTGGCAGAGCTGGAGGCTCCGGAAACTCCCATCGGGACCCCGCGCGAGTTCCACACATCCACACTCACACACACATCCACACATATACACACTATATACCCCTCTACTGCACGCATAGAAGACATACATACAACACATACCCCCTGGCCTGGGGGCTTTTTGGTACTCTCCCGTAGCATTGTTATTGCCGAACTAGCTGGGAGGTCGAAATGGTTCGTCACGAAATTCCGAGCTCTCTGGTTGGTTCTTGCGCTGCACCCAAGCTTTCGTTTGTCGGCGCAAATGCAAATGTGCGTCCGAACCGAGCCCCGGGGGCGCGTGAGTGAGAGAAGTGTGAGTCGGAGTGAGAGTCAGTCGCTCACTCAGTCGTATCTATAGTAGACTTACAGTTGCAAGGGCAGTCGGAGCCAGAGACGGAGCAACCCACCTCCCCCAGTCCCACCTTTTTCCGGGGGGTTAGCAAAAAACGTTCTCTCTCACTCTCGCGTTCCTTATTCGAAGGCCCCTTGATTTCATTATTAAGTCCGACTCGGAGCTCCATGGTTCGTTCAGTGCGGGGTGCTTCTCCCAGACAGTTTTTCATTGTTGCCAAGCTCAGGCAAATTGAACCCAAATCTGGCTCATTTCGTGCATTTTACACAAGTGGCAAGTGTGGAAATACGGCTCCAGCGCAGCGCAGCACTGCTTTTGGCATCCTCGAGAACGTTGCTCTGCAGCCGCCTGCGCTCTAGCTGGGCAATCCTGAGATTTGCGTAACTTTGTGTGTCACAAGAGATTCGTTGGCCCAGCGATAATTGTGATCGCGAAACTGCGAAACGGTTCCAGGAAGTTGTGAATTAGTGCATTTCGAGGGGCAAAAGTTTTCGAGTGTTGGTTTGTTTCTTTTTGGAAAAAAAAAAGTTTTTTCGTCACGAAGAGGACTGTTAAAAAAATTGGATTAAATCCTTAAAGAAACGCTGGCGATGAGCTAGTATGATTCATACAGGCTCGCATTCACTGGACATTAGTGGCACTGCCAACCATTTCAAAGATTTAGGACTGAACCGTGCAGAGAGCGTGTCCCCGGTCGAGTTTAGCATGTCGTTGTCGCCAGGCGGGAATTCGAGTACCGGGAGTCCCGGTTCAATCGTGGATTCACCTTCGGGCTCAGCAGGATCAGTAGGACGAGCCGGTACCCCGAGTCCCGGCTTGAGAGCGTCACCCAGTGTCAACGGAAACAATATGGGCGGTGACCGCGGACACAACCATCAAGGTTTGTCGACGTCGCGGCGAGCGAGTTCCTCGAGTCCGTCGCCGGTAAGGGGTCACCACGGAGCCAGCGAGAGTCCGTTGGGTTTCCACGGCCTCCCTCCTGGCGTGGGAGTACCTTCTATGGCGGCTTTACATGCGGCCGCCGCAGCCGCCGCCAATTCCGGCGCCTTGTTGCACGGAAAGGGCTTATTGGGCCCGATGGGCGCCATGCCCGGCTTCGTAGGCATGCCAGAAGCTTACCACAGCCTGTACTTGAGTCACCATGCATCCACCAACGGCGGTGGAGGAGGTAACGGTGGCAACGGAGGCCATCCACATGCCGCTGCGATGGATCGGGCGGCGTTGTATGCCGCTCACCATCATTTGCACGCTGGAGCAGCCGCAGCGGCTGCGGCGGCGGCCGCGGCAGCCGGACACCACGGCGGCCCAGCTGGACACCCTTCGTTACACGGCCACCATCACCATCATCATCACCCAGGGGACCGTGGGTCCTACGGCAGCCCTCCCCCGATCCCCACGACGGATCCTACGGCCAACGAATGCAAATTGGTGGATTATCGCGGCCAAAAAGTGGCGGCTTTTGTCATCCATGGCGAGTCCATGCTCTGTCTGCCCCAAGCCTTTGAACTCTTTCTCAAACACTTGGTCGGCGGCCTGCATACCGTCTACACCAAACTCAAGCGGCTGGACATTGTCCCGCTCGTGTGCAATGTGGAGCAAGTGCGCATTCTGAGAGGTTTGGGCGCGATCCAACCAGGCGTCAACCGCTGCAAGTTGCTCTCCTGCAAAGACTTCGATGTCCTCTTTAAAGACTGCACCACCGCCAGGTAGGACCTTTCCTGACTGTACTTTTCCCATCTTGTGCCACAACAAAAGCGTACTATTCTTAAACCTGTTACAACGAATCTGACACTCGAAAAAAAAACGAAAAAAGGGTAGGAATTCATTGTCGAGCCCCTAAAACGATTGGAAATCCTTGTTGAGTCCCCAAAATGGTAGAAAATTCATTCTTAAACTCGAGGCATGATACGAAATTCATTGTTGCGCACCGGAAGAGGACAGGAACTTGTTTCTTTCGGGAAACAATTAGGAAACAACAAGGGATTTTTTGTTAGGCCTGTTTTTCTTGTCGAGTCAACAAGTTTACGCATTGTTGGAGTGAGTCGGAATTTTTTCCATCAAATGTCGAATTTCGGGAGTATTTTTGTTAGAATCCCTTCACTGTTGGGGACAAAAACCTGATTTGTTTTATTGGATTCGGTCTTTTTTTGTTGTTGCGACAATGCGAGCCACATTAGCATTGATGGCCTCGTTAAAATCCCTGAAAAAGAAGAGGTTGATTTGGGGTGGGGGGGTGGGGGGCTCTAAGGAGTGAAGGGTGGGTGAAGGGGTAAAACTTAAAGCTGAGGCGGAAAGGGTCAAAAGGGTTGGGATATAAAGTTTAGAGGGCTGGAAGCAACACAAACACGTGGTGAAACATTTTATGGTCTTGTTTTGCATAGGGACAAATAGCCTAAATGGATATCGCATTACCGTTTAACTGCTCGTTTCATTCCCCCATGGCCTTTTTTTGGCGTATCGATTGTAGCCAGGGTCAAAATTGTCGTCAGTACGTATGTCTACACTGAATACTTGTTAGTGGACTGACAACGACACCGACAGGGTCACTAAAGCATTGCGATAAGCGTCCAAGGAGCCATTACATTCTCAAAAGAGGCCCAAAACAGTCCTAGAAAATCTTGCTTTTTTGTGCGTTTTCTTACCAAGCCTTTTTTGTTTTCTAAAGAGGTAATAAGAAACCGTAAAGCTTCCTTTACCTACCTGTTGACATGAGAACTCCGCCTACTCAACTTCTCTCGGCGATCGCTGACCATAACACCACAAAAGGCGGACGCCGAGTCAGCACAACACCTTTTATAAAGTCTTAACAGATTCCACAAACCCCAAAAACCTCAAACAAGTTTTTTTTTCTCCCTCTAGAATTCAAGGAACTTTATATATTCGTAGCTAATTAACCCAAACGAAAGATAATAAATCAGACAGAACTTGAGTTGTGCGATTCCATTTCTACAATTCAAACAGATTTTTTCGAAATTAGGAAATAATTCATTCTCATTACCGAAGAAAATGTAACTAGGTGACCACGTTAATTATATTAGAAGCACATTGTGGCATTCAGTACAAATGAATTACAATTAGCAAATGGCACAAGGCTGCACTAAATCAATTGCCAAACCACGGATTGTTTTCCACGTATTCTTAGCTAATGAACCGCAGATTGACGCAGAGAAAATGAACATGTTTGCTATTCATTTAGATTATCTTCAAATTAGAGATATATAAACTTAATTATTCGAGCGGTATGTAAACCTGTAAATTTACAGTAAAAGTGAATACTTTAAATAGAAGCATTCTGTTCACAGTTGACGCTGATTGTTGCAATTATTGTTAAATGAACGAGTACTGGAAAATGATATAAAATTGCAAAAAAATAACTTAATTGTAAAATTATATCAATTTTCGGTAAAAGTAAAAAAATTAGATATCCAAGCGAAAGGAATGATTGAGTAGGATACATTGGGTTTTCCCTTTCATAACAATGGTATGAACCCCCTCGGCACCTTTTCCTCGTGCTCGGGCACTTTTCTTTTGACAAAGAAAAATAATTAGTCTGCGCATATATGAATATAACGCGTTTTAAGGTCAGGTAAAATAGGTACGTACCTATATAGCGTGGCTAAAGCATGCCAGGTTCTTTTTGATGACAGGCAGCGACACGTTACATATATATAGCAACATACACAGATAAGATCCAGACACATATTTCAGGGGGCGCTTTACGAACCCCCAAAGCAACAGGAACAGGATAGAGCTCACACGACATTTAATGAAGTGATTAAGCAAATGGTTCTGGTTGGCTCAATTTACCCCGTACTGCGACAACGGACACCCTGTTCAAAACCGTACCAAGCCAGCAAAGGACTTTAATGGGCTTAAAACGGAGCAAAACAGCACTTTTCAAAGGCTTTGTCCTATTTTTTTTAATTAACGCTGGAACATTTTGTCTTTCTCATTTTTTAATCCCGTTTCAGTAGTTTAACGATTTGCGTAACAATTTTTGTATGTGCTTTTAAGGATTTTCTTGCGCAACTTCCCGTTTATTGCAATTTTACTCAATTTTAATCATTTAGCGAAGTTATTAACGTTTAGGGATTCTATGCTCATTCAATATTGGTTGATTTAGTAAGTTTCTTATTTCTTCACTCCATTTTCGATGATTTAATGATAACGATTTGGCTTTGAGGAGAATTTAAATGATTTTCGATGACTTTAGGATTTCTTAAATGATTTTTGCTCCATTTTGGGTGATTTTTAACAAATGCTTCTGGTCCAAAATCGAAAAGATTCTGGCATGTTTAGACTCCCAGACTCTGATTAGGAAGTCAAATGCGGTTGCTTACAAGCACTGCCATTAAGGAAGTGTGGTTTCCATCACTTTTTTAACCCGACGTTTCCCCGAAAAGAAAAAAAAGTTCAAGATTCAAAAACGACTTTGGCGGACACGGACACGCGGACACCCAGGCGCCGCATATTCTATCGCTTAATTAATGAAGCAATGGGGTCGCTTATGGCTTTTAACGGGTCAGGTCCCTATTAATTTACTTTTTTTTTCTCATTTCAAATAAAAAAAAAGGAAACAAGGTGATAAGCGAGTCACATAAAACCCCTTGCACCCTTTGGTTTTCGCTCGTCTAATTTTGGGGTGCCCCCCAAAAACTTTGATTATCAAAACGGATATTATGCCCAGGTTTTAGAATCAGCAGGGGGTTACGGGGGGGTATAGGATGTTATAACTAGTCGTCTGCCAGGTCTCCATTTACCTCAATGAGCTTAAGCTTATATATGAGCCTTTTGTAGTTAGGAATAATTATATGGGAAAAAAGGCATTACTGTGGTTTCTTTCCGAAGCTAATATGTGGATGGCTTAAGGATTGTATGAGGTTTTAAGATCTGAAGGTTGTTTTTTTCTTTTCTTCATAATAAAACTCAGAGAGTAAGAGCGAGAGAGCAAAGAGATGATTGTTGTGGCATACAGAGATGCATATTAAAAAGGGGAGGGGTGATACACTTTGGCTAGGGAGGATTAAATAGGTTTTTCTTTTTTTTACGTGCTGGGGCGAAAAAATCTTAAATGGTTGTTGGATTTTTTTTCGGTTGTTTTTGGCTACGGAGTTCCTAAGTCATGATAAGCAAGGGAACTTTGACTTTTTTTGTTCCTGCGCCTTTTTATGAGCTTAATTTTGATTTTATGAGATTTCGCCCTTGCCTTTTATATTGGCATCGCGATGCGATGCGAAGACGTAGGAGCTTTTATATGCTCTTTGTACGGCAGCCATGGATTACAGCGAAATAGGCTCATTTGCTCAAGATCCTTTTTTGTTTTTCTGGATTTTTCAAAGATTTTTTAAAAACATATTCTCTTTTTTTTCTCATTTTTTTTATTTTAGGGAGAAAAAAAGTTCCAACTTTTCGGAAAGGAACTGTTACCCGCTATTTACTTTGAAAGATTTCAGGATTTCAGCGTTTATTTACTTCTCAATAGTTAGTTTGTTACTAATGCTATAAGCGTAAGTCCCAAGAGAAACGACAGTCTTATATAGGAATAGAGGCCTACTATGAAGTGGAAATGAGTTTAGCAGAGTAATTGAGCCTCGCCCAAGTTTTAGTTATTGTTTGCTGTTGAAATAATACTTTTAGTCTGTCTATGGCAACGTTCCCCCCGAGTCAGTTTTCGGTACCCAATATTAAACTTGAGGAAGTGAAGGAAAGTTTTGGGTGAGGTTTCTGGAGAGGCTGGTGTTCACCTTCGTTAGCTTAATTAAGCATAATGAACGATTGCAAGCTGCCGTCAATTAGGGAAGAAAACGGTGAGGTGGAAAAAGAGAAGGGAGAGGGGTTGATGGTGGGAAAGCAAAGGGTTTTTTTAGGATGTGAAGATATTGTAGAGTATAGCGGAGTGAAAGATAGGAAGAAGGGGTGGGGGATGAAGAGCTAGAAGAGTCCCGCAGGTATCCATCACTTGGGCAACTCAAGTGGCTGTAATTGCGTTGGCCTTTGTGTTGCATAGACATCAAATGCTCTCGTATTCCCAATACAAAGCCTTTCCTGTTGCTACTGGCTTGTTTTCCCAATTTGATTAGGGCACACAAGTCTACATACTTGGTTTGGTTTGGGCTCACAAGACTTAGGAACTGCAACCGAGTTAAAACGTTAAACTTTCTTAAAAACTGCATTGGTATGCTTGCAATGCTCCGAAATATTGGGAAAATAACGTAAAAAGAGAATGAAATAGAAAAAAACTAGTTTTTATTGATATCTTTCTTTCCGTCGTACGCGAAGTAGTAATTAAGCTATTAAAGAAGGGAATTTTGTGGAAAAATGGGATCACGTGCCTTAATGACGTCATAATCCATGGTACTTGTCCCCGAGAACTTCCTTTACTGTTTTAAATGTATGGGAGTCGATAGAAGCATTGCAACAAGCGCCATGAAAAGTCCGTGACGTCATGACCCACAGTTGGAATGCCAATAACTTGCGAACGGCTACTCCAACAAATGTGAAACAAAGTTTGTCCTTCGCGGAATAATATAGACTACACATATCCATTAAAGTACCAACATGTGATTTTGGTGGCAATTACTCTGTAAGCACAGTGGAAGGTACGAGCAGACATATGAGCTCGGGTGCTTTGGTTTTTAGATCCGTTTTTTGGTTATGATGGAAGCAGAACGTTTAAAGTGCTGGCAAAGTGAACTCCTGTAAAGTTTTCGTCAGGATTCCATGTTTCGTGCAGTTAAAAGGGAGAGCTACTAACCAAATGAGTTTTTCAGAGGGGTTAGTTTTGGACGCAATCCAGCGGGTAGAAATCTAAAAAAAGAAAAGTACACCGAAAGGTATTAACCAACTCATTTTGTGGAATGACACATGGGTTAAAGCCCGAGCTAGAGTTTCATTATTGGGATTTGACATGGAACGAATGATTGGAACATGACTCTGCGAAAAAGTAGTGCCTTCATCATATGGATATGTTGTGTGGATGATGTTCTATGGGTGTGTGTGCTTACAGCGTAAAGCGTGTAACAGAAGCGAAGGGGGTTTTATACATTTTATATATTCAATCTATATAGGGCTTTGGCTATATAGATTGCTATGGGAAGAGAGGGACTTGAACCCGCCACCCTTTTTTTTCTTTTCTTTTTTCTCGTATTTGGGAGGGAACTGTTTTGGGAGCCGTTCATCTAAAGCAAAGGGTCCCCCCTTTCCTTGTGCTCTTACGTCTTTTTGTTCAATTATCAAGCGATAGTGTAGTTTAAACGTTTTTACTTATCGGAGTAGCGCGATTGTCGTTCAGGAAACCTCCTAGCCAGCATTTCATTGTTTTTGGCTTCTAACCTTTCCCGGTGTGTAGCCCAGGAGCTTTCAAAAAGCCAAACGGTTCATTGTTGCGATGCAGAGCAGTAGCGCGGTTCGGTCCCGTCCTGGCCAAAGCTTCTTATGCCCTTGTTACGCTAGCGGTCACTTTCGCCGAGTGGACAAATGTTGGCTAAAAGGCACCGCTAGAGTCTGTCGACAAGGAGCGAACGTTTTCCCGTGCATCAGATACCCATGTTGGAGACTAGGAAGGTTTTTAGATAGCAAAATTTGTTCGATTTTGTGCAGCAAAGCTTTTCCCCCCTTCTAAACAGTATAAGGTAGGGGAGGGGGAGAGTGCCCTTGCTGGACTAACGAACGTTTTCTCCTCTCCTGATTTACAGGCGTCTATCCTATCCGTGCTTTCCTATGTCTTATTCTTTAGTGCGTCTTTGCTTCCAATGCCAAGGCTGGCCTAAGTTACGCAACGAGTCCCGGCATGCCCTTATAGGAAATCGTCGGCTGCTTTTATTGGGGACGGGATGTAATGCAGTAGGTGTGGTACGTAGCGTTTAGTCGAGGCGGTTTATGTGGTCAGCATTTAGGTTCTCTGAAGAAAAGAATCAGTGGTCGATACGATACGGTATGCACTTCCCATAACACAGTCACGCACTATTGTTAATAGCCGCGTTTATCGATATTCAATTTACCTTGTTTAGCATGGGACTGGACTGCGATATGCTAACCAATATGTATAAAATCGGAGTGTTGTTTCCCCCTTTTACTATTGCTAGCCTTACAAAATATCCTGGTTGGTCAATGCACCCCCCCCCCAAGAAAAAAATAAGAAAAAAATGTAGGAAACGAAGCAGAAGAGAACCAGAAAGATTACAGAGGAACTCACATGTGCGTGTCACGTATGATGGACATCTTTGGGGCGATGATTAAAGGTCTGTAATGATGGGTTAGGAACTTAGGGTCAAGATTGTCACTACCAGAAGTTGTGGATCGGTTATCTGTCCGATTTTTCAAGTGTTGGGGGAGGAAGGGGAGGAGCTTAAATTTTCTTGGGAAGAGATAGATCTGCCATAAATTAGAATTGACGGGACTGCTTATTATGCCATTGAAGAAAAAGGGAGAAACGATTTTTTTCTGGGGACTTTAAAGGACGGTTAGGCTTGTTCTACCTGAGATCTTCTAGTTAGCTTCGTTTTGGATCTTTTCGTTTCTAACAGATTCTTGAGATATCAGTGATCACTAAGAGTAGACAGTGCTAAACGGACAACATTGTTGGGGAAATTCCGAGGGAATGCTTTTAAGGGGGGTATCCCAAATTTGAAAATTGAGGCTTTTTGGAAAATTGTTGGAAAAACCTTCTAAAAGGAGAGGGCGGAGCTTCAGTAACCAATTCTTTTCGGGATCCTTAGAAACCGTATGATTTTAGAAGAATGTGTATTGTCTTCTGGTTAAGGAATGCTTCGCTTATGAATAAGGAGGCTTTTTTTCCGAGGGAAGAAAACTCGAGTGGGCGGAGCCTAATGATAATCCTGGGAGATTAATGAAACCTTGGCTTTCCCAAAGAGACATTCGTAACCCACCCCTCCCCCCATAATTAGGACACGAAACTATTTGTATTCTCTAAGAATTTTCTATTTCTCCAGAATATTCCAAACCTTGTAAAAACAGAAAAGGGTAAAGAAAAGCAAAGTTTTACTGCTAGGGTCGTTATGGTTCTGCATTTTTTTCAAAGAATAGGGTGTGAAAAATATTCAGATGAGGGGATTAAGCTCCTAGAATTGGTTGCTTACACCCCCCTTTAAAAAAAGCATTGTAAAGCATACCAAGATACATCAAAACATAAAAGGAAAGGATAAACCTATAATTTGCGTTTGTCTAAAGCTTCTTGATTTCCCTCTCTCTCTCTCACACACACATTTTTGTTACCACCCTCCCCCCACCCATGATTTATAACATTTAAAACCAGGAATAAAATTCAAAGATCCGTTAGTTTTAGATGCCTCCCAAGTTAGGATTTCTTCCAAGTTTGTTTCCACGAGTGTTTCTGTTCCTGGTTCGAGAGCCAATTCGGTCAGGACATAAGATGTCATTGTTGAAAGATCTAGAATCTAAAAAAAAGGGATAAAAAAGGATCTAGTGTTGCAATAGAGCAAGCAATGGCAAAAGGTGGGCGGAATCCTTGATGATCATGATTATCATCCAGGCGGTCTCCGCCTCCTCTTTTTTTCTTTCTTTTTTCAACATTGTTGAGTTGGGGGGTTGTCTATATCTGCAATGCAATACCTTATCGGGTCCGTCGTCAATATAATTTCGCTATCGAAACCCAAAACGAAAATGGAAGGGAAGTTTTGTTAAAAAAAAGAAAGAAAGAAAGGTCGAAAAAACATAGACACATCTGCCAGGAACAACTTGTGTATACTGTGTGTATGCAGCGAGAGATAGGGACGAATCAAAAGGGAAGCAGAAGGAGAAAGATGCCTGCGCTATAGAAGTGTAGATTCACCAACAATGAGTGCTGGGAGAGTTGGATGCAGAGATCTCGAGAAGCGAATCGAACATTTTTTATATTTTTTTATAAATTTTTTGGGGGCAGATTCCCGTGGGAAACGAGGACTTTTTTAGATGTCACCCTTAGTGGACCCTAGTTCTGGGGTGGAAGGTGACTTTGGGGGGCAAAACCCCAAATAAGGAGGGTTTGGAGCAATTGTTACCTCAAAAAACGTTCGATTCTTCGGTAAGGAAGTTTTTTTGGGAAATGGAAGATTTTTTCCCACTTTTGGGGGGCATTGTTGCGGTGATTACAAGTTATGGTTTGCATGGCAAGTTCAAGTTAGGTTTTAAGGTATATTACCAGTGATTCCGAATGCAGTGCAGTGCAAAAGTGGCGGGAGGGGGTGAGGTGGCTTCATCCCCCCCCTTTTTTTAGAATAGTATGTAATGCCCTACCTGGACGTTTTTTGGATTGTTGGGTGCCCAAAAGGAACAATAAGCCGTATGCTTTTCGCTCACTAGCCCTCTCGTGTGTTTTTTTTATTCGTTTCTTTTCTTCGGTTTTGATTCATTGAGACTGGTCTAAAAAACAGTGACGGAAAGAGCTTTCAAATGCTTTTGCTGTTGAGGAAAAGAATATCGCGTTTTTGGGAGCTTTTTTAACGGACAAACCTGTGAAGAACTGAAAACCAAGTGATAAGAAAAAGTTAACGCCCTATCGACATGAGATTGTAGTTCTCTATGACCCATTCACGTATGCATTCCCCAAAAATGCCATCGAAACACAACAGGAAAAAATGCAGGGGAAATTCTTTTTATTTGCGGGCAAAATCGAAATCAAATTGTGGAATCGAACTGTCTTCTAGAAAGCTATTGTTGTTTGTACTTCCCTTTTTTAGGGTCAATACGGTTAGGTTACACTTTACAACACAAGTAACTTGGTATTTTGATAGTTTGGTTTATTGTGAATTATATTTGTACTGTTTTAATTATCATTTTACTAATACTTAGTGTTTCTAGTATTTCGTTAGCATTTCATTAAAATTCAAAAGTACACATATATTTAGTTAACATTTTATGTGTTTAAACTGCACTTTGTTGGTATCTATTTAGCATTGGATTAGCATTCCATTATTATTTTAACGCAATTTTTATTAGTATTGGATCATTAAATACTAATTTTAGAATAGTTTATCTACAAGGTTAAAATATTTCATGTAGTTTTTTCAATGTTAGTTTTGGTAGTTGCATGCCATATGGAGCAATTGAAGAGTGTTGAGTGTCAAGTTTTTGGGGTGACGGTTGGAGGAATATGTTAGTGTTGGAGTTTTTTATTGTGGGGATTTGGAATCTCCCAATCTGTCTGATGCATATGAGCGAGATCGGAAGTCTTTGGGACTGTCAGTGTGATGGATGAGTGGCGACGATGCAATTAGCTCTTTTTTCCCCCTTCCGTTTTTTCTTTCGCTATAGGCTTATTTGCTAGCACGGATATTTGTGAAGTTCCGTTAAAAAAAAAGTATGCGAGTGTTGTAAATATGAAAATAGGCATGTGAGGTTTTTAGAGGGAATCAAGAATCCAGATGAAGGGAGGGAGAGCGATCGAAAGAAAATAACAGATTCTGACAATTGAGTTGAAATGAAAAAAGTCGCCTTTTACATCACTGTCAAGGCATGACCAAAGCGATCCTCTATAAAGCAATGGGGGAAAAGGATCAGGAAGCTGGGAAAAAGGAAGGAAATATGCAACAAGTTGGCGGATCGGGAGGGGAGGGGGGTAAAAGTGACTTGGAACGTTTGAGCTTTCCCCAGAAAACGAAAGAGAAAGAGATGAAGGTAATCCGAAGGACAATTCAAGTCGTTTGGGGATTTTTTGTGAATTTTAGGGGATATTTCGAAAGCTTTTTAGCAGTGTGTGGATGTGCTACCGCGTTTCGCCTTTGATGTTGTGGGTTATGGCTCTGAGGACAAAAAAAGCCAAGGCATTGTTTACCTTCCACGATCTGATACCCAACATGGAATTAAGCTAACTTGAGAGAATAGAAGGGGAGAATTTCTGGCAGGACGCGTATGTGAACCACACATAGAAATCGTATGTGCGAGACGGATCAGCGAAGATCGGCCAGCCATATCCCGTGGATAATGAGAAGATTGTTGGCGAAAGGGGGAGTGTAATTATTGGCGGTGCTTTGGCTCAAGATTCTGTTCACTATTGTTGACTTTTTTGTTTTTTAATACTCAACTCGTTCTCTGTCACTAGGTTCATTCTTGTTTAGCTTTCCTACACTTTGAAGGAGGCTTTTAAATATTACCAAGACTTTTGAATGGTCTTTTCTCCTTTGTTGAAAGAACTGGACTTGAAAAGTTCAAAGTGAAGTTTTTCAATGAATCGGCGGGGGGAATTGGGAGGAATACGTCAAAACCTGCGACTGTTTAAGAAGGTTAGACTGTAAGTAGAAGGCGCTATTGATAAAACGTTCGATTTAGGGTTAAATTAAGGGACATTTATCAAAGCGGAAAGCCTTTTTTCCTATTAAAAGACGATCGAAACGAAACCCTTTGCGCTATTCCAAAAGTTTCACTAAAGCTTTTAGCAATTGGTTTTCTTTTCATTCTTTTCTTCCATTTTTTGTTTCTTCTTTTGGGA
The DNA here is from genome assembly GCA_022832285.1 of Lepidurus apus apus. Lineage (NCBI taxonomy): Eukaryota > Metazoa > Arthropoda > Branchiopoda > Notostraca > Triopsidae > Lepidurus > Lepidurus apus. The sequence goes on along the minus strand of JAGJRO010000103.1, from coordinate 106,379 downwards.
GCTGAATAAATGAATAACAGCAAGAGACTTACAGGGTAATGTTCTTTTTCTAAAAATTGTCATTTTGTAGGTCTCGCTTTCTGTGCTTAAAAACAGTCCAAAAACTTTGTCAGTCTCCCCCTCTCCCCCCCCATGTTGAAGCATGTGTTTTGGACATGCATTTTGTCTCATGCTCATTCCCAGTACCTTTGCTTCTGGTACATATACTGTACGCGGAAACTTTTGAGAACAAAGTCCTTATAAAAAACGAATTTTTGTGCATATGTCAAAGCCAAATTGGCTGAGAGCCTTTTTTTCAAGTCGATAGATTCCCCAGAATGAAGTCTGGAAAACTGAAAATAAACTAAAACACAACGCAACAGTGAACTTTAGAACTCCTTCAAATGAGGTCTGGGCTAACACATTTTCATTGTTGGTTTTCAAGGGGGGAAAAGGGAAAAGATTAGGTGCAAAAGGCAACATGTTGATTCCCGTATGTCTGTTGTGTCCCTTATGTTACGGTAGATATGCTAGATACACATATAGCAAAGCTCTGGGAAAGAAAATCGTTCGATACACAGATTCACGCAACAATAGGTGCCCGAAACGTAAATTACAGGTCTCGGGATGCGAAATAAGGCCCTCTTTTCTTCTTTTTTCCTCCATTCTTCCTTTGCTATCTCTGTTTTTCTTTTTTTAGGGAGACTAAAACGTTGACAGTTTTTGTTGGTGGGGTTGCACAGGGAGATGGCTGATGTATTCGGTAATAATGACAGTCGACGATGAGCCCAACGGTAATGTCAAAGTCAGGGTGGTCCGAGCGCTCCGAAGGTTTTTGTGTGTGTGCGTTGTATATGCTTCTATCTACATGTATACGGGCGTTTATATACGTTTATGCCCTCGGAAATTAGGCACTGGGTCTTTAGCTCGCTTTTAGCTCTCCAAAAACGTTCGATAACTATTCCGTAGCCCCCGATGAGGGTGTTGGGGTGCGGTGGGGGCTGTTGGGGCTGCAGAGCTTGCTAGGTGGCGTGTAATAAGCGAACCGAGCCGTTTGAGCATGGACAATACCGTTACCACAATGCTTTTCTTTCTTTTTTTAGATTCTTTTCTTCATGAGTCACCCACACCCTAATTTCCTATGCATAATTTTTGACTATGAATGCATCTGTGTGGGGTATGTATGTGTCTGTGTCCTATCCTGCCCTTCTATCCTTGTAGATGTGGGAGGAACATAGTGGCATAGTACTATAGTACACCGTAGTTAGAGCGCTAGATGAGTTAGAAGCAAAAGAGGGTAATTATTGATAATGCCACTTTTTGGAGCATGGAACCAAGTCACACCATGCAAGTTCACCCCCCCAAAATAGTGCTTCCGAGGCTTAAGCTGCTGGGGAAAAAATTGTGGTTATTAGCTTGCCAATTTTTTCTAATTAGCATATCCTGCCAAAAGGGGGGAAAAGAAAATAAACGCGGTCGATGGGGTTGGTTTGTGTAGCGTACGTACTGCAATGTACTGTATCATGTACGTAACCTGCCAAAGGCCAACACCCTGCCCTGTTTTCATGAAGAATTATTGCCATTAACCTGTGGAAGAGTCATAAAATTAATTATACAACAGTAATCCAATATTTTGTTACCGTACGGGGCGGATTGGGGGTAAATAAGTTTTTGTGAATTTAGGGTGTTTTTCTTGGGGTAGAGCAAACAGAAAAGAGATTCTGTTGGAATGAATGCTTGGAGTTTGCTTAAGAGCAGGAATTTTCATTAAAAGTAAGAGACAGTTGCGTTCAATGTCGTTTAGGTGAAGGGCGGAGAGAATGATATTTATTTAGAACGGAAGCTAAGAACAAGCAAGAGACAGAATTGAAGATTCATTAAGGACCCCGGGCCTCATTTTGGGGGAGTTTATCAAGTCTTAGCCAATGTTTTCCTTGAGAATGAGCAACGACTATGGATTAAAAGCCCCCGTATAGAATATGGAAAGACTTTGAGGCGGTTAAAGGGGGGCGGGTATCGGGTGGAAGGGTGGGTGGTGTGCCAGCTAAAAGGAAGCAATAATTAGAAACCTGTCGAGTCGTGTCTTTCAAAATTGGACTATTTGATGTGTAACGCTTGATTGGCTCTGATTGTGTCCCTTCTAGACCTTCAAGGGTGCCTCCAACGCCCCCCCCCCATTCCTTCTCCTCCTTTTGTACCTTTTTCGGCTTTTCTATAAACTTACTCAAGCCTGCAAACTAAATGAAGCTGTCCACATTCATTCTATTCGGACCGTTGTCCCGCCTAAAGTTACCTAAACTCGGTTTGACAGTATTTGGTGACGTCATATTCCGAAATGAATGCCCAAAGAAGCGTTCAAATCATTCATTAATATCATATTGCATCCAAAATATGGAATCATGAGCCTTAATTAAGCCGTCAATAGAATAATGCTACGCGAAACCTAATTGACCATATTGATGACGTCACGTTAAAATGGTAGGTCCCAAAAGAAGCGTTTAAATCATTCATGTGGATTCGATTGCAATTTTGGGAAAAACTTTACTAGAGGGGGGGTTTATGTTTGGAGTTAAAGATAACAATTATGATAGGTCCCGGGGCTCTAAATTACCCCTGTGTTTGTAGTTTTGTATATACAGCGTTAGGTTCGATTTTCATTCGTAATAAAAACGCCCGGGTTCCAACTGGACGTAATAGAACGTGTATTGCCATGGGTTAAGAACACGTGAGGAAGACCCCCTTTCGAATGTGCATTGGAAGTGACCTACGGCGGCCCCCAAAAGGTGGGAAACTAAAGGAGTAGCAAGAGGAGGAGGGAAAAAGGGGAAATATGCTCCATTTCCTGTGGATTAGAAATTAAGGATGAAACGGCAGAGACCAAAAAGGGAGCATTTATTTATGGGGAAGAAGGGGGTTGGGGGTAAAACTAGTAAAACTGCTAAAACCATCGAACAAAGTTTGAGGGGGCCACATGTACACATTCCTGTGTACGTGTAGCGTTTGACCTACAACTTACCCGTCCAATACTTTGGAATTATGGGCGTCTTTTTCGTATTGCGACTTGGGGACCTCTGTGAGGATATTACATTGACGGGGAGCGGGAAAAAGTTGGCAGGAATTGCCAAAAAAGGAACGAATTCCGCGCTCTTTGGTCCCGCCTTCCGTCCCCTTTGACCCTATGCTTTGACACCTGGAGAGGTAATAAAAAGAAAAAAAAGAATTAGAGGTGCCTGCGTGGGCAGTTAGTGTACATCGAAATGAGCCTTTTTTGAGATACAGTACTTTCAGCGTGTAAAAGAAGGGACAGAAAAATAGGGAGTAACATTTGTAATCGCACTATTCATGTGTCATTCCTAAGGAAAATAGCAGTAGTAGCGTGAGGCATCCAAGTTTATGTAGTCTCAATGTTTCTTCCGAGAAGAGGACACACATAACGTACTCATATATACAACACAACGCGTAGCGCACAGCACACTTTTACTTGTTTCGAGCCCTGGGATAATAGCAATGGACAATACACTAGCACTAGTATTTACACCTGACAAGTTTATAGATGCGCGAGTATAGTACTTTATCAGGTCCCATAGAAAGGTGACAGAGACACGCTCGTAAAAAAATACTAGCAGAGAAAGGGACAGTATAGAAATATATGACGTCCCAAACCCCCCAAAACTAAATAAAGAAAAATGAGAAGTTTTGTATGGGTACATATAGAACCTTCAGTTTCTGGGTTCTTAATGACATCGTTCATGGACGTTGGGGACACCCGTTCACTATATCCTATGCACAGAGAGACACATTAAGGGGACACAAAAGAAAATAAGAAAAAAATAAAGAAAAATTAAGGACCCACATATCAACCACACACACACATCATTCTTCGGGATGCTGGTTAACAAAAGGACTCGCCTCGGCTGTAACTAAAGACACGTGCCTTTGCCAGGGCCAGGTGCTTTTCCGTGTAGTGCGTGTAATGCTTTTTTTTTTCAAGATTCTTAAAAGGCCAGGAGGTAGGCAGGGGGCGAATGCTTTGGGAGAGTAGATATGAGCAGCAACAATGAAATGCGAAGGGCGGTTTTCATTGGACTCGGAGTGTTTTGGGAAGGGGGTGAGAGGGGGTGAAGTAATCAACACCTTGTCAAGGTAAAAGACAATGACAGTGGAACAAAAGCGAGAGCTCCGGGGAAAAAATAAATGGAGTGTGATGTCTGATGTGTGGAGTTCCAAAAGGGAGAGAGAGAGATTCATTCGTTCCCTTCTGAATCACGTTTTGGGTGTCTGGCTGGGATTAATGAAGGCCCCTGACAGAAATTCATTGTTGAGCAACAGTGAAATTCTACTTTGTGTGTGTCCTTCCCGATTCACTGGTAGGGTCCTTAAGCTTTTGCAACCTAAATCTGTGACAAAATGCGTGGATTTTTTTATTTTCTGAATTTTGAAATTACAGTTTGTTTTACCTGGCTCATTGCTAATGTCTTAACATCTGCTGCTAGGTATTTTTTTAAGAATTAGCTCTACTGTTAATATTCTAAAATTTTTGTAGTTGAAACTCGTTAATTCCAGGTATTCTATTATTGTACAGTAAAAGGAGCACTTTGTGGCCGTGTTGGGATCATAAAGGGGAGCAGGTGAAGGGTTTGAAGGATTTGATTTGAGTGTTAAGGTAGAGTTTCAGAGTCCTGTGAGAGGTTTTTAAACATGTCGAAATTTTTATTTTGATAATCAATAGAAATGAGAATGGACATGGGGTGGGGGTGAATAGAGTGAAAGAGAGTAGGAATATAGAACATGAAAGTTGAAAAGAGATTGCAACGAGTAGAGTGGCACTATTTGTAAGTCAATAACCAGTTGGGAAATTATAGTTCTCGGCTTTAATCGCATAAAACAACAAAGGGGTCAGAAAAGGGTTTCTCCGGTGGAAAGTTCATAAAGCGCGTTCTGTATAGGTTTGCTCTGTTCTTTGGGGGTAGCAAAGAAGCAGAAGGAAAAAGGGGGGACAATGCATGACGAATGTTAATGATTGTTGGGTTGAATTGAGAGAGCATGGAAGCTTCGAAAAGTACGGCGAGTTTAGGGCGACAGTCTGTCGGGACGGGAAATGGAAAAAGGGGGTTTGGAGTCGGATTGTGTAATAGTTTCTGAAAAAATACAATAAAAAAAGGCTTGTCCGGTAGCCCCTCTCAATGTCCATTCCAACATGGAAGTGTGAGGCAAAACTGAAAACTCCATATTAAGCTTTCCGAGGCTCCCTCGTCTCGCCATGCTCGTTTCTCTTAATGACTCTTAATTCAAATAAAAGGAAATGAAAACGAGCCAGTTGGTCCCTTAGCCTTGAAAATAAAAAAGCCCCTTTCTGGGATGGTCGTCTGTTGTGCGTTCGTTTCTTTCCTGGCAACGTGGACAATAACGTGTTCCCTTGTACTGTTTTGGAGATCCAAATCTGATTAATTTCCTCTAAATTCCTCTTAAGTAAAAGCCCTGGTAAAGCAGTTCTCGGAATGGATTCAATTTGAGAACTACCATTGTCCCATGTCATTTTGCTCCAAAATAAAACTACTTTCAACTCTAAAGTCAAGCTTTGTATTGAAAAGTGTCTACTTATGTTTTTTAGGTCTCGTTCTGAGCAAATTAATCTGAATATAGCTAGTAATGAATTATAATACTTTTTATCAGACGTCATAAAAATAACATTCTATGTATGAGGGAAAATGGCGCCGTTTTAAAGCGCCAAACAATTTTCGTTCTGTTTTAGAGCGAAAGTATTCGCTGCTAATTCTCAAGGGCTGGATTTAGGGATTTTAGGTGTCGTTTTCCGTGCAATTAAAATTGAACGAAATCAGGAAACAGCAGTCGAGACAAAGCTAGGGGCAGGAGAAGATGCAAATAAGGGTAGAGGATATAATAATACTAATAATATAAGGTTCCAAGGAAACGAGACGACTTCCTCGTGAGGGCTTAGACAAGCTGGAGGATCTAACAAAAGACAAGCTGAATCAAGAGGGAAAAAGAGAGCAGAGCACCAGCTTTTTCTCTCTTTCTCTCCTCACTCTTCTCGCTCAGTCTCCTCTCCCGAGAAAAGCGGTCTCTCAACTCTGCCGTCATTTGTATATGCCCTCAAGTGAACAGCGAAATTCAATATGCCGTGCACTGCACTCACACACAGACACAGCACACAATAAAATACAAACGTTTTTACGTATACAAAAGATAGACTAGAACTCTTAGACCTGCTTCCTTACCTCCCCCCTCCCCCTCCCTCACTAAAAAATAAGTAATAGAATAGGAATAAGAATGCGGGCCTCTTCTGTTTTTTTTTTGTTTTTTTCATGTGATCCCGTATTCTTTTTCCGGGTTTCCAAATCCTAAACATTTTATTCTAAAGAACATCCGGACAAATCCGAGTGTAATAAGATTAAAAAATAAGATAAATTTAATTTCTAGACAATAGTTGACTTACGTAGGGTGGTTTTGCCCCCTCCGGATTCGCAACTTTTTTGCAACTAGATCAAATATATCACTTTCACGGTTCCTTTCACTTTTCTGGAGCATCGACTTTTACTTTTACTTTTTTATGACTGAGTCAACGTTTGGGGGTCAACTTCATGGAGAATCCTTCATCAGCGATATCAACTTACTTTGTCACGATCTTGTACGGACTTTGTTGGATGCGGTTTTGATTCATTTACTTTCAAGATCTCAAATCTTGGAGCTAATTACGTTTCAAGTTAGTCTTTCCGAGTAAGAGGATTATTCTACTTTTTTGGGGAGGGGGCAGGGTTCATTTGGCAGTGGTCTATGAAAAAGGAGTCAAACGTGTCATGTAAAGCACGGTTATGGACACGCACTGTCTATATAGCTCCGAAAACGTTCGTTTATGTAACACTAACGTTTTGCGAGGTGTGTATGTGTAATGTACGTATGTGTGAGCATGAGGGGGGGTTAGGAAGCATTGAAAAGAGACAACAATAGCGTATAGTGAACGTTGTAGTCGTTCTTCTTGTCACGAGGAGTGCTCCTATACGTCCGAATTTCCGGAATTTCCGAGTTTCCGAAGGAGAAAGAGGGGTTTCAGCTCGTTTTTCCCCCCAAAGGGGAAAGTGTACCTTAAAAAGGCGTATAACGTCGTGTACACTAACATCATGAACGTGTACTATCGTGACTACTTGAAGAACCTAAAATCCGCAGTTTTAACCTTGGTTTTTCTCTGTTTTTTTCGGTACAGGTCTTTTAGGACAGTTTCAATTCCTTACACTTGTAGTCCAGTTTGGCTGCATTTAGAAGCATTATTCGAGCGTTTTGTCATAACCTCCCACTGCCAAAGTGTAATAGAGTGGTTATGAAACACGCAGTATTAGTTTTGGTTGTCAAGCTTGGAGACGTTTTTAGAGTGTTTTTAGTTGTCTGTCTTTTCTTTCTCCATTTCACTTTACTTCATGGTATGCGGCTTGAAGTGGCGTATTTTTAGTTAGTTTTATTTATTTCATTTTCTTTTGTTTGACTTTATTTTATTTTATTTTTGCCTTAAGTAAATAGCATTTTTTTTTTGTACGGGGGAGGGCTGAGGTCCAGCTAAGCTTGTCTACACTATTAACGCAGTGGCACTAATACGGGCGAAAAGAGGCACCCCTGTAGTGTGTGTTTTCATTTCCGGTGGTTTCGGTGGTTTTTGCTTCTGTTCCGCTTATTTGCGATCCTCTCAGAAAAGGCGAGGAAATGACAATTCCTTCTACCCAAAACCTCTAGTATCCCAAAACATTTGGAAAACCTGTTGTACACTTTTTATGGAGTTTATATAGTTTATATGTTTTATATTATTGCAGTTAGACCGCAACTCAATTTAATTTTGGTCCCTCTCCCTTTTTTCCTTCAAAAAGATAAATAAAGTCCTTCTTACCTGCGTTGTTACGTACAGTACACGACATACGCTACTATACCTGGTACCTACCTGTATTTTTTATGATTTTTTCTTTTTTTTTACTGAATGAAAATTGGTCTGTTTGGGGTTGTGAATTGTAGGAAAGTAAGCAGTTGTAGGAATTTTTTCTTTTACTATTATTATTAATTTATTTTTGGGGGGAGGAGGAGGTTTTTATGCGTTAATGTTGGGATTGTTTGCTATTATTAAAAGAAACGAGTGGAAAAGGGTAAACCGTAAAGCTAAGCCAAGCAGAAATGAGAGCGTGGTAATGACTTTTATTTTATTAGCGCCATTTTTTCACACTCAACAGAGTCGTGTGCTTGTCCTTTCGTGCTTTCCATCTGCTGTTTAAGAGCCAACACTGGCTATAGGAAAGGAGAAAATGACCGTCACTTGTAACACTCGTTATCTTGACTCGATTCTCGAGTTCCTGGTTTTCGAGTGCCGAAATGATGATTTTTGGACGATATTATTCCATCTTTTACCTGGAATTGGGGTGGAAAAGAGAAGATGCGGGGGTGAAGGCTGAAGAAATTACATTTATGCATTATATATATGTACAGGATTTCGATCGTTTTCCGGGTTTTCTTACCTTATAAGCCTTGACAAGGGGGCAAGCAAGGAAATTTAGGACCGTTTCTCGATACCTTAATTTCTTCCTTCGTTCTCTTCGGTTCTTTTCTGTAAGTTACAAGCTATAAACCTTGCCAGGTGAGGGAGGCGAGGGGGTTCTTAAAGGAAATAACTAAAAACAAGGCGAGTATTGTTGCGATACAGAAGTCAAGCTGGGCGTGTAACGAGACCGCAAAACAGGCAGGTTTGCGCTGACCATTTCCGTTGATGGAAATGGTTAACTTTTTCATTACTTTTTTTTCCTTTTGTATTTTCTTATTTTATTTTTCTTGGGGAGAGATATCTCCAAAGGGATTCGTCTACTAATATCTTTCATAGGATTCTTTTTGGACGAATTCTGGCGTCTTTTCGAAACGCGATTTCGAAGATTCTAAGAGAGTTCGAAGTTTTGGGGAAGGCACAAGTGCCACACTCAAGATTGTTAGCAATCCATGCAAGGATTTATTATAAAATGTAAAATTAGTAAAAAAAAGAAAGAAAATAAAAAATGTGCGCCTAAAATAAAGTTTGCAGCCAAAACAATCTGTTCAAGCTCTAAGAGTGAAATCCTTGATCCCGGACTGTGTTAAAATAGAAAAAAAAGTGCTGGGGAAGGAAGGAAGAAGATCTGTTTTGTGTCCACTTGGGCAATGCAAACGATAACGCAATTGGGATATTTCTTATCGTTTGGGAAAAAATTTGGAAATTAAGGAAGACAGGAAGATGAATAGGGAATATATCAAGTATACGGTTTAAGTTTTTTTTTAATATAACTATAAAAAAAGATAGAAAAAGATTGTGGGGTTTCTGGTTGGGGTTCTGTGCTGCATAAGGGAAAAGGAGAAGACTTCTAATTTTAACCTGAGTCATAAATATTTACGTATCTATATGTCTTGATAAGAGAAGAAGTGTAACAGTATATATGGAACACAAAAACGTTTTCTTTTTCTGTTTTCTTTTCTTCTGAAGGAAAGGGAAAGGATCTATACGTGTGTTCATGGTGTGATTCTTTGTATGTTTAATTGGAGGGGAAAGGTTTGTGCTGTATTCGTGCCTTGCTGTTTCCCGAGACAGCTAAGCTAAGCCAGATCCTTAAATGTGTCATGGAAGACACATACGAAACGTTTAAGCTGGGAACCCAAACTTTGACGTTTTCTTTGCTTATCAAAAGCCACGTGTTTCTCTTCTACCAGCCCAAGAATCCCGAATTTCCCATGCTCTTTTTTTAAACACCTTTTTCTTGGATAAGTAGCTATTTTTTAAACATATTAATCCCTAATTGTAGTTGAAACTTTAGCAATACTATTACAGTTACAATACTATTAAATTTAGCAATACAATTAGCCATAATAATTGAAATGAAAGAAATCATCAATAAATTTGAAAATTACAATTAAGTTAATAAACTTAATATAACTAATGATACAGCCAGTTTTGTAATGAAATTTTTAATTTATAACAAAGGAAATATTTCATTTATTATAAATTCGTTATTTTTTTACCTGTCTAATTACCTTTTGGACCGGGATAAGGTTGGTTTCAAGATTTGTATGGGTTTGAAGGTCATTGGACTGGTTACCGTATGGGTAAAGATCATTAGCATTAACGGGAAAAAAGCAAGATTTTTTGGCGCGAAGGGTGGGGGAACGGGTGAACGGGTGGCTGTTTGGATTTTGGGGGTGGAAGAAGTATGTTGGCTGTCGTTTTGATTTTGATGGGACAAAAGGAAGGATCAGGTTGTCTTGAAATGAGACACGTATTTCACATCTGCACATGTCATGCATGAAAAATGCAAAGTATGCAAATGAAGAGCTTACAGAGACTGGGGCTAGATGCTCCCGAAAGAGCCTTGCAACACGACTTGAATAGGTCTTTTTCTTTCGCCTTATGGTTTTTCTTCGGCCTCTTTCGCTCTCCCTTTTAAATTCGAGGCGTTTTCTCGTGTAACATTAAATTCAAAAAGAAAAAAATGGGGAAAAATAGTTGATGCCAAACTTTTAGGGGTTTTGGTGAGGCTTCGATACTCAAATGAAAGGATTTATAAAGGGGGTGGAGGGTTGATGTTGACGTTGACTGAAGAGCTATAAGAACACCAAGCTCATGGAACTGAGCTTTCTACTTTTGCTTACGAGCTTAGAAAACTTTCCATTTCCATCCCAGGATTTGAATAATTCCTTGCGAAAATTATAAAACCTCAATAAAAGCGAGAGGTATAGATACCCCCTTCAACCCCCCGCCGCCTTTCTTTTAACAAGAAGTTCAGTACATATTGTGCTGGTACCCTTTTAGGTCGATTTTATCCCAAGCGCTGTGTGAAATCACAATAGAAACTTTAATCGCACAACATAGAAACCTAATTGGCAGGTAATTGCAATGGTTAACTGTCACTCTAAAATAAATTAGAAATAAAAAATATCGTCATCGAGATAATTAGGAACAATTTTATGCAAAGCTTACGAAAATGTACGGTCAATTTAGAGAAATTAACAAGATCTGACAAGCATTTCTTGGGAATTGACAGAAATACAAGGAAGATCTAAGAATATGGATTGGGAAGTTACGGACGGGGTCAAGTTTGGGCTTTCTGGGGGCCTGTATTGCCCACCTGTTGTTAGAAAAAAATAAAAAAGAAGAAGAGCTCCAGGTCGAACGAAAGGTTTCTCTAGTTTAGTGCAGATTGGTTTGCGCCATGACAACTATCGGATTGAAACACCTGGGTCCACTCTTGCCATTCTTCAATCTGTTCCGTTTCTAACTCCCTTTTTCTTTTTTTTTCCCACTCTCGTAAGTCCAGGAAAGAAATCAATCTTGTTATCTAGGATTCGGAAAAACTATGCTTTCCTTTTTTATTTTCGTGTGTGTATGGCGTGTTGAAAAGCTCAATTCTCTTTGATTGCTAATAGATCTTTTTCCTTTACCTTTCTTCTTCCTTTTGCGTTTCCTCGAAACCTTATTGGGAATCAAGGATCAAGTTTAGGGGGTTTGGGAAGTCCTCTCTTGCTCTCTATTACGTTAGGTGTATTGATGAAGATGCCATAAATTCAATTGGCAGCTCAGCTCAAGCATAGGCCATTTAATTGATCCACATTCTTGCGCCCCAATACATTATAGAGCGCAACCCAAAAGCCTGGACAATCTAATTTTACGACTGCCCTGTCCCGGTAACCCCCGAAAAACTGCCATGACTCTCTCTCTCTGGGACTTTTATATGATTTTGAGAAAAAGAAGAGAGAGGATCATTTCCTACCAAGTGGGGGTAGGGTGGGAGAATCATATAGGCGCCTAAACAGTGAAAAACCTTCTCGAAGAAAAGAGACGCGGTGCCATTCCACATTCTTAATACTTAGGAACCTCATACTATGTGTTTTATTAAAGTGAAAAGTAGTAGTGAGGCTTAACAAGATTGATAAGGAAATGCTAACCCCCCCCTCCCCAGAGACCATATTTGTAAAACTTTATGAGTAGTCTCTCTTTTTGGGAGTGTTGTCCTTGCATTGTTGATGTGTATTGTCTGACTGGGGAAGAAGTTTTCGGGACACATTTTTTTTTCCCAAGAGAAAAACAAGATTGGGTTCTTTTATAGTTCTGTCCTTCTGTGCTAATAGTAGTAGTAGTAGCAATAAGGCGAATAGAGAGGCTTCCAAGTTTTCTTAAGGAAGGAGAGACTTTAATTGCCCTTTTCGGCAGGTAGGCAATAAAAGAATCGCAAGTCGTCCCGATTTTTACAACAGTCTTGTCAATTGGCCAATTTGACCAATTTGAGTTTGCATTTAAGGAAACTTTTGGCGAAAAACACCCCTGAGAAGGAGGAGGATCGTCGGGGTAGTGTTGGGGCCAAAACAAGACGAAGAAGAACCGAACGTTTTTGACATTCTTACAAGCCGAAAAAGGTGTCAAAAACTTGTAGGGAATCTTAGAAAAACAAGGATCTCTTTGCCAGCCTGTAAAAAGGAGGCATTAGCAAGGCAGGTCAGCTTCGTCGTTTGTCCAACGTTTCTAAAAGGGCTCATCATTGACAAGAAAAGAGGCTGAAGGAGCAGGGGACGTGTGGCTTTTGGTTCCGTCTTGCATGTTAATGTGATTGTTTGCTGGGCCCTTCTACTTCTTCTGGTTCATTTTCTTTTGCTTCATTTGGGTGAATCCCGAAGTATTTCTTCACATTTTTCTGCTTTACCGTGATCGTGATCATTCGGCACATCAAAAATGGATCATCCTTATTTTTTAAATTCTTTTCTCATTCCGCTTCATCGTGCAATCCAAAATCTTAGAATTGGGTGCAAGCCCAAGGAATTATTAGTATTGTCCAAGGAAAAGAAAAGTCCAAGAAATTGTCAGTATTGAACTCATTGGGTAGAACTAAAATGTCTCTTTGTATGAAATATTGGGTGTAATTAAGAGAGGCGGTAATTTAGCGTGATCGTGATCATTCTGCACATCAAAACTGGATCATCTTTATTTCTACAAAATATTGTCTCATTCTGCTTCATCGTAAATCAAAATTTTATAATTGGGTGGAAGTCCACAGAATTATGAGTATTGGAATCATTGGGTAGAAGTAAAATATCTCTTGGTATGAAAATATTGGGTGTAATTAAGAGAGGCTGGTAATTGTAATTCTTGGCCGAGCTAGGATTCATAAAAAGGGAGGGTTATAGGTATAGGAGTAAGGGATACCAGAAACCATCTTTCAAAAGCCCAAAGGTACAAGTGGACAAGAAGAGAGGGGGTGAGTATTTCGGAGAAGTTTTTCGTGTATTACTCGCTTAACTCAATTGGGGTTCGCAGCAGGGGGACAAAAACGGGATCTTTTAAGTCTTTGTAATTGGTATCAGGGAAATCCAGAATCTCCAGAGAGGCAATATGAATTTCGAGAATGATCTGGAAATGGGCCTGGGTGAAATTTATACCATTCGCCCCCCCATACTAGTAGAAAGGTGTATATATATATATATATATTCTTCGGCTGGGTTCAGTTTTTGGATGGTATTATACCCCCCACTGCAAGCTTTACCACTCAGTTCTGGCTAATGTATAAGCACTGTGATGTACGATGATGATTATATGAAGGACAAGATGGGGGGTTATTCTCGTGTCAGTTCTCGTTTAGTTTGGTCTCGAGTCGTGGACATTGAAATTAAGTAATTAAGTAAATGAAGGAGTTTCTGTGAGGAAACTTTGATTTTCCTGGAGTTAAGTTTAAGGCGCATTGACCATGAGATTGCTCCTGTGCTTTGCCTTAAGTAACAGATGCCTTATTTTTGCAGTTCCAGACCCGGGAGACCGCCCAAACGTTCACCCCTGATGGGAATGACTTCCCCTCATTGCGATGCGCTCATGAAGATGAAGAAATCCAGACTGGACAATGGAGACTACATGGACTACGGTAACGGCCCCATGAACGGTAATAAAAAAAAATCTGCGAGATTTTTTTTTAGATCATTTTGGAAATTTTGAACCTTTCTTTGATGACAGAATCTTTGGATTTTGTATACTCTGGGGGATTTCTCTATTTGTAAAGAATTTATAAGGTTTTTATAAGGTAGGTTAGTCCTTGTGATTTTATTTTTTATTTTCGCGAGAAAGTTGTAGAGAAGAAATAAAAGGCCAAAAAGCAGGAGAAGGAGGGTTTTGGCATGATATTGCACCATAAACGCCCTTGGCCGAGGAAGCACTCTTAAAAAAGAAAAAGCGTCCGACCGTCTTAAGTCCCGCTCCCGCGTCAGGAAAGTATTGCCTGGCAGGTTCTATATGGCAATGGCAATACAATACCACACCATACCACCCGGTCCCCTGTAAAAGAGCGACTTGGCGGAGTTAACTGGTGTGGTGGTGTAAGAGCCAAGAGGGAGGAGGAGATTCCAAAGCGAGCGCTTAAGAGGGAGGCAACAAGGAGAAGAAGAAGACTAGTGAGGAAATGGCAGGGAATCCGTGATTGAAGTTTATGATGCAGCAGCACCGCATTCGTCGGTGCAATCTAGGTTTTTAGGCTCGGGGCCAAGCGGTATCCCCAATGCGAAAATCGGGGCTGCAAAACACATGGCTTTTGTTAAGCTCCCTTTTGGGTGGGGGGGGGAGGGGGGACTTGATAGCCCAATACTGGGAACTTTGGAAGCCATTGCGGTAGCAATATTGCTGGCTATCGGGTACCCTTTAAAGCGACAAATTGGACCCTTTGCCTTAGCAAAACCTGCGTCGACTTTTAAAGTTGAAGCGGAGTTTGGGGAATGCTCTGGCTTTAGACAGTCCCCCAAATCTTGAATAGGGTAGAGGCTATTCCCATGAAATGTTTGTGTTTTCCAAGGTAGAGCGTGGGATTTTGGCACGATTTTCGCTGGTTTCTAACTTTTTATGGGCGTTGATTTGGATTTTTTGTTATTTTTGGCACGTTTTAGTTTATTTTAATTGGGTGTCGACTTTCTAACGAACAGAGATCGGATAATGTATAGGTGATAGACGATGGGGCGATCGATTTGCAAGTAAAGTTGGGGGTCCTGTATAATAAAAAAAATGAAAAAGCCACCCACTGGAATATAGTGTTTGCCGTATTACCTATCAGGGTGAGGTGCTACGGTCGACCCCGTGCAGCGTTCAACTTGACCGGCACAGCGGGACAAGTCATTATGATATCGAAACCTGGGCTGGACCCTTCTCTCTCTCTCTCTCTTTCTTTCTTTCTCTGATCTTGCTCTTTTCGCTATATTTTTGGTTTGTGCTTTTATATCTTTGTTCGTGTGTCGCTTTTTGGCTAAGGGGAGAGAAGGAGGGAGAGAAATTGCGAAGCACACGGTCTGCAGTGTAATAAAGCAAAACACAAATAGACAACAATGAAAAGTTCCCAGAAAGGGTCCAGCCTGACTAGGACGCCATCTTTGCAGCTGTTTCTTTTTTAAAAATTAATATACACAATTAGAACCAACAATGAATGTTGGTAAAGCCGACAATGAAAGTTTCTAGGCAATTATGAAACTTGGCGAAACCGACAGGGAATGTAACGACGACTGACGAGGAATATCGCCAAAAAACCAACAATGAAAGTATCAGGGTTAGCAAACCGTAACAGCTAGCGAAGTCTGCAATGAATTTTGTCGAAGATTGACAGGGAGTGTCGGCCGAGTCGACAGGGAACATTTAAGAGAGTTAACAATGAGTGTGAGGAGAGTTCAAAGGGTTTTTTCTTTTGTTCATTGTTCAGAGTGTGTGTTTAGTGAGAAGCGTTACTCTTGGTAGTAACTAAATGAAAGGGGCAGTGAGGTGAGGTTAAATGTTGACTTAATGAAAAAGACAAGTCTTAATGAGGTGTCACGCCATTATGATGGCCGTTTCCGGTTTTTACCTGGTTACTCTGGCCCACGTTGGGAAAAAGGATGTGATGGTACTAAGGTTGTCTGTGTCTGTCTGTGTGTGTTTGAGTTGGAGTTGTCTGGTACGCGTAACTTTTCATTTCCGATGGGTTTGTCAGGGTTGGCCTGGGTTTTGGCGGTCTTTTAGCTCAGCTACCCTTTTATTGAGCTTTTTTCTATTTTTCCTTTGCTACTTATGGGTTGTTTTTTCATGTTAAGGGGGGTTATTATGTCCTGGTTCTAAAACTAACTGGCACCTGAGCTTTGATATGCCACAATGTTGGCTCTTGTGTCGCCTCCACATGTCACGTACTACATTTACTCAGTTTGCGTACAAAGGGCGGGGCTGAGGTCAACTTTCAGGTCTTTCCCCTTTTTTTTCTTTATTAACTTTATCAAACTCATTTGGTATTTTTTGGTATTTTTTCATGAACTTACACTATTTTCACATTTTCTTTGATTACTTTATATTTACTTTTATTTTAACCATTATCCAGTTTTGTGTTTCAAGTATTCTAAATATGTTTAATCTTTTGTAAATAAATTTGGATTTCGTGTTTTGTTTTGTCAATTTCATAGAACAGTGGGGTTATTTAAAAACATTGTTTTCTATTGTGGTAACTCTTTCCATTGTTTCTAGAATATACACAATATCGTACAAGTTCTAAAGCAGCGTTTCTGTTATTTTTAGAAGCTCTACATTATAACTTACTAAAAAGATAAATTAATTTCATATAAATTCCTGATATTAATCAAAGTTATGTTCAATTGTCTGGTATAGATCGTATGGAGAAGTCGCCATTACTAGCCAACGGGTACAACCCTCCACCCACGCATCTCAACCCGATGCAGTTCATGGCATTGAATCTGAACCAAGCAGCAGCGGCCGCGGCAGCCCATTCGGCCGCCTTATTAGGCTCGCCCGCGGGAATGCCTGGAGGCATGTCAGGTGGGGGCATGCCCTTGGGACATGGTGGCCGCGACAGTCTATCCGGAGGCCATCATTCTTCGGCAGCAGGTCTGCCAGGAGCTAATGGCTCCAACCCTGCTGGCCCCAACGGGCCCATCTTATCCTTCCCGGGCCACATCCCTGGCCCCGGAGGCGTCCCGCGACCGGATGGCTCCAATGTAGCCAAAGCCCAACAACCCCCTCTAGCGTTAGAACACATGACAGTCGCCAGGTAATTATTTACTACTATTTCTCTACTATTTATTACTATTTTATTTGCGAATTCAAGTCTTAAAAAAATCCTTTACGAAAATCAAATCAAATTCTTTTAGTAATAAAAAGAACCCAATAGACATTCGGGAAGTGAGCCAAGAGTTTTATAACCTTTCTGTACGCAAAGTTGATTTTATCTAGAATTTTTTCAGAATCCTTTTAAGATTTTATTTGGGTTTTAATTTTTGCATTTGATTTTAATCTTGTCAGCTTAAAATCTATAGAAAATCCAACAGAAATTCCCGAATAAATTGGGGAGTTTTATGACCTTTCTACAAGAGAATTGCTTTATTTTCCCTTACGTTTTAATTTCCTTTTTATGGGAGGCGTATATTAATGAGTTGTTGTGTGGTGACGTGTTTGATGTTTTCGGTTTTTAGGACCGGTTTCTGGGAAAATTGTCGCGCTGCTTATGAGGATGTGGTCAAACACCTGGAAAGGTGAGTTTTTGAAGGTTTTTTTCGTTTGCCTCCTCTTGTTTTAGATTGCACTTTTATGATTCTGCAAAGCCAATGCGTTTGAGTCTGACGCCTCTTTATTATTTTTTCATATTTTTTTTTCAATTGGGAAGAATTCAGATATGGGGTGGAAAGGAACAGGTTTCATGGACGCTAGATCGAAAGAATAAAGAATAGAGAGAAAGAGAGGTCTTTTTAGGAACCCAAGTTGTGTATGCTAATGCAATCGTAAGTCTGATTGAGCTGGTGATTGCATGTTGAAGGGCAATTAGCTAAGCTGCTTTGCATAGAGGCAAACGAGTGAGACGTTTTTCTTGTTCTCTTTCGTTGGCGTGATGGGGGAAAAATTGGAGCAGAAGCAGGGGGCCTTCTTAGAACCAAGAATTAAACAAAAAATCGAGAAGGAAGAAAATGGAGGGAAAAAATCCCGAAAACAAAATTAAGAATCCAACTATAACCCCTAAAAAGTGATCTACGAAAAAAGGGGGGGCAGATGGGACCCCAAAAAAAGGCGAGGCAACAAGCGAAAGCTTTGATGTAACAGAGTTGTATAGAGCTCGTCAAGAGAAAAATTTAAGGAAAAATGGAATAAAAAAGGCTGGTAAATGTGGATGTGTGCGAGACGCTTCCGACAAGCCAATTATACCGCCTCTTATGAATTGACACTCTCGCCATCTATATCCCTTTCGGCGCCCCGTCTCTGTTACTGATACTTTTAATCACTAATTCCCCTCCACCCCCCAGAAAAAATAACGAAACAGACATTTTTAAATAAGGTAAAGAACTTGAATTAACTTGAAGCAACTGCTAAACTTTTTTTTTTTTTTTTTTTTTTTTTTTTACAAGCGAGTAGCTTGGATTTATTTTTGGATATTTATGAGGTTTTTGAAATGGATCTATTTTTATTGTAAACAAGTCACATTTGGATGGATTCTTGAATTCGATAGATTTGGTTTCAAATATTGGGGTTAGCCGTTCACGAATTGCTAGCGTTCAAACTTGGGGCTATGACGTCACGGACGTGTCGTAAGTGGCGCTTGTTTCTGTCTTTTTCTGAGCTTAAAACTGGAAACAAAGCTCTCAGGGACCATGGAAGCCACGTGATCGTATTTTTTTAATGTGTTTCATATTGAAATTAGTACTTCGCAATGATGAGAAACATGTAACTAGAAATTAGATTTTTTTGGACTATTTTTCTTAGACAAAATTGTATTTTGGTGGGACTATATTGCTCTTAAAGATAGAACATAACGTTGTGTGTGTGATGAAAAGGAAGATGGACATCACATGGAAGCTTTTACGGGCGCTTGATTGCTTCTCTTATTGAAGAGCTTGCCACCCCTCTTAATTGGCAACTCTCGTGTTGCATTCCTAAGCGACTCCAGGGTAATGGCATAATCACGACTCTTGTTTGCCTTGGCTCCTGGCTTAGATCCACCAAAATGAGTCTGTCTTTCTCTCTCTCGTTTTCTCTTATTGCTGCGGCTG
This sequence comes from Lepidurus apus apus, assembly GCA_022832285.1. NCBI lineage: Eukaryota > Metazoa > Arthropoda > Branchiopoda > Notostraca > Triopsidae > Lepidurus > Lepidurus apus. Next base: position 87,362 of record JAGJRO010000103.1, on the reverse strand, counting down.
CCGTCGTCCTCTCTGAAACATGCCCACAAAAAAAGAAGAAAAAAAGGAGAAATTAAACTAGTGTGACGTCTTTCTTCATTTTTTGCTGGCCGGTCTGTGCATTGAAGTGTTGCACAAGTTTTACGACGCATATGACACGTTGACGCCTTTACAATTTATTTGGATTTTAACTCAAGACGTTTTGACGAGGCTTCAAAATAAATTGGAAACACAAAAAGAACACAAATCTATCCGATAAAGTAGACGAACGAATGGATGCAACGAACGCTAATTACATTCTATTTATGTTTTAAAGAAGAAAAAAAAACACTTTTAAACCACGCCTAGTCGATTAAGCGTAACTTATGTCGTCCAAGAAAACTGTCTTACGTTTAACTAAAACTTTCCTTCTTAATTTCTAATGTTTTTCTTAATTTCCGATTTTTGAAAACTTTTTCTTACATTCTAATGCTTTTCATTAATTTAGATCGTTATTTGTATAATATTCGTCTCGTTTAGGGACGAGTCAATTTTAAATCACGCCTAAAAGCTTAAGAAGGTCGAATCTTTTGATTTAATGAATAATTTAGCTAATTAGTCTTTAAATAATTCGTATTTCCTGCAAAGGAAGTAATTTGCCTGATTTAAATTCATTTATTTGCGTTCATTTGAATTCACCTGATTGGATGACGAATCCATTTCAAACGGAGAAGTTGGTGAAGAATGTCCAGGCAGGTTTCGAACGTGCTGGGGGGAATGGCACGTTGGCGATCATAAACTTGTTTCACACTATGCCAAATGCGCACATAAATTAAGGTAGCATTGTCACACCCAGGAGACGATTTATATTAATGTTACACAGAAACCACATCCTATATAGGGAACAAGATTAGAACTCACAAAAAAACAAAGACTCGAAAGAATTCAAAAAGAAAAACAAGAAGATCAGAACCACAATCAGTTGCACGCGACCAGTTTTTGAGGTCGCTTTAGGAGTTTAGGTGCATTAGGACCTCGAGTCTCACTAATTTGGCATTTTCATATTCTTCAATTCCCAAATAAGAAATGCTTGTCCGAAGTTCCCCAAGACACCACGAGCTTTTGGTGTGACGGAAACTATTAAGGCTTTTTTTATAATTTTTTTTTGTGGTGGCTTGGGTGGCGATTTAATGAGCTGGAAATGGATTCTTTCTACCTGCTTTCGTACCTTTTTTTGTTCCTTTTATGTGGGTTCAACCAAGGCAATCTTGGCTGATATGTGTGCATGCATATCATGTCACATGGATTTGGGGACATTTGTCACCCGCAACAGACCCACATTTGGGTAGGTTACACGTCTTTAGGTTAGGGTAAAACTTCCGTAAGGGTGACTTGGGGTGGTAGAAGGGATTTGTTTGAAACGTATTGGCGCTTAACACCCCCTACCCCTAAGACCAAAGCATTGCAGGGAAATGGAAGCAATATTAGTTTGGGAGCCAAAGTTTATTTGGCCGTGACATTGCAACCGTTATGGTGTGGCTCTAGTGGGTCTTGTGTTAGGGAAGTCTTTTAAGAAAGCGACATAACATATTTAAGTAAGAAGGGGGGAGAAAATAAGAAAAAAAGGGGGGGAAGCTTGAGATGGAAATTTAGAATGTGTGGAGTGTGGGCTGTTGGACCGTGACAAATGTCACTCATTAATCACTCCTGGTGTACCACCTCTTACAAGTTGTAACCGAGTTGTGCCCTTGCCATTCCTTTTCCTTGAGCTCATGGGGACACTTATACTTGGAAGGACTTGGGACTTTTTGGCAGCTGATTACAGTCCAAATTGACCGCTACTGTATAGTTTCTCATTTATTCCCAGCGCCTTAAAAGGAATTTCTAGCCTTACCTTTGGCATTTCTTTGCATTTCCCGTTTGGATTTTGTTTTTATTTATTTTATTTTTGGCGAGTCGGAGCGTAGAAAATAAAGGGAAGAGAGTGCAGAGGAGTTTGAGTTGGGTTCATTAAGACAGCTGTCATGCGAAATAAGATGACATCCATCAAGACAGTATCATTTCCTGTCCAACTGGGAGCCACGCCTCCTTGCGTGAAAAACTGAAAATCATATTTACGCCTTATGCATTGGAGCACTTTTTGGAGGCTTATTATAGTCATCAGACACAAGAAAATGACAGTTAAACGAGATCCATATGGGCCAGGGGCTTCTTTTTAGGGAGGAAAAGGAAAACAAAAAATGAATAATTGGGACAGGCCCAGAGATCAGCGCTAATTAGGTTTAGGTTTAATTACGACGGGGGTTGTGCGAGAGTGTCTTTAAGTGTGTGCGAAGAGGGTTTTGGTTATGCGTGCCAGAAATATGAGTCACCCTGTGGATTATTACAGGAAAAGCCGGGGGTATAAGCCTATATGGATCTTTCCTTCGGACAGTCAAGTTTTAGCTCGAGATCTAGATTGAGTTTCCTCTTTCAACAAGTCCTTCCAAGCTTTAAGCTTTAGGAAGCAGATAGTCGAGTTCGTGGTCGGAATCGGTAGGAGGAAACTATTGGCTCCGTAATTGAGCATTAGAAGGCGGATACGAGGGGGAGAAAGCTGTCCAAAATCGAATGTTTTTCCCCCAAGCACGTGGCGCAGCGCTTTAAGGACAAAAAACCGAACATTCTTGGTAGCCTTGTCTTCACAAACATTAACTGTGAAAAGTTGAATCTATTTATTTCGGGCGCAAAAGTAAAGAACAGCTAAGAGAAAGAAAAGAGATCCAAGCCAAGTCTTTGCTTTTAAAATCGAACATTGGATCCCGGGTGACGGCAAGCGCTTTCAGGGACAATTCAGCGAACATTCTTGGTAGCCTTGTTGAACTGCACGCGCCTAACGCGGTAGAAAACCGTTGCTAAAGCGTTTGAATTCGAAAGTGGTTTTTGGCGCGGGTTTGGGCTGTTTTTATCTGTTTTAAGTGTGTTGGCTTGTTATCGCCTCAGCAGGTGGGATATGGAATTGGTAAAGGAGACGAATGAAGACCTAAATTCAATTTTGGGTCACTGGTAGCCTACTTTATAGGTTGCTCTGGGTGACAGTAAAAGGTTAACATCCGATCCTATTTGCACAGCGACAAGGTGCCACGTTTAATCAAGCAAACTTCCCATCCGGGTAACCGATAAGTGTTTTTTAACCGATGCGGAGATACAAGAGCAGATGGACACAGAGTTTAATCACGGAAAGGGAAAACAAACACAAATGGCTCTCTACAAACTGATAAGAAAGTCCATTTCCACACCTTTCCCATATGTTGTTCTACGTTTATGAAAAGGCGGTCATAAAAAATCCATCCAGGAATCAAAAACGGTGTGGATCTAACGCAAGAGATTCCAGTCCATAAATCCTTCCTAGCCTATATATCAACCCTCGTCGTATGTTACTTCCCGGAGGATTATGTGTCTACATACAGGAGGAGAGGGGAGAGAGAAATCGTAAAAAGGGGCGGGGGGTTAAATCTTGTACCTTTTGGACCTGATACGACTTTTATTTCATTGATTCACCCTCCCTGCTGTAACTTACATGTTACATATCGAGTATAGATCGAGTAAAACGGGAAAAGCATATAGAGAGCGGAAGAGGAGAGAGCTTTGGGGGCAAAAGGGCCTCGTTTATCCCTGCAGAAAGGCACGGAGTGAAGGCGACGGTGAGGTGGACTGACTAAAGCATACTGTAAGCATATCAGGAATCCAATTGGAAATTGAATATTAGCTTTGCTTTGTAAGGTGCAGTGCAGTGCAGCAAAGGAGATAGATATCGAACATTCTGCTTTTGGTACGACAAGAGGGGGTGTAGAGAAGATGGTCTCAATCTGAATCGTATTCCAATTTTTTTTTCTTTTTCATGTTTTTTCTTTAGGGGGAAGAGTCGGACCCCTTTTTATTCCTTCTATTGTGAAGCGTTTGAAGTTTCTTAAGAGTGAAAAAGGCCCAAAGCTCGGGATTTTTCCAAGTCAGTTGCAATAAGAAGGGATGTCATAATAATACAATACAGTACAATGCAATCCTCTGTGTGTGTGCGCTATACAGCGATGAGCAGACAGATGAGAGAAGGTATAGAAAGCATCACATCAGAGCATGGAAGAGAGAAAGAGAGATATATCCATACAATGGCTTCCTGGCTTTGTTGCAAAGCCAAGTCCGCCGACGTCAATCACATCGCCGAAGATTCTTTTACCCCCCTTTTCCTTCACCCATATAGCACTCGGAGACTTTTGCGTTTCATACTTTCAAAAACCTTCAAAACCTAATCCAGTTGCCCCCAAACTCATCATCCGACAACACTACACATTCACTCACATATCCTTGAATAGCGATGGTGCCAAACTCATTTACACTTTCTTTGGGTGGGAGGGGTGGAAGCTTTCAAAAGCTCCTCTTCTTCTTTGGCCTGCTTAGCGCTATTTTTCCTTATGGGGAGAGGAAAACCATTCGAAAGCACTGACACAAACTTTGTGCGTGTCGTCTTTTTCTCTCGCGTCTTGATGAGTTACATTGCCCATATGGAAATCATTAAGAAACCAGCAGCATTGTATACAAAGAACAAAAACTGGATTGCGTTAGCTTTCACCCCCCCTCTCCTCAGCCGCCACAGATCCTGTTTTTCTTTCCTTAACTGTCCTTATTTATTTTAATTTAGGGTCCGGCCATTTTTTTTCCTTCTTCTGTCTCCAGAAGACTTGAGCATAATTTAAGCCTACCCCATTTTTGTAACAAAAAATAAGATGAAAATATAAATGGACGCAATGAGAGGAGGTTCTTGAGTGGGTGGCGCCTTGAAGAGGAGGGGGAGGGCAGTTCTGGGACTCATCCATCATGCCAACGCCAGGGATGTCATAAGAAATGAAGCAGAGAGTCTTCCGACTGCCAAAAGTGTGTCAAGACTTTGAGTAGGGCATCACTTAAAAAAAAAATAAAAAAATGGGGGATTCTTTTTTTACAACAAGCTTTTCTTCGTTCTCATCCCCCAACACCTTGCTGACTGCTTAGTTTGGTCTTTTTTTGGCCATTACGCGTAAGATCTACTTCAAAAGAACAAAAGTAAAATATTATAAATAATACAAACATCAAAATTAAAAATAGGATCAGGGCTGTGACACGCTTTTACGCCCATGTCTTCGACGCTTTTAATAGAAAAGGAAGAGTGAGGGTGTTGCCAAAAAAAGCAGTCGATTTATTTTTAAAATGCGTGGGGATCATGTCCACGTGTCGAGCTTAATTTGCACCTCAAATTAAACTGTCTTTCTACCTGTCGTGCCTCTTCTATCTCTGTAACTCTCTAGCTCTCTCTCCCGTAATAAGAACGGGAACCAGAACCGCAGAAAGGACTGACAAATAAGCTGTTAAAGGAACAAGGAAAAGGGGTTGAAGGTGTTGTAGAGATTTCTCGAGTCCAAAACGGGTGGGTGGGTTAGTAGCAATTGCATATTAGCGGGATCGCAGTTACTACAAGGAACCAAGACAGTCCAAACACGTCTCCAGGGACTTGTCAAACGAGATGCGAAGTGAATCTGAGCGAAGGGAGCGAAGAGCCCTATATGCGCTAATTAGGTTTCCATTAAGCTTCCCCTGGCTCCGTAGAGAAAATTTTCCCATGTTGTACTTGTACACTGTCGTATGGGTTATATTGTGTGTGTCTCTTTATCCCTTGTCGTTGCTACTGGGATCTTGTACGTTACCTGGCGAGGAGGCGCCAACGGTCTGATGAAGGAACAAGAAAAAATTTCCCTCTAGAAAAGTTTTTAAAAAGTGGTTAAATTCATCGTGCGTACTTGATTGCATTTCGATCAAGATGCATTCGATCCAGAAGAACAAGGAAGACATCCCAGCCCCCCCCAAAAACTCCTAACCGATTCATGGATTCGGAAAAAAGGCACAAAATTCCCCGAAGCAGTACGAAAGAAGGGAGATTTAACCCCTTTTCCCCCCGAGAGGAGTTTAATGAAACGTAAGGGGGTGTAGAATCGATAAGATGGTAGAGCAGGGAAAAAGAGTGGGATTTTTTAAGGTTTTGTAGGGATTTAGAACGTTTTGAAGGATTTTTGTGAAGGCAAAACGCATTGGTTTGGGGGCTAAGAAATGTTGTTGGAATATCTTTTTTTCCCGTTACAATGGTATTGTGATTGTTTCTAACGTGTGTGTTTGATGGACAGGTTGAAGGATGAACGATCGGAAACGGAGCGGAACTCGAACACGGAAAGCCGAGGTCGTGACTTTACAACTCATAACGGTAAATAACCCATAAATATCTAGGTTTTCTGGACGAGGCATGCTTATTGCTTGACTGCACGCTATACATATGTGTGTAAGGTTCTTTCTCTTTTTTCATTTTATTTTATTCTATGCCCTTCTTCTGTATTCCCACCCCCCTTCAAAGCCATATATACGTATATGCACCGTATATGGTACATAACGAACACTTTTTTGTGACCCAAGTCCTTGCATGCCAGAAAATCATAACTACGAATAAAGTCAGAAAAAGAAATGCCAAAAACGTCCTCCAAAACGCCAGGAAAAATTGTTATCAATGCATACATATATGTTGGTAATTTTTCGTTTCTTTTGTGTGCTTACGGCGTATTATGACTGTATGTATGTTGTACGAGTGTGTGTGTGTGTGTGTGCACGACGATAGATATGGCTTGTGTGCATGCTAGAAATGGAAGGGGGGAACTTGGAGGCAGCTATATAGTTTAGCTAAGCTATTATTGGCCAGAAAAGAAGAGGAAAAAAGGAAGAATAAAAGTTGAACTAAAAACGCGTGACATACCAGCAACGTAGTTATTGCACGCTCTTGTCAAACTTGAAAAAGTAAAAAAGAAAAGCAATGTAAAATAAATACAGGCTAAACGACTGTTACTAACGCAAGATATTCATTGTTATTAGGCTCCGGCCCAAGTCCAATCCTCAACTTGTCTAAAACTCCGTCAGCAGCAGGCTTAAATGGCACCGAAGAAGGTGAACGACTCGGAGGAGGATTAGCCAGAGATGCTTCGAGAGACAGCGTGAGTGAAGGAGCACGCACACCTCATCGAGATGACGAGGATGAAATGGAACGTGGGTCGGATATGGAGGAGGAAGACGACAAAAATGGTGAGAAAAGTTGGCTTGGTTTATGGTTTCTTTAAATGGGTTTATTTTCTATAAATTAGTACTTGGTAAGATAAATTTTAGTCCGAAAGGAATGACAATTTAGGAAAATGTAAGAAATTAAAGGAGTTTTTGATTCAAGGAGAATAGGCATTACATATAAGCACATACTGGGAATCGTGTAGTCTAGATTTGAAAAAAAAACGAACAACTTTGTTTCGCATGTTTGCGGTTAGCCGTTTACGAGTTATTGGTTAGGTAAACTTTGGCTCGTGACGTCACGCGCGTCTCATGGCGCTTGTTACCGTAGTTACTGTTTACTTCCGTGGGTAAAACAGAAAACCAAGAGCTCGTGGACACGTCTGGGCCGTCAGGAAACACTTTGAGTAATATTGTTTAATTTTTGTGTTCTTTAATAGCTTTACTACTTTGCACATGATGAAAAAGAAGAATATCACTAGAAATTAGATTTTTGTTTTATCTTTTAGGATAAGGTCATTTTTTGTGGTGACTTTTGGCCATTAGAATATCTTACTTTGAATGTAAAGGTTAATGGTGATGGTGTTGGTAGATATGACAAAAATGCTGAGGAATTCCTCCCTTTTACTTCGTTTTGGGGGGAAATTGGGGGTTTTGAATGCGTATAAGTTAATGACATGGTTTTCTTTGATGGTTTGTGGTAGATATGAGTGATGCCATGGAACGAGGGTCAGCACATCACAGTGACAAAAGCGTGGTTTCGAATCCTGCTGGCAACAATCACGCCGCCGCAGCTGCAGCGGCTGCCGCAGCTTTCAATTACTCGGCCGCCTTATTAGGAGCGACGGTGACCGACCCTACCGCCATGTTGACATCCACGGAAGCATTGTTGCGCAACATTCAAAGTTTGCTCAAAGTAGCGGCTGATAATGCTCGTCAACAAGACCGCCAAGCCAATTACGAGAAAGGTAAGTTGTGTTGGTGCAGTTGCCTTCAAAACTGTTTCATCATTCCCTGAATAATAGCCGTAGTGCCGCGTTAATTGCAGTCTGGCAGACAGATACTTGCGAACTTTTGTTACTCGCACTTTTTTTTATTTATTCTATTTTTTTCCCTAAATTCTTGGGCTTGAGCATCAAGCATCTCTTTTTCTAATGATGTTAGTGGGGTTTCGTTTCGTTTCATTTAACATTTTCCTTTTTTTTTATTCTTGAGCGCTTTTTTGTTTAAAAGACGGTTTGGGAGTCACTAAAAGGACGAACAAGAGGTGCGTTAGTGTGGGAAAGAGAAAGAGAAGGACAGAGAGACAGAATTAAGGGCGTCGTAAAGGTTTATCTAATGAAAGGGCTCGCGCTGCGGTGCTGGGGATGAGTGATAACTCATTATAGTTGCAGTTGTTGTGAGCTAGAACAAGACTTTGGGAAGAACTTTTCGTTTTTTTAGAACCACTCAACAGCTTCAAACAATAGACAAAGTTTTTCCTCTAATAAAATACATACGTTGCTTAGAGACAAATAGAATTACACCCCAAATCCCTCCTGCGCCTTTTGCAAAGGGAGACATCTTTTTTGAACATTTTTAGACGGGCAGCTATGATAAATGGAAAGCTTTATTGATTATTACGATGGGGTAAAGTGTAGTATAGTAAAGTATAGGTTTCACTACTACCCTCCCCAATGGCCGCAGCAATTGTTGTGCGTTAAATTGTTAAGCTTTCCAACGTCGTCAGAATTAGATTCAATATTCTTTTTTTCTATTTTCGAGAAGTATGCATTTGAGCTTTGAGGTTTTAAGTCGTGGAAATCCTTAGTAAGGACGATAAGGACACCGTGTGTGCCTCTTATTTTCTGTCTATGCGTAAGTCTGTGTGTAGTGTGTGAGAGCTATAGTCGGAAAGAGATTAATCCAATCCGTGCTCAGTATAATCCTGTTAGAACGGCATGGAATGATGGGCAAACATTTAGATTGTGAGGTCTCTCGGGTTTATATTATTCCCTTTGCCCTTTTTTCATTCTGTTTCTTCTTTACATATGTAAACATTTGGTGGGAGGCATCCAAAGAGGTGTGGGAAAGGAGGAAAAAAAGGGGTTGGCTTTTTAGATAAGTTTTGGGTTTTTATTGCTCGTGTTTTTCACTATCGAAGTATTTTCCATAGCTCCAGTGTATAAGAGACCAGCCACGCGATGGGATGGGAAAACGCGAGAAAACATCAGACATCATGATCAGATCCTGGTGTGATTCATATCACGCATTGCTAAAAAGTCCCTTGCTATTTTTTTCTTTCATTCTTCTGAACACTTTAATGATTTGCATATTAAAGACTTGAGCCTTTTTCGAGCCATAAATCAAGCGCTGGGGATAATGGTGGGAAAAAACAACTGAGCAAATAAGACGATTGCAGGTTCGGTATTAGCAGTCATATAACTTATAAGAAAGGAACGTAAGAAAGAAAGAAAATAATGCAATAAAACAAGAAGGAATTAAATTGCTTAAGTCGTTAGGAATGCTTTATTAGCTTTCATTTCGTGCACTGTAATGTCGGGGTAATTTGTGACAATTTTTGATTACTTCCCAAGGTCTCCCTATGAAGTGCCATTACTCTTAAACCTGGCCAACAATGAAATATTCGCTACCTTAATTTCCATTGCTTACGGCTACAGTTTGCCTTGTGTAGATAGGATAGGTTGTGTTAAGACTTTCGAAAACGTTCGATGTTCAGCCTGGGTCGCAGACAGATAAAGACTCGCTGTAGAAGGAAACGCTCGCAAAAATTGGCCAGCAGTGAAATAGTCGCAGTCCTGGGTTGTTTACGGCTAACAATTGCCCTCTTAGTTAGTGTAGAATAGCGAAAATGTTCCATTTTTAGACTGAACGTGGACGGATAAAACTCGCTGTATAGGAAAACGTTCGCAAAGCTCTTTGGCTCGTGGGCCAACAGTGAAATATTCGCGGCCTTTCTTTGCTTACAGCTACAGTAGCTCCTCTTGGTTAGTCTGCGGTAAAGCTCTTAAAAACGTTCGATTTTCAACTTGGATGCAGACAGGGAGCCCTTGTAGGTACCAGAAAATGTTCGCTAAGTTGAGTTGAACTCCTGGATAGCAACAAATGTTTCTTAGGTTAGTTAGCACAGTTCAGGCAGTCAAGAATGTAAGTTGTGGTCTTTGAAGAATGTTTGAAAATTCACAACTTTTGCATTAGGCCCGTTGTGAGGGGTGTTAAAACCAAGCTGTATATGGCGTAAGTGGAGCCAACGTGGAAAGGGTCCCAACAAAGAAGGGCAAATGGGTTGCAAACAAGACATCCATTTCGTTCCATTAGTGCTGTACGTAATTATTTTGCCATAGATCATAGCAAAGTTACAGCGGCAGTGAAACAGAGAACCGGAGAGAGAGTGAGAGAGCTCCAAGCAGGTAATATGCATAGGAAATCAGCTCGTGACTTTTAGAGAGGCAAACGCATTAAAAACTATCCCCCAAAAAGGTCCAAAGTCATTTGTATCATTTTCTATTTTCCTAAATTTTGGCTTGGAGTGATGAGCAAGATGGTTTTTAAAGGTTAAGGTTCGAGTAATTTGGATCCATTTACGGGATATACTTTGCATAAAAGCTTTTCTGTCCCGAAAAAAGTACAAAGTTTTGCCGGAGATAGCTTCGGCAAGTCAGTCTAAGCTTGAAACTTTGGCATTTCCCTTAATCCACTTCTTAAAAAAAAGTTAGAAAAAAGCTTGTGCTTTTGCTAATCTTGCTTCTTGGCTCTAGACTCTGTCCCTAACGTCATTAATAGGAACAACAAGGAATGATAGGTTTTAAATGCGAGGAAGTAGAGATAGGGACTTGCTGGGAGCTTTAAAACATCAAAAACCATCGAAAGAGGGGATATAGATTGGGTTGGCAAAGGAAACTGAGAAGGTAAACTCAAAAGTAAGACGCCAAAAAAGAGGCAATTAAGAATGCTGATGAGAAAAGAGTGTGTGAAAGGTGAAGGTTTATTGTGTGTCTGTGTCTTAGAGGGAGGGGGGAGAAAGAGAGGGACTTCCATGTGTCTTTAAGAACGTTTCGAGCTTTGGAATTTTTCTCAGGTTCAAGAGGTCTTCCGAAGCTGAAAAAGGTGGTATAAGGTTTTAAAAGTTTTGCAAGGCTCTATGCAAATGAAGGACGCCCCCACACCTCCCCATCATAGCTTTAAGCTTCACATAACACAACCACAACATAGTACTGGTATTGCCCCAACATTCCAAACGTTTTTTGTAGTCGCTGTATGCGTTGTGCCCTTTTGTCTTTATTTTTATTGTATTTTCTTTCTCTGTTTTGAAACAAAAAGGCTCTGTTTATTCCCATGAAGAGGAAATTGACAACCCAGTAAGGATAGTGATAACTATGACAGCTGGATGAATTAAGACCTTTAGCCAGCCTCCCTTTAAAGATTGCCAAAAGATCATCCCCAGCTGTGGAAATGAGAATGCGAGAGAAGGTTTGAAGAGGGTGGAGGAGGAGTTTTTTAAAAACCGTTTCTTTTTGATGATAGCTGCAGATTAGCCAAGGAACGATATGCATGGAATTCTTTGCATATCTTTTGTCGGCAACGAAATCATATAGAGCCCCAAAGGATCTTTATGGATTTATTGAATAATTTTTCCCGTGTGTGGTATAAGATACACAGAGATACAGCCAAAGGTGTAAAAAGCGTAGACCGTGTGAACGTTTTTTAACAGGGAATTTTTGAGAAGGCGTAAGGCAGGAAAGGGGGAGAGGGGGAATGTAAGAGGAGTATTATTTTTTAAGGAAGCCAAGGCTACAATTAAAGTGACAAGTCGTTGGGACAATATTTTCCTTTCATCGCTGTGTGGTGCGGCTCTATACGGGGCTCTGCCACTAGCAAGCAACCAACCACTATAGCATAGTCTAACCTAACCCATGAGCACTGGCGGCTGTTTTTAATATCGGGAGCCCGTAATGGAGTTATCTTCGGGGGGCTATGCAAATGGAAACAGCTCTTGCGTCAAGTGCCTGAGCAAAAGCTAAGCTTCCTAGAGAGAGAGATGTAAAGTAGAAACTGCCTATAAAAATAACTGTTGGGCTTATTCAAGTTTTCGGAATGGGACAGCAATTTTTCCTGCACCTCAAACCCAACCCAAGGAGTCGAAAAGTGGCACATCTGGTGCTCACAACAATCCGATTTAAGTAACGAAACTAAAAAAAACCCTCTTTAACTAACGAGATTAACTGATTAAACTGATTAGACTGTTAAGAACCGTTAGGAAATCCACGAGTGTTGTTCTATTGATTAGTGTGACTAGCCAAATGACGACTTTGGGGCTGTAAAAGTGTTTTAACCGTGTTACAAAACTTATATGCTAAAGTAGATTTATAGTTACGGTTTCTAATTATTTTTTTCGTTTCTTTTTCACCCCAATAGCTGAATTGAAGATGGAAATCTTGAGAGAACGCGAACTACGGGAAAGTGTGGAGAAACAAGTGGCGGAGGAACAGCGAATCCGAAGTAAGTTTCCATTTGTTTACCTGTTTCTCATTATTTCAGTGTGTTACTGTACCTCATTAGCGTAATGGTGGGCAATTCCGTATACAATTCATTACCTGTTTGGACAAGCTTTTCCCGCCACACACAAAAAACAACGGCAGTTGCAAGTCCTTATTGTTGACTTTCAGAAAAGGGGCATGGAGTACCGTGCCCTTCATATATTAGAACAAGAAGGGAATAAGACTGTGTGGTTACTAATGGACTTTGCAATGGAAGCCTCTCTTGTTTTAGCTGGTTTTTGTCCTTTCTGGAGTATTCTCTCGAGCTCTGTATATTTGCCTGGGTAACCGCAACACCTGAGCTGTGCCCCTCTTGACAAACAAACGGTTTCACGTGTCACGTGACCTCTTCATTAGCCTGATGGACTCGCTTTTACCAGTCGTGTGAAGCACTTATCGAGAGTCTGATAACAGTAATATTACTGTTGTCGTTGCCGGACGTAGCACACCGTCACATCACATGATAAATATATATTTTTATAGATATAAATATACAAATAAATAGAGAGAGAGCTGCTTACCCTGAAAAGCTTTTAGCCAACTCGACAATAAAGAAACCAACATTCTTAAACATAGATGGGTACTTTCTGAGAGCCTTTTGGAGACGTCAGGGCGGTTCCTTATCAGTTGTAAGCTTATAAAGTCACCTGGTAACTACAGCTGCAGCTAATTAGGGTACATGATAAAGCATGGAGACTATTTTTTTTATGCTATGCGCCTCAATTAGACGTTGCGTGCTGGTTCTCGACCATTTTTACGTGTTTTTACGAGCAATTAAGACGAGGCTAGTCAATGGGGAGCTGTTTAGGATCGTTTTTCTTTGTCATACACGGTACACGCGTGTTGGGCATCTATACGTAGGCTATACGCAATTGACTATTAACATGGAGAAGGTAAGAATGTGTTAAAGGTATAGGTACGCTATAGGGAAAAGGGGTTCCTCCAGGTGACAATAGATAAAAAGTAGAGCAAAGAACAAAAACGGGGAACAAGGGGTTGGGTTTCCAGTAGCGCTTGCCCAACCCTGTGTCTATTGTTGTCACTGGGTTGCCGGCTTTTGGTTGGCAACGCTGGTTCTGCCAGAGGACGCTTAATTGGAGCTGTGCACAACTTTATTCGGACACGCTACCTCGGGCGCCAATAATAAGGAACTTTTAGCTCTGCTTTTAGCCATGCTCCCGCCATTGTGTGAGTTATAGGGAGGGAAAACCAAAGCGACAAGGGGAATGAACCAAAAACAAGAAAAAAAAGAACTAAAAGTAAAAAAAAAAATATTTCGAGGTTAGTACCGGGTCGCTCCAGGATAGATTGAGCGATATACTATACCTTACGTGACGCATTTTTTTAATGTTATTTTTTTCACTATGTGTTGAGTCGCGTTACTGGACTTTTTTAGCATGTGGCATCAAGTATTGAAGGTTTTATGACCGCCCTCCCAATTAAGGCTTACATGAGTTGTTTTGACCGGTATAGACAGACACATAGCGAGATAGAGAGCTCCAGTGCTTCAGTGTTCCCAACGTTGGAGCATTGTTGGCAGTTTGAGGGGGGGTTTTGACAGGACACCCCCGATACGATGTGACGGAGCGTTCAATGAACAAAAATCTTGCGCTTCAATGAACTGAGAAAACCATTTTGCTTCTCATTTGGAACGCGAAATAGTTTTCCAGAGAAGATTGCGAGAGGTTAAGACCCTTTGGGTTGGATGTTAAACGGTGAAGTCGTATTAAAACACACATACCCAACAAGGAAACACAAGTCTATTAGAGAATCGTTTGGGAGATTTTTTGTGTGTGGGCTGTTTAAGAAGTCGTAGAAACGCCCAATAGCTGAACTTTGGAAAGTTAGAACATTGATTTTGGTGGCATTAGTCATGTGGCCAGGTGCTAGGAGAAGTAATCTAATTTGCTGGGCTCTTTTTAGTTTATTTTTTCCCCTACTGGCTTAGACAAATATTCCAGGACTTTTGAAAAGGAAATGAAAATAGAGCTAAAAGACAAGTAAGACAGAAACAAATTTTAAAAATAAATAAATAAATACAAGAGAAAGAATATTATATAAAGGAGTTGGTGCCGAATTTTGGTCCAGATCAAAGTTTCCCGATGCGGCGTCATTGTTGTCTTAAGGCAAAGGACAAACGTTGGGTACCTTAAAGTACCGGAAGAAAGGCGAAAGAAGACGCTTTTTTGGTATTTCTTTTCGCGAGTTTTTGTCAAGTGACACTATTGAATGAGATCAAAGTCCCTGGACGAAGTTCGTGTTCCTTTTTCTTTGATAGTTTTAGTTTTCATTTCGTGTCTGAAGATTGCGAGTCGGGACCAAGGAAAAGATCAATCCTATAGAGAAATTTCCACTTGAGCACTTCTCCCGGCAATCGTATTGTATAGCATAGCTGCAAAAGCCCTGATTTACTCCTTATTTGAACGTAACAAAAGCATGAGAACTCCTTGACAAATTCAGTGCAGATCAGCAAAAATCCATTGCTTTGCACATTCTCGACGCCGGCGAAAAACGAGGGTTGTGTTTCAAAAGGAAACTTAAAAAAGTCTGGTCTCTTTTTATTTTCGGTGTTGGTGCTGGTACCGCTAATGACAAAGGTAATCTTGAAAGGTGAGAGGAAACTCGGAGAGTTTTCAAGTCTTAAATAGTTTTTTGGCAAGACAACGAAAATTCGCTTCCTTTTTCGACACTCGTTAGCCGTCTTACCTAGCAATTTGTGTGCAAAGCCGCAATGTAACACCTTGTTTCCTCCTCAAGTACCTCAACTACCCCCTACTCCTACCCCAAGCCCAACTGCTAAGCAGGTAGAGAGATTCGATTCCAGGGTTTTACAATGTTGAGTGGGCTTGTCTGACTCCGGTCGCTGGAAATTACAGGTTAGCGCATCCAAGTCACCCATTCCATTTGCTGAACACTGTGTTGGTCTTACTTTTCACTGTTGGTAACCGTGTAAACAGCAGCACATCCATCTTGTTGCGTTTCTATTGCGCTTTTCCGGCGAGTTTTCCTTCTAATCATGCTCGTATTGCCATATAGGGGCATGACGTGGCAATTTTTTTTTACTTTGGTCCCAAAAATTCATTCTTGTTCCCTCCGACACACCAAACCCGCATTGGCTAATATATGCCATACGCCAACAATGAATGTTAGGAGCAAGAGGGACAACGTTGCAAAAGATGGAGGTTTGGAGATTCATTGTTGCGTTGTTTCGGTTACCCTACGGCTGCTAACCGTGGGATTTTGAGAAGCTTATCAGGAATAGACTGCATACAATATCTTGGAAACGATTTGCTGAGGATTGAGATTTATATAGGGTTGAATACGTCGAGATCAAAGGTTTATTTGCAGCCACCCCCTTTTGGGAACACGTGTCGGTGGGCGAATCCATCTGCCAGCATGACTCGGCACTAAGAGAATGGATTCGCCGTGTGGAATTTGATTAGCAGGGATGGTAGGGAATCAGTTGGAACTCGTCCGTGCAACCCCCTCCTGTTAACTGTGTAGGGAGAAGGAGTTTAAAAAGGCGCATATGGGGAAATGGAAAAGAAATTGTTGTCATTTGAAAAGGGGTTGCAGGGTGGGTTGGGTGGCTGTTTGGCAAGCGTTTTCGGTTTCTCTTCGGGGGGAGAGTAAGAAAATTAATGACTGATAGCGATGACAGGAGCCTTGATGCTTACCGTCATGACGTAGCTATATTTCTTTGGCCCGCGTTTCCTGTAACGTATATTATGAGATGGTTTCGCTGTTATTCGGGGGTTTTTTAAGAGGGAAAAAAAGAGAAAAGGGTATAGTCAAGCTGACTTTTGGGGATTGGCCTCCAATGAGAAATTCGGTACAGTTGGGCGACTTGACTTGACTAGCAGATCGTTCATTAATTCATTGGGGTAAGGTTGTAAACAGCTCTGACAAACTGACAGGCTTCTTTTGTGGAAACTCATATTGTAAAACGAAGGGAATTGCTTGTCCAGAAGCGTGGGGCTGATGCTTTTCAGCAACCTTTTCAGTTGTAAAGACATGTTTGGAGACTTGGCGAAGCATTAATTAAACGCTTTTCTTGTTTATTTTTTGCGTTAACAGTACTGTACCAAAAACGGTTAAAGAAGGAGCGACGCGCTAGGAGAAAACTGTTGGAACAAATGGACCCAGACAGCAAACGCCGAGCACAACTAGAAGAAGTCGTGAAAAACAACTCGTCGTCAGGTGAAGCTCTCAAGCTCATCAACGGTAAGCTTGTTTGAAAAAACGAATCCCCAATTTCCCATCTGCCTTTGCCTTTATTTTTGTTAGTTATGGACCTTTACATGCTCTGATATTAAATAAGACTGTGCAAAAAATTCCAGCTTTTTAAACGCGATAAGCGGAAACAGCACGCAAAGTTACAGTGTTAGCCTATAGGAAGAGTCTTTCAGCGCCTCGGGGCGGCTCGGAATTACGGTCACGGAATTCAACGGTAGTTTACTCAGTACCTAGATTTCGTAAATTCCTGCAAATTTTACAGAAGTGTCTACTTTAGATAAATTTTCTATTACGCTTAAAATATCTTAGTGTTTACATTTTTGCTTTATTGTTTCCCGGCCCCTCTGATCTCGTTTACACGAGCCGGGCCGGACTTAATCTTTAGAAATCATTTAAAGGGCCTTTTTTTATAATACCACAGGCCTAATCCTTAGGGTTATATATAATGTAGGGTGTTGGGCTTTTGGAATGCGAGGAAAGAATGCTTGTTTTGGGGGTTTTAACTGACCCTTTTGTTGTGTGTAGGCTGGCTATAGTCAAAGATCACTCATTTGCAAATGAAGCGTGGTGCATTAAAAGTCAGGTCGCATTCCCTTGATTCTTCTATGATAAATTCCCAACTTTTTGTATCTCGCATTCTCCCACACATTGTCTTGGAAGAGATCAAATACCGCGATTGCTTTAAAAAAATGTATTTTAAAAAATTCGCATAACAAACTAACAGACAAAAGGACGGGAACGGTAAAACATGGTGTCCTCCCCAAAAAAAGAAAGAAAAAAGTTTATAGCCTCTTAACTGAGATATACAACTTAACGTTTATTAATTTGAGAGCAATGAATATCAGACTGGGAGGCAAAGGAGGCGGGACCGGGCCACGCCTCCTGACAGGGGTTAACCAAGGGTGTAGAAAACGTTGCCAAACTTACCAGAATATTTCAGCTCACCTTTTCCCCCCTCCCACCGGAATGCTATTGTTGTTATAAAGATGTATAGTAGACCGTCTTCTCAACAATGTTCCCACCTAATAATAGTTATTAGAATCCTTTTGTTGGTTAAGAGTAAGTCAAGAATGTTTACGACAATAAAAAAACGATTTTAGGGGGGGTTGGGTGGAATGTTTTACCCCAAAAAAAACGAATAAAAAATTCATGTAAATATAGAAAGAAAAAAATATGGAGATTGACTAGGGGAAGAAGGATTTGCGTAAAGAATAAGGATTTGTTCCATTTCACGCCTTCTACACCTTCACCCCCCCCCCATCACATATGTATACACGGTAAAGGGGAGGGGGGTGGGGTTGCGACAAGCTTGTGTTATGTTGTATATGCGAACACTTCCCTTCCATCGCTTCTACACCCCTACTTTATGTCTTTTTCTCTTCTTCTTCAGGGGGAGTTGGGTTGGTTGATCTTGTAAAAGGGAGAGAAAGAGACAGTTTTTGTTGTTCTTATAGAAATGTTCTCTTCCTCTTCAGTTGGCGCTCTTGGAAATTGCCTGTCACCATTTCAATATTCAATCTGCCTCCTTTTTTCGGGGTTTGGCAAGACAAGACTGAGTGTTGTAAAGCATTCTTTGCTGGCTTTCTTCCGAGTCTCCAGAGAGAAGGAAAAAGCGAGAGAGATGTCTATTTTTCTCCTATTCTTCTTATGCTATCTTAGCTTTCTTTGCAACCTTGACGTATATGGCCCAAGAACTTGACGCGTTTCTTTGGGAGGAGTGAGATGGTCATATCGTTTTTTTAAATGTTTTTTTGTTATTATTTTGAGAACATCTTTTTGTGAAAAGGATAAGGTGAAGCTGTCGATCAGCTCGTCGAAAAGCTTTTTGAGGGTGGAAAAATGAGAAAAGGAAATGTAAAAGAGGGGTTAAGGCTTCCTCACATGAGTTTTGTCAGGTTTGAAGTGTTGAATGACAATGAGATGTGTGTGGAGTCCCTTTTTTCTTATGCACTATACCCTGTATGTGTGTGGAGAAAGAAAAAGACAAGATTATTATGCAGCAAAAAGAGGTTAGAGGTGGCTGCTTACGAAAGAAAATGGGGGGGCGCACAATACGAATCTAAAGATGAGAGTTGGAAACCTGATTTCCGAGACCAAGAACCAACGGTCCGTACAAGAAAGTGTTGTCTAAAATAGAAAATCAAAAATGAAATCAAAAGAAGAAAAAATGGGGTAGGTGAGAAGATATTTACAAGGGTATAGAAGAAAAAGAACAAAAATAGGAAATATCGCTTTGAAAAGCCATTTACAATAAATCAGAGCATATCCGGCGTAAGGGGTCTCTTTTTCCCCTTTTTATAGATTGAAGAGGAAGCTTATTTTTCAGTTACAACACCTTAAGATGGTCACATGACGTGGCCCGTCCAGCTTTGTCCATTTGGAGCTCCTCATCCGGTTAATATTAGTCTTAAGAATTTAATAACGAATTAAAATCTTGGTTGGATTTCTATATTTTGGAGATTGTGTTGCACTATTTAACCGTATTTTGGAGGATATTAGTTTGTAAATATTATAAATAGTAGTACATATTGAGTTAAGATGCATGTTTTAAATTATGGTACTCGTGAATATGATACGAATATAAATTCTTATATAATACTGTAGTAGTTATTAGCGTTATTTATCTCGAACAAAAACGGCGCAAACGGATCAAGGTGACAAGTTTCGTGACGGTAAATCAGAGCTGCCCCGGACAGTGAAGTCTCTTCTCATAGGCTAACATGTCAGGGAAACTCAATTTTTATCGCAGATTAAATTTCTAGATTATTCACCGTTTCATTTTCTATTAGAAAAGTTGGTTAAACCTACGCAGTTGGCGAGCTATTGATGTTTAACCTAAGCAATCGTTTGGGTAGTTCCGATAAGGTTTTTATAGGCCATCTTGTAGAAGGGCTTTAGAGAGTTAAAAAAATGCGGCTTGTGGTTAAGGGAGTCCTCATGAATGCGCTAACTAACTGCCGTATCCATCAAATTACATGTTTCGTTTTCTTTTTTTTTGTTTCGTTCCCCTTTTTGACTTGATAGATAACGTGACGCAAGATCTAGAAATGGAACGAAAGCGCAGCCTCGCGCCGCCCAGTTCGACGGAAAACTCCCCTTTACATCAAGGTAAAAAGATACACCACGCAGCCAATCCTTGGGAGAGCTCATGCGATTCACATTCACTACTCAAAACATAAAGTATGTCTGTTTTGTGGGGCCCTATAACTCGAGACACTGAAGCTTAGGGTGGTGCTTTGATATACGTTAAAAACCCAAAACAAAAATTTGAAAAAACGAAAATAAAGTTAATAAAAAAAACAGTTTCACGTGCACATGATGAGGCTATCAAAACTCTCAATCTTTCTATAAGGTGAGCAACCCAAAACTATATTACCCAGCAGCCAGTGTTAGAACAAAAGTGTTTCTTCTCCCAGAAGGTTGAGATCATCCATATCTTGTAGAAGTTGATAGTTATTACCCACCAGAGTGTAGAAATAGAATGTTGGGATTGCCCCAGCAGTATAGACGAAGATGTTATGATAAGCGAAACGGATACACACACAATATTTTTTTTTCTTTTCTTTAATCAGAGTATCACATCTATTGACTCTGGCTTCTTTTTTGTTCTTCCCAACTCTCTATGGCTGCTATGCTCTATGGGCTGCAGCCACACAAAAGACCGACCGGTTCATTTTTTTCTTTTTGTCTTGAAGAAAGGGATATACGATACAATATATAGGGCCACCTGTGGTCCCCTTTAATTGCCCCACGTCCTAATCGGGGTTGGCGTTTGTAATCTTCTTGTGTGCGAAGGCTTGCAACGCATCCACCATCGAACCCCAAATGTCAAAATTTTACGACCCTGCTTTGAAGCAAGTCAAACACTAATTTTCTCTTCCTTCTCGAAACGAAAAAGAAACGAACTTAAAAAGTCTTGGGGGTTTACCATTTTTCTTGTGCCGAAATAAATCGCCCCCTATGTAGACTTAGCATTAATTAATGGGAATTAATTAGACGCCTGCAGGTTTTCATTTTTGAGTTCAAAGCAATTTTTACGATTTTTTTATTTTTTAAAGAATATTTTACATAGTTCTATGTTTCATAAATGATTGGCATTGCCCTCCTGCCGGGACCAGTTCGTTCCCACGCTGGACTTATGTGTGGTATATAGTGTGTGTGTGTGTCTGTGTGTGCACTTTTCAATATTCGGTATGCCATAATAAAAATAAATAAAAAAAAAGTTAATAAAAAATATACTTTATTTATAAGATGCAGACTGGACTGATCTGGGCATATATTTTTTATTGTATTTTTCTAACGCGTCAAAAAAGGTGCAATTGTGAACTTGTTCTTGGGTGGTTAACAAAAAAGGTGAGATTTTTTAGGATGAGGACTTTATGGGAGTTTCGCATGACTCTTATCTTTCTCTTTTTAATTTTTTTTTGTTCTTAGAGATATTGATGGAAATGAAAAAGGTATATATAACATATATAACCCTGCTGGTGCGAGTTTTAGGGGAGAAAAGAGGGGAAAATCTTGTTTGGTCCCAAAACGAGAGGAAATTAGAGATTAGAAGACCGATAGATTTCTTAGAGCCACTAGGTTGAACCGATTTTCTTTTTATTGTCGGGTTATTTCCAAATACTGAACCGCCTTCGTCTGTAGAAGGAAGACAGGTGGATGGGAGAGTAATTAATGGGCTGGGAAAAGAAACTGTGGTAAAGCTTATTTAGGAAGAAAAAAGGAGAAGAATCTAAAGAAACCCGCGCGGACTGAAAAGAATGAAATAGAGAAGCAATATCTGTGTTGTATAATATAGTTACACTCTTTTATGTCGTTAACCCACCCGACATAAGGAACTTTGGGTGTAAAGCACCAACCACATTGTATTTTGTTGTTATTTTTTGCGTTTCTTTGAGTAGTTCTTCCAGCTTCTTCTTTTTTACTTTTCTTTCAGAAAGATATGACCCAAGCCTGCAAATTATAGGACAATAAATATTAGCTAAGGCATCTCGTGATCATGATCAAGGAACTTACCTGTCCGTGTATGGCGAAGGTATACATACGTATATATGTATAAAAAGACAAAACGAAGCAACGAAAAGAGGAAAGAAAAAAATAGTTCTGTATTCAAAGAATCTATGCATGCTTCAACGATTGAGATGGGATGAGATATTGAACGTGAACTCTTCCTGAAAGATTTTCCCGCGCTTGTCAATTTTAGTCTTGTTCTAAGGAACATGTTCTTGAAGCCCTTTTTTTTACAAGTTGGGATTAGAAGGGGTTTGCTGCGGATAAGCTGAAATAAATCTTAATAATTTTTCTAACTGACAGCATTTTTAAAAATATGATTATTAGCAAATTTACTATAATTATTATTAGAATTAGTAACTTATTTTTATTAAAAATCGGAAACCAATTGATTTGTATTTAGATTATACATAAAATGTTAAAGAATTGGAATTATTCGCTGCGAAATTGGCGCCAAAGAGATATTTTTACGATTACAATAGTTAGATGACGTCATCACTCAGACCAGAATGATTATTTTTTTTATTTTTTTTTTTAGTTTATTTTGTAAGCTCAAGGTGTAGTTTCAGGGTCTTGGGAAAAGTGCCCTAGTCATTGGTTTTGAATGTGTTACATTGTTTTGGGTGGGGAGATAAGGGAAGTGTCAGTTTTACTTTTCCAAAGTATAGACTTGTTGTGCTCGTCGGAAACTATTGAGCTATTGAGGCAATTCTTTAGGCAATGATGATGCGTATCAGTGTATGTAATACGTTCTAGTTGTATAGTTTTCCGTGGCTGGAGGGGGTGGGGGTGAGGATGGAGCTCGGTAGAATTGGCAGGCTCGGTAGGCTCTGTAATTCAGCTTCTATGTGTGTGTGTTGCTGCTGGCCACCAATCTATAAGTTGTCTTCGAGTTTGGATCATCGAGGTTTTGTTTCGCTATTGATGGATGACGCCCGTGAGGGAGTTTTTGGACCTGACACAATTCGCCGGTGATGGATGAGCCAAATTATACTACCAACGCCATGCACAAAAACCATTTCAATAGAAAAGCCATGAGCAGAGAGGGACTTATTGTTGAGCAAGACATGTATGTGATGTTGAATTTCTTCCGGAGGTGTGTGGCTAAAAGGCATAACATTGAAGCCCTCTCCAACCCACCCCCACACGTTCAAACTGTTTTTTCCTCTTAAAATTTGAAAAAAAAGGAAAGAAACCCCTATTCTTGTTTGAGTTTTCCAAGTCTTTGTCCGTTTTAAGAACATCTGCGGTAAATTGAAATGGTTTTTTGTGGGAATGGTTTAGGATAACATAGTTTACAACAGTTTATAGAACTGGCGTATCTTTCTGTTAACTATACGACCGTCAGGCAGCTTAGGATGGGTATTGTTACGGGTTATGATTACTTGGAATTGTTACAGTTGCGATTTGAACTTCAGAACAAATGAAGATCGGTTAGGATTGTAATTAGGGTTAAGATTGTTTTAAGCAGGTTACAGTTGTTCTTATTAAGGTTAGGATTGGTTAGGATTTGTTAGGATGGTACTAATTAGGATTTATAAACTCTGAAATGACTTGTAAACAGTTTGAATTTAAGAAACTGAGGAATAACATTGTATTTCTTTCTGTCATTTGATTTATAGATAGCAGAGCGATGTACTACAAGAACTCGGTGCTGTTTACCAGTGCTTCATGAAGGCGGTTCTTTCCTCAACAATGAAAAATTGGTCCCCTCCCCAAACGAACCACCATATAGAAGCGTCATGGTTCCTTTTCCCGAGCTTAAAATTGGTCCATTTCTGGATCCGCCATGCGGAAGATGAGGATTGTTGTGGGCGTGTTCTTCTTCACCTACGACCACTGCTTTCTTCATCGACTACTTATAATCTCTCCAGTGATATGCATTCTCATGCAGAGCAAGTCAAGACAATGGGCAACGAAAAGGAAATTGGGGTCTTGTTTTCTTTTTCCTTCTTTTTTTTTTGGCAGTCATGCACACCAACTGTTACCTGGGAAACGCAATTATGTTTGGGGACCGTGGCATTGATAAGTCCTTTGGCAATGACTTTGGGTGAAGAACACAAGATAAAGAGTGCGAAATGAAAAGAAAATGAACTTTTTAAGTCTGGCAATGTTTAAACTCCAAAACAAAATTCAGGAGAAAAACAAGACGAAGCAGAGAGACAAGCCGTATAGAGCCTCTTATTATTCATCCGTGATACCTATTGTTGGTATAATAAAAAAGCCACCTTGATGGAAGAGGGTGGAGAAGAATGGGGTGGGTCTCAGGTGCATAGCAAAAAAAAAGAAAATCTAAAAAAAACATATTGGACGTGCTGGATTGTGACACGTTGGTTTTAATTCAGACGCTTACCCCCGGAACTTTTCGCCAAAAGAAGAAGAGGGAAACCTTCTCTTTGGTTAATTATTTCTCTATCGGACCCTTTTGTTGTGGTTCCTTGTTGGTCCAAGAACACCTTGTCAGGCTGCCCTCTTCTGCGATTATTCTTCAATTCTCAAACTGCTTAAAAACGAAGAAAAAAAAATCCGTCAATTGAAGACCTCTCCGTTCAAGATGGCTTTAAAAAAACGGTGGAAATATCCAGTGCATAAGCCAAGAAGGGCGTGGTCAAAGCACGCACACATTTTGGTCCCAAGAACTTTTGTATATGTAAACAAAAATCAGAGCGATATTTGAAGGGGAACTGGACTTGTGAAAGAAAGCAGATCCGCCAATTTTGGATGTGTAATGTTGTTAAGGCGGCCATCTGTAACACAACCGTCTCGCTTCCTGTTTAATCACCCCAGTTTTTGATACAGGCTGTCCCATTGGCTGCTCCAATGTTTCCAGCCAGCGTCGCCCGCCAGGATTGCTCCATTTTCAAACTCAAAACCCCCAAACTCCTCCTTGAGTTAAGAAAAAGGCGCGAATGTATAGTTCTCAGCCGCCACCGTTAATTTTATTTTTTACAAAAAAAGGCAACAATTAGAGCCCCGGTGTGTGGTTTGTATGCATGTCTGTCGTTTTTAAAAGCAGTGAAAATTTGTTTGTCGGTGTATAGAGTTTGTGCTCATATTGAATTTGATGACTTTGGAAAGCCCAGCCTTTTTCTTGTCCGATCTCACACTCTTGTGAAAAACTGCAAAGTTTTTCCTTTTTACCCCCCCCATATTCTTGTTATCTCTATATTAGCGCCGCTCTATGCTACTTTATGGAGTTATCTGCATTTGTAATCTTCCTTGTATCATTTCCCTTGAGCATAAGTTGTTAACCTGGACACACGAAAATGTGGCATTATTAGTAGAATCTATAACAGATTGTTTGCAACTTGAAATGATCAAAGATAGTGTCTCTGGCTATCATTCCTTTGTCTTTCGGTTCGAGTAAAACAGCAAACAGCAGCAGATTAAAGTTGAAAAAGGGGGTAAAATTGATTAAAATGAGACTTATTGTATATATATATATATAAATATTAAAAAAAACAAGAATGTAAACTAGGAACAGTTGTGTACAAGGTCTATGGTGTTACAAAAGAACAACAACAAACAAAAAAAGAAAAGAAAATTGTAACGCTTTTTGTTAACCAGATTACCTTAATTGCTATGGGAAATGTGAGCAGAGCAAGCAAAGCTCTCCTTGATATCAAATGTTATCATATTTTTTTGGCGCTCGTAATTGTATACGTTATATACAAATCCCCCGCGAATAACGTGCAGCTGTGAACATGGAAAAAACCACCACACACTCTTTCCTGATTGTAAGTGTGAATTGTTAGCGTGTGATGGGAAAATGGCAGTTTTTCGTTGTAATCCTTCCCTACCAAAAAACAAAAAAAAAAGAAAAAAAATGAAAAGTCCCCAAATCCACCGCCATGATGAGCTTGTGTGCCGCGCGCGCCAACCGCAGTACGCCGACTTCTTATTTAGCAACATCGTATTACTACCTACTTAATTGTGTGTTGCATCTCCTCCCTGGAAAAAGTACCCTCCTCCCCTCCTGTTATATTTCCTCCATTTTTTTTAGCGTGTCGTTGTGTTCGTGATACTTGTCTCCATATTCATTATAACCTCTCCTCCCTAAGAGTTGAACTCACCGTTTTCAAAAAGCATGTAAAGATAAGCGTTGGCAACACTTTGGTTGATCTTCCTTCGTGTGTCCGCAAGCCCTTCGTCTTTAGCATAAAATACATGTGTGAATAGCAAAAAGAAATCGACTTTCAATCATTGAATCAGCTGTTCGTATTTCACGTAATCATGCTTCTTAGGTTTCCTTAATCCATGACCCACTGAATTGCACAAGGGTTCT
This sequence comes from Lepidurus apus apus, assembly GCA_022832285.1. Classification (NCBI taxonomy): domain Eukaryota; kingdom Metazoa; phylum Arthropoda; class Branchiopoda; order Notostraca; family Triopsidae; genus Lepidurus; species Lepidurus apus. The sequence continues at coordinate 61,229 of JAGJRO010000103.1, read as the reverse complement.
ACGCTTTTTTCTGACTTGCTGAGAAATTGCGATTTGGAACAATTAGGGTTTTTCTTCGTAACAACTGTGTATTTTTTACCTGTCTGTTTTATTACAAAAAATAGGAACGCAACGTGGCGAATCTGATGCATAATTAAAGCTGCAGGGAGCGGATGTTGTATTTTATTCCATTTTTTATATTTTGTTTTGAGCTCGTATAAAGAATAATCAAAAGTAGCGCTGGTACGTCAAGTCTTGTAAGTCTGGTATGTTCCTTAGAAGCCAAGGAAAATAGTTTTGACTTTTGGAGGTTTTTTAGCTGACATGTTAAATATTACGAGTCTAAAAGCTTATCTGGTCCTGTATCTGTATTAATCATTTAATTTAGTCTTAATTCCTTAAGATTCGTTAGCACTATTACAACGGCTATTTCGCGGACTGCTCAAAGATAAACTTTTTATCAAAGAGTTATGACGATTGTAAATAACGCAAGTGGCAAAAGAAGCCATAAGCTCCCCTCCAAAGCTTTTTCAAAGTTTATCATTTGTCTAGCTTTTTTCTACTAAGTCAAATCCATCGAATTCCCTACCTACCTACTTTTATCCTGGACCTACGGGGGAAAACCAGGAATTTAAGTATTGCAGAGGGCAGCACGTGTCAGCGCTAACTGTCATTTTGTTTTCTCTGTAAGGTGAGAGTGATTTATTTGCGCTAAAAAAGTCCTTCGTGATCTAGCAATAATTCTGTGTTTTACCCAAGGTAATCACTGTTTTTACTCTTATTTCTTTGTAATTATCGTATTCCCTTCTCAACACTGTATCTTGTTAGATCTTTGTGTCTCAAAATAACTCTCATAACGCCTTGGGAACTGTCGGAATTTTAGCGGTGCAAACTTTATACTCAAAATGACCACAAACAAACGATTTTTGTCCTTGTAGGCTTGTAAACCCAAGCTGGCAAAATGCATGACTCTAACGAATAATAGAAGGGAAGAAAGAAAAGGAGGTAAAACTTGACTGTGGTAGGTTAAATTGTTTACATCAAAATATAGCTAACTAAAACAAGCCAAAAAGCGTGGCATTTTGAAGGTTTTTCTCGTTCCTTTTTGTCTTCTAGAAGAAAATAGTTGCCCGCCCAGCAGCCAAGGAGCCAGCTACTCTTTTTCATTGTTGTCTTGGCAGTGTTTTCACAGCCTCATTGTTGGGCTTTGGATGTGTTTGACCCATAGCAATTGAAAGCTTGGCTGTATAGAAGATTAAAAGGAGTTAGGCCTATCAGTTTCAACAATGCCTTCACGTGGTGTTCCTTTGAATGATGTTATTTGCACCTTTTGGGAAGGAACAGCTTGTGGTGGTGGCCCCCTTCTTCTCCCATAAGGAAAGAAGCTTCTGGGGTCTGACCCCCCACATTTTCTCAAACAAACAGTTTGGTTACGCCTATTCCCAAGTTGTGCACACCTCATGCACGCTAGTAATCAAAGAACTGACGCCAAATTGTTCCAGCATTCCAACACATGGCTTTCCTTTGTTGCACACAACGCACTCGGACAAAAGGTTGCTTCCAAGGAGTTCAAAATTAGCTGCAACGTTTTTCTTGACTTTAGGTTGAGGATCATCAACAATACACGTTCCTCTTACATGGGAGCTTGGCAGGAACGTGTTTATTGTGACTGCCTATTGTCGTGGATGAATATTGTCTGTGATACCGCATTTTTTGGCTGGTTCCCCCCAAAAAGTTTGTTTGAACCATTTTCCATCAATTCCGAACCGAAAGTCCACTTTCCGCTCGCCTTTATTTAGTATATTATATATATATATATATATATATATATATATATATATAGTTTTTCCCCTTTTTGATTAGCCCCCTTATCCAGATAAAGCCTTCCTTTTTTTGCATAGCATAGACATTAAGGAGCCTGAAAAGGTGGAGAAAAGATTGCCAGCCATGTAGTCAGGTTTTGATCGTGGCGTGTCCCATCCCACACAGAATCCTTTGAATCAAGCTGAGAAAGAGATTCCAATCCGGTTTGAGGTCTTTCGGCTTCTTCAGACGCCACTCATTAAGTTAAATCATGGTGCTGGGGGTCTAAGACATCGTGCCGCCCCTAGATCAAACACTCCAAACCCCAAACTCTCTCTCTCTCTCTCTCTTTCACACACAAGTCTCTTCTCCAATGAAAGGGAATTGGAAAAGGATGCCTTTTGCGTTAACAAAAAGGTTTTTGGGCGCCTACCATCGCTTTTTTGGCCTTATCGTCGCTGCTTGTACAACCCAAAGAAACGATAACCCTTCCACACACAAAAAATCCCCCAAAAGAAAATTGGTCATAGATTAGCACACACACACACAGTCATATAGATAGATAGGCCATCATAGACACCGCACACACAAACTATAAAACAAAAGTAAAGAAGAAGAGGCTATATCATATGCCTCATGCCAGAGATGAACGATTAATTCATAGTCAAGGGTTGGGGCGTGAGGTTCTTCATAAAATACTAATAAAAAAAATAGTATACTAATCAAAGAGGCGAAAAAGGGATATAGGAACCCCGAAAAGAAGAAAGGGAAGATGGGCTATCAAAAGATACAAACCTTTGGCTGGGGTTTGGAGGTTTCTTTATAAGCGCTTTTGTCTATAAGAACTATGGTTAACATGGCATTGCTGCAACCTGATGGGGAACAAGATCAGAGATCATCATCTCGGCCCAACATTTTTAGGGGGCATGATTTTGATGGTGCAGTATAGACGCTTCCAAGTATAGGTTTTTTGGCGGTAAAAAATCCGTACAAAAAAGTAAAAATAAATTAAAAATAAAACGACCGCATGGCCTGGCAGGTCTGTTTCGGGTCAACCTCTCAAGAAGATTCTTATCGATCAGACGGATCAGGACTCCCTATGGTGCCCCGTTCGTTTTTATTTGGATTGGCTTCAATGGGAAGAAATAACCTTCTTTTCGCTGCTTGTGCCTTCTTTGAGGTGCCTAAGCAGTCCAGGACGTATAGAGAGAGAGAACCACGTGAAAAGGAGGTTTGCTCAAGGAAGCCTATGATTAGCCAAAAGGTCTTGCTTATGAAGCACTACCTACAAAGCTCTTAACAAACACAACACACACAAAACCTTTAAACCAAAACGTCGTTTGCAACTTCCACTTGATTAGCATGCCGAGAGTTATAGCTTTTTCGGGAGAACTTTTTTAAAACATCCCAAAAGAAGAAAGAGGGGTTCGCTTCGGTAATGCTATAGCTTCAATTTTATATTTATTGATGCGCTTTCCAACACTCCATCGTCTCCGTTCCTTTTGTCTTATGGAGACCATTGTTGTGTTTAGCGGGGACCGGATAACCCGCAGTCGACTACAAAATATATATTTTTGCAACCTCCTCGCATTCCTTCTGGTTACAATTACTTAACAATAGATCCAGCTCCGCCCCGTTTGCTTTTGGAAAAACTTAAAATTCGGGGAGCATTGTAATAAAAGAAAAGCCAGCGACTTTTCGTTTTGTTTCTCATCTTGTTTGGTACATGGTGCGAGCATAATACATAAGAGCAACACAACAAAAGCCTTCTTTGGAAAATGGCAAGACGAGACGGATCTATGCGTGGCATACCAAATACCAAGTTCGAATTCTTGAAATGGGAGAGAGCTCCCTTTTCGCTCTTTGCTGATGGATCTTTCTGTCTTTTTAAATTTCTCAATGGGAAGCGCAATTATATGCAAACTCGTAGAGAGCTCGTTGAACCAGTCAATGGCGAGCGTATTGTATGTTGTAAAAGGATTTTCGCAACTGTATGTAATATGAAACTCGGTATTTTGGCGCCCAAAGGGAGCATTCATGGGGCTTCATTCGTATGCAAATGAGGCCCCTCCTGTGTGTGTTTTCTCATTAAAAGGGGGGGAGAGTGCGACGTGTGTGGGCCTTCGGCTCTCAATTTCAGTTTTAAATGTATAAACGGCCATGCTAAGTCGACTGTTTCTTCAAATGCCGGCGCTAGGAGCGCAAAAACGCTCCATTTCAATTCAAATTTGTCCAAGTTGTTCAAATATTTGTCAAACCAAAAATGGATTCTATTGTGTTATGAAGTTAGTCTTTAACCTTCTTGATGTGTTGAGTTAATCTCTAGCGCTACTAATGATTAAGCTAGATTTAACATTAGAGTGAAATTAAGTTACTATTCAGCGTTATTTTTATTCATTTAAATTCTAGGGAAGGTTTGCGAACTTATTTAAGATATACTTATTGAAACATTAAAGCTAGTTTACGACATTCTAATTATTTTTTAGTCAAACTCTAACCTTCGTAATGACTTCAAATGATCTGTCGCATTTTAATCGTTGTTAAGAAATCTTTAGCGGCTTTAATGACGAATAAGTTATATTTTCTAAGATTCGAATGATCTACATTGCTGTATTTGTAGCATTAAGATAGCATGTCAAATAAATTTATTAAGTTAATCATTAACATGAACTGTATTTTCTTAAATTAAAAGCTCCAAATAAAATGTCGTATTCTTTTAAGGTTAACTTATTTAAGTAGATTGGTGTCACTTTCAACACTAAGGATTAGCAACTCGATCGTGCACATTCTAGTGATCTTGAACGTTTTAGTGATTAGTAATGTCATCTTCAACATTCTTAATGTCTATTAAGTTAGTAGACTAGTTAGTTCAAACGCTGAGGTCATTTTCACTTCAAAACTTGTTCATAAGTTAAGGAAAAAACTTGGTTCTGTCGATGGGACAAGGTCCTGGGATCACTAAAAGGTAAGCTAATTAGTCAATGATGGCGTAATGCAGGTAAGGTTGCATATTGTCAGGGTGGTGGATTTGGGGAGATGGGGAGGTGAGGTACCAGGCAAACTGAATTGACGGCGAAAAAAGTGCATCTTGTATGCCGCGGTTTTGAGTTTCCATCCACTTTCCAAGCGAACCCCCCCCCCCCAAAGAGGGCTAATGAAGACGTAGTGTAGAGCCCCACACTAACCCAAAAAGTCTTGGCTAAACAATCTTTCATCAGGCCAAAATAGGAGACCTTACTCTGAGAGTCCTGTAAAAATTACACCTTTACCAGAAGAACCGAAAATGAACTTTTTTAAAAAAGGCTCTACATATAACAGCAAGCTAGCATGCTATGCAAGAACATGAGTATATAAAGTATATGTAAGTTTGGGTAGTTAAAAGGAGCCGTATCCAATCGAAATGTGGGATACATGTTATACATGTTGTCTCTTTCGAGGATATGACAACCCTGCACGGTTGTCAAAGGAGTCATTGCCCACAAAATATTACAAAAGTACCACAAAAGTGAACAACAGTATTACCCTGTGTGTTACAGATTGCTCCAAAGCCACACAATATCAAACAAAAGTTCTAGAGGGATCATTAACGCTAAAAAGGAAGCAATTCTTTCCGGTCGACAGTCTTAAAAACGGTTAAAAACTTACAAAGTGTATCAAACTATAGTAAACGCTGCTGTGAGTATGTTATTTACCAGACGTGCGGTTTGCCTGAAGATCCAAAACTTGGCCTAAGCTCTCTCTCTCTCTGAAGATATATTTTTATAGCAGGCTTATCTTGGTGTAATTTGCTTGTATATTTTTTTAGAAGAATCCAATCCTTCTTTTTTATGCGTTTGTATTTCGAAAAAAAATGTAGAAAGTCGAGCGTGTGTTAAGGAAAAAAATGCTTTTTGGTGTGTGACATCGGAGCAAGATGCATGATGCAGCATGCAGGATTCATAATGAGCCACCAGAACCGCATAAGATAATCATGGTCTCGGGCATTAAGCAAGGATAACGTTTTTTTCAAATTTTATTTTTTTTAGAGGGAGGAAAAATGGAAATGCTGTCACTTTTAGTTGAGAACCAGCAGCTCCCTAACAGGAGACAATATGCATACATATCTAAGCAGGCGTTATGGTAAAAAAAAATTATATCGTATCGAGCGTGTCTTCCCATGCCAGCACATGTGACATGCCCAAGAATTTAAGCAAGCGTATCACATGCTCAACCAGCATCCCAACTTTTAATGTGTCAACTTTCAATGAACGCTGCTGCATCAATGATTTAACCCATTCGCCTGTTGTCGGATTTCCAAGCTTCCCTGAACCCTTTTCTTTTTTTTTATTTTTCTTTCTGAAAACAATGTGTCTTGTATGTGTCTCTTTAGCTTGCTTTAGGTTGCTTTAGGTCGCGTTTGCTAGCGTTTATATTCGCTAGCACTTTTCAGGTTTGGTTGCGCTCCTGCTAATGCTTAATTAGCGCCAGACACTGAAGCCTTCTTCCGAAACTTTTCTGGGGGAGGGGAAAATATAAAGTAGACTATCTCGGGTGCATTGTCGTTCAGCTTTATATTAGTTCCCCTTCGAAAAGCTTGAACACGAACACACGCCTTTCTATAAAAGCACGCGAAATGTTCGAGAGATCCCAACAATGAAAATGGGTGCACGGGGGACACAGTTGGACTGGTTTCGACACAACGCCATTTAAAGCGTTAAGGATTTTCAGTCAAGTTTTGTCATTGTTGGCTCCCAAAACGCACTTGGGTGTTGGGGTGGTGGGAATGGGTGGACGGAAGGAACGTTAAAAGAATTTGTCATGACAACTGACTATATGCTACACAACATTTGCTAGCGAGAGGTTCTCGTGTGCCTTTCCCAGCAATCCTATTGGATCCTTTTTTTAAGCTTCACACGCGTTTTTCATTTTTCAACTAACCGGGGGGGGGGGGGGGGGGGGGGGGGGGGGGGGGGGGGGGGGGGGGGGGGGGGGGGGGGGGGGGGGGGGGGGGGGGGGGGGGGGGGGGGGGGGGGGGGGNCCCCCCCCCCCCCCTCACAATAGAATTATACCCTTCCTACCCCCCCCCCCCCCCTACAGATGCTGATTATGCATGCAAACGCGTTAGCTGAGCTGTACCAACCACCAAGGCAACAAACAATCGCAGCGGGGCTGGACAGTCACGCTCGCCTATGTATTTACAACAGCAAACTCTTTGAAAGCCCGCCTTTTCTAAAAAAATAGGAATAAATAAGTAGCATTAATAAATTGACGCAGGATAAAAATGTAACGAAAATCATTAAGTGTATTTTATTCCGGGAAAAGGAGTCGGAGCTGTTTTTTTTAATAAGGAAGTGGAGGTAGCTAGTTTACTTTATTGATCAAACTGCATTTCGTTAAGGAACTGTAGAATACTGTGTGACAAAAGACTTCAGAGACCAACGGAAATTGAGAAGCAACATTTGATACAGCCCATACGGCTTCCAAGTTTGACCCACGCTTGATCCTTTGAGTCCTAAGCGCAACCTTAGAAGGTGAATTTTTTTTATTTCTTTTTTTTTGAGACGGAGGCGGTTGAAAGTTTGAATTATCCAATGTCGCAAAGAATATCCAGTGTCCCCTTTTTTAAGAAGTGAAAAAGGGACGACACAAGACGATACTAGTCGACCCGACACGACAGTCGCGACAGCAGGGTTGCAGGTCTTCCGGGGTCCAGGCACAGGATCAGATATGCGAAGAAATGCTGCTATTTAACGTAAAAGGCGTACAAAATAACGTCTCGGGATACGTTTTGAATGGAAAGCAAAAGGAAATGCCAAATGTTTGGGATGGAAAAAAGGCCGAGTTCTTCGACAAGTTTCGGGTTACCCAAGGCTGATCAGGTTGCATTCAGCCCCAAAACTGGACTGTCAAGTCAATCTGAAAGGGATAACGTGAACAGTTCGTATCAGAAATGCCGCTGAAGCTTGTAATTTTTTTCGGTTCTTCTTGCTGCAAATTAGAAGGAATTCAGCGAGCTAGGGAGAGAAAATTCCAAGAAAATGCGGTTTGAAACTGTCCAGACACATTTTAAACCGATTTTTTTTTCCTTTCGGAAGATTCTTATTATTGGGTACGAAACTATATTGTATTGTATCCCAGCAAAAGATGCGTGCAAGTGAAAAATGATCCTCTTTTTTTAACCTGTCAGACGGCGATAACCCAAGCCGTCATTTCACATTGTTCTTCCACCGTTTGATTATCAAAAGCTTTCCTCAATTTCTTTTCTATTTTCTTCTATTTAATTTCTCAAAAAAATCAGAGTTTCAATGTTGCCACCATTGGGTCCGCAGGGCAGTTTAATACCATTGAAATATAGGTTTTATTTCCAATTTGGTTCACTGAGTCCTGTATTAGAATGGTTCTCGATTCAATGATTCTTGTATTTCTATAGATAGAACATTCTGTGTTGGGCCCAGATTGTGGTAGAGCGAGATTGCGCAGCGCAACAATGAAAGTGGTGGGAAAAACCTCTTTGTAAATTTCGGGGGATGCTTATTATTGGTCTACACACAATTTAAGCATTGCCAGAGAGGGAAAGAGCACCAAGCCAAGCAATCTGTCAGGTGTTGTTCGCGCTCCTGCTGCGTAGACCACGGCATGGAGTCGAGAGGGTCTTCCTTTGACAGACTTCTGGGATGCCGCACGCAACAGTGTCGAAGAAACAACATAATAGGCGCATCATATGCTTTATTTCGCAAGCATCATATGCTGTGCACTGACTATACCCCCTAGAAAGTGGTTTAACGTGTTATACATATATATGCGTATGTGGATGTGTGTGTTGAAGTAAGTAAAGATAGAATAGGACCAGGGCCGACCGCCTTTTTGCATGTTTAAAAGCATAGCGGCATCTTTGTTTGCCTTTTGAGCCTGCGAGGCTCCTCTGCTATGGCATGGCGGGAAACAGGACGTCCTGCAGATACATCACTTTTTTGGCCGTTGTTAAAGAGAGAAAGAGAGGGATAGAGAGAGGAGAAGTTGGTCGGGCCCCTTCTTTTCGTCCTTCATCGTGCTCATGTGGTCATTTTGCATTGCGCTATATACATCCTAATTATCCTAGTTTATTATTACTTTCGCCTCGCTCTGCAACTGCTCCGCTAGCGACTCCAAGGGTTAGGGAGATTCGCTTACATGTTTAGGCGCCTGTACACTTCCAAGTGACTGCTTGTTGGTTGTTAAGATTCTTCAGTTAGTCTTAAAAAAAATAAGAAAAACAGTAACGTCCCCCCCATCTTCTAGTTTTTAATCGTATACGATATATACCCGCTCAATTTATAGAATCTGCAGCTAAACAGACTAACTTCCTTCCCAGGGAATCTTTACGAGTCGGGCATATTGTTGAAACCATACTATACCAGAGCTCCAGGATGATGAATTTACCTTCGGAAAGGGGACTTATGCCTTAAAAGATGATTTCACCGTTTTAAAAGGTGATTTTACCTTCTTAAGAAGGAAGTTCACCTTCTGTAAGCTGAATTCGCCTTCTTAAAGATTACTTTACCTTTCCGTTGACATGAGTTTACGATTTTATTGATGAATTCTGCTTTCGTACGTATGCCTTTACGATTTTAAAGATGAATTTGACTTCGTTTAGGCAGTTTCACCCTTGTAAAGAAGATTCAGCTTCGTAGAGAGGATTTTTTTATACTAAAGATGATTTTACCTTCTTTAAAGTGTAATTTCACTTTCTTTAAGCTGAATCCACCTTTGTTGAAGACTATTTTATTCTCCAAGTTATATAGTCAACTTCCTGCAGATGAGTTTCGCGGTTTTAGAGACGAATTTGACTTAAGAGTGAAGATTTCGCCTTGCTAAAGGTGATTTTTTGCCTTATTGAAGATAATAGTATCTCTTTAATAATAGTTATCCCTGCCAAGTGGTGACTTAACCTTATAATAAGATGAGCTTTATTTTTTAAAGTATAATTTTCGCCTTTCTAAAAGGTAAAATACACATTCCTATCCTAAGTGAATGTTACGAATCTTCCTTTTGCGTGTCCCTTGAATTGGACGGGGTTCCATAGCGTATAATTTTCCGTCATCAAACGCGGTGACGAAGCATTCTGTTTTTCAAGCTTGCTTGTGACTTTTTCTTGAGGGTGAAGTATCTGTTAAGCTTATGCTCTAATGGGGTCAAACCCTTGCCAAGTTTTACGGTTTGGGGTAGTATGCAGTATTGATTAGCTGCCATTTTCCCCATTGAAATCGAGCAAATCTGCCGTCCTCTTTAACTTTCACCATCACCCCGGAAAAAATTTAATAAAATCCGCTCTACTTGGGATAGGTTTTGTCAGTATTCTTTTGCCCGGGCATACCACAATAGTTTTGCTTAAGCCATAAACACTCCTCAACTTGACGTGTGAGAATGCTAGTTCGGGCGCTGTAATTATTAGGTAGAATGATACGCACGCGCAAAAAAAGGAAAACTGGGTATTTTTTTAACCTTAGTTACAGTCTCTGTGCAAATAGATGTAATCCGTTTGGACTCTGGAACTAATTAACAATTTGTTAAGGACACAAAAAGGATAGTTTCGTATACTCTATTTTTGCTTGGCGGTGCTGGATGATTGTGGAAATGTTTGGCAATTTTTGCTGCAGTCTCTCACGCTATGGAAAGAAAGAACGAAAAAGAAAGAGAGAGATAAAGAAGAAAAAGATGAATAAAAGCTTTATGTTTATGTTTGTTTAACATGGAATTCTGCTGTGGCTATTTGGGTGGCTATGGGGCTTCCATAAAACAACATTGCACGGGATATATAGCATTTTCCAGTAGATGAGAGAAGGTTTTCCGAAAGACCCCAGAAGAAGGGTTAATTTGAAAAAGAAATTTAAACCTTTCGTTGGCGCACCCTTTTCGTATGGATTTATAATATTATATAGCTCTCTGTGTGTTGTATTAGCCCAGGGAAACTCTCGGGGTGTGTTTTTCGGAAGAATCACTGGTTAATTAGAGGCTGTAAGTTGGCATAAAAACGCGGTAGGTAACTATGTAAACGGTGGGAACGTCAAGGTGCATTAGACTTAATGACGTTTTGTGCTTAGCTATGTATCAAAAGCACCCCTAAAACATAAGAAAACCTTCTAATGAAAAAAAAAATACCTTTTTGGGTGTTAACACAGCAAGCATTCGTAACAGTAATCCTCACATTTTCCCTTTACTTTATTTCAGGATTTTGACCAGAAATTACCTCCACCAACTCCCCAAAAATGGGATCATATTACCTTTCATGGTTCTAAACCTAGAATGTCTGCTATGAAATTTTGATGCAAAAAAATTGCGTCACAGATTTTCCACAATTGAATATTAAATGAATTAATTATGCCTAAAATTTGTTGGCTGCTTTAAAACACGTTAGAGTGTACGATTTAAGAATTGGCAAATTAAACAATGCAATGCAATTAAAATTTCTTGTATTTGTTTTGTAATTTGAGTCCTTTGTACTGTGTTGTTCTAATACTTACACTGTATTTATGCTAAATGTAATAAGAATTTTAATTTGAATAAATAATAATTGTAATTTAAAGGCATTTTACGATTTGAAGCTTCTAAAGTTACCAAAATATAGTAATAACTTACGAATTTTTGTGTAATAAATACAATTAACCTTATTTTAAAATTACCGTAAATTTATGAGCACGGTTAAGAGGATAGTTATTTATATCTTTGAAGTTTTGGAAGTCCGGAAGGTTCTAATTTGAATCTTATAAAGGTTTCCAAAGTGGATAAGGATAAAGCTTTTTGATTGGTCTCAGCAGTTGGTCTGTGCGTTTTCCAAGGAACATTTAAATCATTGTAATATGTATGTATGTATGTATGCCCAAGCTTTGCAATTAACAGAAAGGGGACAAGATGAGTTTATAGGCCTCTGGAGTTGGTATAGAAACAGTTGATGGTTTTGGTGGCTGGGAGCACACAAGTTGGCTTTCAAGAAGTTTGGCCAACAAAAGCTAAAAGGTGGCAGAGGGGCCTTTTTTCTTTCTCTCTTGCCGAGTTCATCAAGGCAAAAGCTCATATTGCCTCCCTACAGGGGTTCTCAGCATCCCTGCTACGTTTGGGGAGACCCCCAGAATCTTCTCCTTATTTGCGGCACATCACTTTGGGTCCTTATGGAAAAAACCTGGAAAAGATGTTATATTGCCTGTACAACAATTATCAAGGTCTCAGGTGAAGTTCATCCAAGCTATGCTTTTTAAAAACTCAAGCCACTTGCAAGCCAATACTTTATACAGTATTGCCTAGCTAGTATAGGCCGAAGCCCTAAGATATGGTTAACCAAGAAACGCAATCTTCAAAGATCAGCCAATCTTCGTTTGAAAACGTGATTGGGCTCCTTTAAACAAGTTTATGCTTTTTACAACTCCTTACGTAAAGCAGGAACAATCCCAAAAGAGTTGAAAATCGCGTTTAAAAATATTGGTCTTGAACCCATGTTGCCTGTAATTAAGGCGCGGTCAACCGTGTCCCCACAATAGACAACAAACAACCTTAAACGTGAACAAATAACCCATATTTTCCTAAAAGAACTGCCCTATGCAAAACTTTTCCTTACTGTCCGATTTCTTTCCTTTTGAAGGGTTGGGATTTTTAGAACCATCTACAAGTTTGGGGTGAATTACGATATTTCAATGAGATTTCGTGGTCAAGTTGCCATTTTTTCTATTTTATTTTTTATTTTTTGTATTAAAACCTTCAAATAGTGTTTTAGTTACATGTTTTTCGGATTTTGTTTGAGTTATTTTAGTTTGATCTTTGGTTTAATTTGGATTAGTTTTGAGTTTTAGAGCTGCTAGACAGTTTAGAGCCAAAGTAGTGTCTGTCTGGTGCCAAATAGCGGATCGATTTCATGTCTACTTTTCTTTTTCTTCTTCTAATTATTTTGCCTTCAAATTTGTAGACGGTAATTTGATGCTCCAATTGGATCAAATGATGATGGCTGGAAGCGCAGCAGGTTACCTAATTTTGGGGCAGTCTTTATAGGCCTGCTAAAACGTCTCTTTTTAGCTAAAAAACCTTTCTTTTGCATGTGTTTCTTTAAATCTGTTTGGGTGGGAAGTTTCCATGACGACGGTTTTGTGACGCTTTTGCGTTGCTTTTGTGGTAATTATGCAAAGTATTTGGGAATGTGAGACCCCGGGGGGCTGTTAAGAGGGAAATTGGCACATTCTTGCCAGCCCACTCTGATTGTTGCGGGGGCACACGGGGCCATAACAGTATACATCCCTAGTAGTTATCGTTACTAGTTCCTTCTACGTGTGAGGAAATGGCATTGTCAAGATAGGAAGGATATGGTTTAATCACTAGAATTACCTTGTTACAAAGCACAGGTTTTGAGGCCAAAAAAGATGAATAGCTCCCAAACTTGTGCTTCCTATATTCCAAATAACCCCTTTTGGAACCTTTTTTGAATATAGAGTTCTGGGTTATGATTAGAGCCTCTTTTTGGCAATCATTCCTATGATTGTTACTATGTTATGGTCCTGTTTTATCCCAAGTTTCCCTGGTTGGGGGCTGAGAAACAATGCTGGGCATCTTTGGTAATAAGATTGGCATCGCATATTTTCAAGGTTTGCTTCGGTTACAAAAGGGCTCAATTCGGGAAACCTCCCCCCACCCCCTTCTCTCTTGGAGGAAATTCCGCCTCCGTCATCAAGTCCCACTTCGCACCCTATCATTCCGAAATAATGTGCATAGACCATAACGAATTGACTGGGCGAGTATACAATAGTCTTATTTTCACGTTTTTGCCTTTTTAAGCCTTCCTGAATTGCAAGCTCTTGAAAAACGTTCGAAAACGCTGTGCGAGTTTTCCCCCAACAGTGAAAAACCTTCGATTTGGTATAGGAAGGGAGAGGGGGGAAAGTGTAACAGTACAGTAACTCAGCACGCTGTATAGCACGCCTTTCCTTCAAAAAACGTTCGCTGGAGACATGTTCAGTCATCGGCACTATGGGTGTTTGCGCACGAGCGAACGTTTTGGCAAGCTCCAAAACGTTCATTTTTGTCTGGAGGGGAGCGTTTGGGTAAGCTTGGATAGCAACAGGAAAAAGGCTTGTCAGCATAGTTTGAGCGACTGCGTAGAGTTTAGTGTATGAATGTTTATAAGAAAAGTGAACTTTTTAACATTCCGGTGAGTTTTTTGGGGGGTTATTTTCTTTCCTTTTGTTGCATAGTAAAGAAGGCTAAAAGTGTTTGCGTATACAGTTTTTGTATAACCTTCCAAAAGTACGTTCCAAATTTATGCAACTCAACTGTGGGCTTAGGATAATGGGTTTTATGGGTTAAGATATGGAATGATTTGCATTGCATAAAAGTTAGTTTATCGGTCACTTATTCTCGTGATCGCTGCATCTAAATCTCCTAAAGAAGCTTCCCCTTCGCTTTTAATGTATTAAGAAACTTGTGAAAGCTTCTTTTGCGAAAAAAATACCCTTGGGGACTTTTATATTTGGCCCTTTGCTTGATGCGTGTGTTGCTGTTGTGTGTAGTATATCGAACGAGGCAAAACAATCAGAGCACCATGGGAGGCCAAATTGGTTCTTCCTTTGTTGCAAACCCAACCAAACGGCAAACGTCCTTATAGTCAAGATATGATAGACTTATGGACGTCTTGTGCAAGCCTTAGCAATTGGGTATAGGAAGCCACACTTACAAGGAGGAACCTTGTTACACACTCACGCGTCGTGACAACCCCGACTTTCGTACTCAATGAATCACTAAAAAAACTAGCAAAAGAAATAAAAACGAAACTCACCAAGTTGGCGTTTTTTGGGGGAGCCTTTTTTGTTTCAACGCCAGCAGCTTTCAGCAAGCATTACATTATTTAGGATAATTGCAGAGGACTAACTATGACTACATCTTTCACACTTTGAGAGCCTTAATAGTTTGACTTACATTCTGTCAAAGACGTGTAAAATGACTTGAGAATAATCTTGCTCCTCGCAGACAAATTAAGACACAAAACGACAGGAAAAGGCAAAATGAGACGATGAATAGGGAAACAAGCGACACAAGAAAAAACTGCAAAGGTTAAGCAGTTTGAAATGTGATTGGTCATAGCAAGCATAACTGGATGAACTGGATGAATTGGAACGAAATGGATGAACTAGATGAAATGGCTGCAATGGATCAAGTGGACACGAACTGTAGAGTTCACAACAATGAGCCAATGTTCCTTGTTGGGCATTCAAGTCTCCTCCTGCTGTGCGGCTCATTTCAGCCAAACTAGGGGGGATGGGCTTTTAGATGATGCTTTACAATGATGACTAAAGGTGTGTCACCACAGGGGTTTCTACTTCTCCCATTTTCCTTTTTTTGTTTGAGATGTTTTAGATGTTCTATAACACTACAGTACAAAAAGAAAACAGTAAAATAAAAAAAAGCACGAGGTTAATTTATTGGGAGCTTCCCTTGTCTAACTCTTCGGGACTGCTGAAAGGATTTAGAAATGGGGGCCCATCATCATTGGCGATCGTGCCCCTCTCCTGCTTATAGACTTCTTCTTTTTCTTTTATTTTATGTACCTGTTCCTCTACTGTCTGTCTGTAAGGGAGGTATAGGGCTGCTGGTTTCTTAACAGTTAGAAGTTTATATATCGAAACAAAAAGAAAAGAGTGAGAAATGGTTCATTTGTTAAGGCGTTTTCCTTTTCTTGTTCATATTGGTAGTTCCAACCTTTTGCGCGTTCGGGATCGTGGTCTCTCCTCTCTCTCTCGTGTATTTTTTATTTCAACTGGTAATTGGAAGGACTGTTCTTTTCATTTTGTGAATAATTTTTTTCTAGCTATTTTATTTTATTATTCTTCAAGTGTAGTTTAGTTTCAACTCTTGTTTTCATGGTGATATAAGCGATGGGGATCTTGGGTTTTGCGGGGCTGCTGCCGTTGCCGCTGCTGCAGTGGCAATGACGGGCGATGATGATGATGGTCTTTTGTTGTAAAAGCGTGCATCTCTCTGTATATATATATAAATACATGAGAGAAGAGAGAAAGAGAAGGCAAAAGGTTCCGTGTGGTGAGACCGGCGCCAGTTGGTCATTTCCCGGGGAACAAAAGATGCTGTAAATGACTTTTTGGGGGCTTTTGCTCTCCGCTGTGCTTCCAAAGTTCTTCCTCGCCATGGAACTGCTTGTGGCTGGGGCTCTCTGTTGTTTAACATGGTTGGCATTGAAAGAGAGAGAGAATGCCGAATAAGAAGCCGGCTGTATATGCCTTATAGATCCCCCAAGATCTAACTGTTTGATAACTAATCCCACTTGCTTCTTGAGCTTCTGTTTCTCGCAGTAAGATCTCGACTTGCGCCTTAATGGTACCGCTGAGTTGCATTGTTTTGCCCGCAACTTGTCTTTTTTTCGTTTTCTTTTTCAACTTGTCTTGTTCTTTAATTTTTTCCTTTTCTTTTTTTCAAAATGAACACTACGGGGTCCCGTATGGAACTTGGGGAGTTTAGAACAAACTGAGCTCAAACCAGACTCTTCCAAACTTGCTTCTGGTTCTGTTTGCTACTACACACACACAAAAAGAAAATAATGAAAGAAAATCATAAAAATAAAAGAGAGTCAGCGCAACAAGCGGTCTACTACACTTCCAAAAGACTTCCAAATGATAACGAGAGGAAAACCGCTGTGTTGGCAATCACAGTCCCAACTAAAAATATTAACTACTCTCCAAACCTTTCCCTTTAACCATGGTTAATGGTTAATTACCTCTTCTTTCTTTCTTTTTCTTCGCCCAAAAATAAAATTCGAAAATAATCAGAAAAATAAGTCTCAAATCACTAGAAATAATCACAAATATTAGGAAAAAATAGAACGATGAATTAAAAATATGGCACGAAATTAAAATAAGGATTTCAAATAAACATACAAAAATTACAACACTAAACTACAAATAATATCCAAATTCTTAATTTAAAATAAATTAAAGCATGGAAAATTCATTGACTTTATTGAAGCTTCCTTTGCTAGGATGGGAATTGTAGCAATTATAGGCGATAAAAAATCGTTTTTTTTTTTATTTGACTCTATTGAAATATATTCCAGTCGGGAAAAGATTAAAGAGATGGGTGTTAGGCGCTAAGAGTCAGCTATTGGAATAGAGCATGGATGGAAATGATGGAAATGGATGACTTGGCTATAAAACGGCGGAAAATTAGGGTCGCATGACAGATCTGGTTGCATAGCCAACGAGAAATAAACAGTTCAGTTTTTTTGGATTTATTCAGATCTGCCGTAAATGGTACGAATTTGGGTAACGTTATGCAAATGAGTGTTTTTCCCTTTTTTTATTTTTTTAAAGGGGAATATGCGAGCTGGACTTTGCACTTGTGCCGCTTTGAAAAATGAACAGAGGGTGGGGATATGCTTGATTATTGTGCGAGTTTGGATTTCAGCTTGATTGAGCATTGCTTCTTAAGTTTCCTTTTCTCGGGGGGGAGAGGGTGGTTCGTTTTTTCTTCTTCTTTTCTTCTTTAGTCTTCATCCCTTGGCAAAAACCCGATCCTTGACTGCGGTTTGATGTAATATGTGCATCGGTTATTAGAACGGAAGTGGTAGCAAAAAATGATTCATTAAACAGGCTGAATGGAGACTTTTTCTTCTTCTCCCTTAAAGTCTTCAACACTTGAACAATCACCATCAACCCTTCACAACCCCCTTTCTATCTTAAACAAAAGCGTTCGGGAAAATATATCCCTTGATCCAAGTTTTTTTAATTTCATATTTTTTTCTTAGATATAAACAGGTATTATATATAACCCAGATGTGGTGGTATAGAGTATAGATTCTCTGCGCTGTTTTTCTGCATCCTGTCTTTGTTTTCCAAAACAATCATATTGAATTTCCTCGAAAAGTTACCTTAGCATTTTCTCCCCGAAAAAAAACTTCCATTTTCCCCCAAAATGCGTTATAAAAACCTTCTGAAACCTTCTTGAGAAGCCTTGTTCCCTTTATAAAAAGAAAAAGAAATTTTCAAGAATTTGTAAAAATAAAAAAAAATTGTAAAGAAGTCTAATTTGAACAGTGCGTCCTGCAGGCTTTTTATTTGTCTTGTTGCCGCCAAGAGGTGTCATAACATGTATAAATGCGCCACTAAGGGCCGCCATCAAAAACTCCCTTTTTATTTCCTGTAGGAATAAAATAAAAAAAATTACACTGCTGCAGAAATTTTTTTATGGACAAATTTTCCGAGTCGTTCTGCGGGATGCGTGTGGCCCACAAGGAAGAGCCAAAAGAAGTCAACAAGACAGAGAGGGAATCTAATTGTGGCGTCTCACGGCGCGTCTGCATGCATTAAAGTCATTCCGAAAGCCTACGCAACGAAACTATTTACAAAAGAGAAAAGCGGAGGCCCACCTAGAGCGTTTCTAATGAGTACCGGCTCATGTCCGCGTACTCTACACACTTGTATCCTTCTATACGTCTTTGCAAAGGCGAGAGTTTAGTTTAACTTAGTCGAGCTTAGTTTGGATAATTTGTATACTATATAAAAGTCCAATTTTTTTTGGGACAATTTTCAGAATGATATGCGTGGAGGTGTGTCGAAACATACGCCAGGAGGTACTTTAGATTCTTTTAGGAAAAAATTTAAAACAGAACGGTAACATGGACCTTGCTTGAGGACGCCAAGAAAAAATACCTTTTTTCACCATAACATTTACTAAAAGCCACCAAAAGAATTGTTGCTTAAAAAAATAGTGAAAAATCTAATTTCTAGTGACACTTTTCTTTCCATCGTGCGTGGAGTAGTAATTAAGCTATCCGAGAAAGAAAATGCTCAAGAAAATAGGGTCACGTGGCTTTCTGACGTCACAGGCGTATCAGCATCCATGAGCTTGATTTTACGGGAAGTAACACAGTTATGATACGCACCTACGCCGCGCCACGGCACGACACCCGTGACGTCATGAGCGAAATTCGGCGTGCGAATAACTCTTGAATGGCTAGTCCGAAAAAATTGCAACAAAATGCGTCGTTCTTAGAATAAGGTCTACACAAACATCTTGCAAAAATCTGAACATGGCGCTTTGGCTGGTTATCGCCCTTTTTAAGTAAAGGAGAGAAGAGTTGAAATGGGATTTTAATGCTAATTCGCTTAACAGGGGCACGCTTTGTTTAAAAAATAAGAAAGGAAAAGGGTAAAGCAAGGGAGGTACTTTAGGAACACATGAAAACATAAACACGTTATGCCTAATGTGGCAAGAAATCTTGCGGTTCTAATGACTTTTGTCCGTAACAAACATTAAGGAAAAGAAAAAGGCCACCGTAGTTAATTGTTCTTAACACTGTTTTTAACACTCACATTCGCGCCCGTTTCCATGCCTACTTAAATGGCTATTTCATTTGGACCTGCGCGTTATGTGTTCCCCTTTTTTCTCATTGTTGCCGGGAACTATCATATAAAAGCCCACACTCCCCATAATAGTCATAAAGCAAAAGCACATCAACAAGGAACAAATAAAATGCCTTTTTTGGGGGGTAAGAGAAGGAAAACCGGAAACCAGTGTTGTAAATTACAACCTTAATTTGGTTTGAAGATTTTTAAAAAAAGCACATACTTTCTTACATTCTCTTTTAAAAAAAGACCACAATTGGAAGGAAAGTTATGACGCTTAACGAGCTTAAATCAAATCTCAATGCCATCTTTTTTTTTGGGGGGGGGGGTTAAAAAAAATCAGGGGGTTGGGAGAATCAGAAGGTAAAGTAATTCAAAGTTGGGAACGACGACGAGACGAGACGCTTAATTTGAAAAAAGCTGTTTAAACATATTTTTTTAATAGCTTTTGTCGCGCCTAAAAGGGACGAATTGTCTGGTTTGTGTGTAAGGAAATGCCTTCATTATGATTCCCACAAGTTTGAGAACGAGCATAGTTTGACCTTATCAACCTCACGACACATTGCTTTGTCATAGCTGGTTTTCAAATTCACAAACCTTAACCCCAAAAACCAAAAAAAAAGTTTGAAAAAAGTTAAATTCAATAAAAAATAGGAGAAGGACCCTTTTTTTCGAAGGCGAAGAAAGGGAACATTCTTCAAGTAATATCTTGGAAGAAGGGAAATAAGCGGATTCTTTTTTATGGTTATTAAAATAGCGGCGCGCAAAAAAAAGTCCTAATAATGAGAGGAAGAAGCTTGGGCAAATAGAAGCTTCATTAAGCAAAAGCACTTGCAGGAAAAGGTGCGTTAAAGTCACGCAATCCTATAATAACACGGAACCTTGTTAGCACTCGCAAACACACACAACCCCAAAAGCTAGTTTGACTACCTTTTTTTCGCTTACTCTTCGGTATACTATATTCCTTTCCTTTTTTCTGTTCCCATATAGAAACTCAATGTTCTTATATTCCTCTACTTCTGGCGAACGTTTTTTTTCTTTTTTTGAACAAGAAAGTTTTCTTAATGATTCCTTTTTATTTTATTTTTGTTTCTTTTTCAAATTCAAGCCAGAGGTTTCTCTATAAACCCAAAGCGAGTTTTCTTAATGAGACGAGAGCAGTTGTAAGGCAGGAGGAAAAGGTTAATCAAAAAGGAGGCTATACAAAGAATGTTAGGAGACTGTAATAATGCCCGTTATAAACTGGTAGTTATGTTTGTTTTTGGTCGAGTCATACTTTTATTTCATTTTTTTATCCAAAGTTGTTTTTGAAAAAAATTGTATCAAGGCTTACAAAAAATAAAAAAATATCCGAAACGTTAAAGAGAGGTTGGGTTTTTGGGACCGGGACTGACGTACCGCCAAAGTGTTCATTTAAAAGCCCAAGTCGTCTCTCTCTCCTTGCTAACTCATTAAACGTTGTAAATAGTCAACGGTCTTAATGGGTGTGGCTTTTACATGTGAAAAAGGGATAAAGCTTGACGTTGCTTGTAGATGTATATATCGCATGTACAAGACAATTCCCGCTTGAAACCAAAACCAGGCTATACCGCTTTTGGAGTGCGCTTGTTACTGTGCTGGTACACACACTTCGAGCAATACGCACAGACACAACAGGAACTTGTTCGCAACTGTTTAGGTATTATAGCGTCCGTTCTTCTATTACTTTGTAGATTTTTTTCTTGGTGTGCAAATAGAGTAACAAGATGCACACAATCCTTCAAATTAACGAGTACAACGCGACCGCAAAAAAAAAATGGGGAACTTAGTTTAGTGTGTATTGCCCTATGGGCGATACTTTTTTGGAGGGGTATTGTAATGGGTAGAGTTGTTTGTAGGTTTACGGAAGACATTAAGCAAACGAAGGAGACGGAAAGGAAATATTAGAAATTTTAAAAAACAAAAGCATTGGGTATTGGAGTACATTATAGCTCCTAATTATAGCGCCGCGGTAATTGGATTGTTTGGGCTTCGTTGGCTATAAAAAAACGGGTATGGACCATTGGAAACCTTTTTTTTATATACACACACTACACACTCAACAAAGATATGTACATATAGATGTAGGGTTTTGGGGTTGATGAAGAGGAGGAGGAGGTTGTAGGTAGTAATATATCTGTGTTGAGGTATAGAGGAGATAGGTTTTTAGTACGGCGGGAATTGAACCCCAAACGACGGGAAACAAGGCTATCAACAGCCAAGGGAATTGGAATAAAGGTACCACTACACATACACACACAAGAAGCGCTTAGGGTGTCAATTAAAGCGTTCATTCCATTGACCCTTCTAAAGGTTGGGTTTGGGTTTTAAAAAAAAAAAAAAAAAGATCCTTCCCAAAATTCAACGCCGCCGTGTTTAACCATTGTTTTGGGTTGCTATTGCATTGACAAATAGACACACACGCAATCCTTGCACTCGCCTTTTATTGCCGGAAATGAAGACACGCTTTAATGTCTTTATATAAGATTTTATATCTTAGAAAACTTCCCCAATTCAAGAAACCTTGTCCCTTTTTAATGGCAATGAAGTGGTTGCCTTAGCTTGAGTGTAGTAAAGTTTGCCCATTTGAGTAACTATGATATTATGGGTTACGGAAGGATTTTTTTAGATTAGAATCTTATCAGGACAGATTTGGGGCAAGTCTGGTAAGATTTGATGCTAATAACTGGTTAAAAAATTGGAAATTAGGTTGTTGTGTTTAACTCGTAATGCTTAGGGACCATTAATTGCTTTGGAAAAGATAAGAGCTTTTATTGTTTTCCTTGAATAGAAGGTAGCCTAGAACTGGAAAATGGGTTTTGGGGAACGTAGAGCTGCTGCATGTCAATGGCATTCAAGGTGTAAAAGAGTGAAAAATTAATGAGGCATTGGCGCCAGGTTGTCGCTATCGTGTATTCCGACTATTGTGTATAAAAGAAGCAGCACAAAAGCTAAAAGGAACACATATATACCCACCGAATGTTTACCGTAGCTTCCTGTCATGTCCGCAATTTGCCCAGCGTAGCTAATCTGCAACTATTGCGGATTAAACTGTCTCCTGGAGCCTATTCTGAGTGAGAAATCGAGCTTAATTCGCTCTATTAAGTAGCTTCATTATTAAGGCAATATTTACTATTAGATCCTAGAGCTTTTAAGGAACGATTTTAAATAGAACTTTAGCGAACAAACAAGTCTTGGTTTGTCCTCTGGATGGCTCTACGGGGCTGTTTTGATAGGGGGTTGTGGGCGTTGGAGTTGAGCAGCTGGGAGATGGTAATGTTTAGTTGTATTTAGCTTCTTTGGAATGTTGTGGACAAGAAACTTAAGCTGGGCGCAAAATTATTGGGTGGTTTATGATTGGTATGTGATGGTCTTGTGAAGGGATTACGTCAAGTCGATATATATTCCTTTTGGTATACGCCAAGGAAAGACGGGAAAAAGATAACCATAAGTTATGTTTGGCTGTGCGGGTTAATGAAAACGTGGCCACGGCTAAACGCTGAAATAGCTCTTGCTTAAATAGGTGGCGACGGGGGGCTTGTATATAGTTGGCTACACAACCCCTTTACGAACTTTTGGGGCGCTTCTTATAACTTCTTATGTATACTTTATGATCCAAAAGTCTTGGCCTTCCCGCTCCTTTTTTCCTCTAGCACTTCTTTTAAGTTTATTTTTGTTTTCTAAATCTCGTACCTCCAGAGTTATTCCCTGTATACTTTTTTTGCGTCTCGAGAAAAAACCACGTCACTTTTCATAAAGCGTATAAATTAACGACTCTTAAACCATGAGTTGGTGCAAACCCAAACCCAAAACGTCCACTATAACGAAATCCGGTACTAGTTAAGGTAATCATAGTAGGGGCTATGATTTCTTTTCTAAAACCATGGATTTTTGGTTGTTTGCTGCTTAATAGCAAAAGTTTTAACGTTTTTGCTCAAAATGATAGCAATTTGGGGACGTTTTGTTCTTGCGGGGGGGGGGGGTGAAATTAAATGAGAAGGTGTGAATATTTAAAGCTTTTTAAGAACATAGGGTTAATAGTAGTCAAAAAGTGCGGCTTCTTAAGAGGTTTCGAGCGCGATTTTAGGAAACGAAAACCCCGCCTGGCAGATTTCTGGCTGGAGTATAATATTCTATTCGATTCGTAAATGGACGGGACGGTAACAGTTAATACAGAGAAACTCCAGGGCTTTTGGGTAAAGAGGTGGGGAGATGAAAGAGAAGAAGGTGCCTGTTGTTTTCTAATGATACAGTTTTGTTAGGCTTGAAGACCCTTTCCGGTGGGGAATAAAAGCAGGAAAATTACTGTCATTGTGGTGGTGGTGCTTTCGTTTTCCCCGACAACCTTTTCGCCCTTTGCAGCCTTCCGTAGCCCCTTCATAACTACAAGAGTTTGAACCCAAAGAAAACTCCTTTTTGGTGGCCATTATAACCATTAAAACTACCTTTTAGCTGCTTATTTTCCGAGCCTTCTTAAGCTTTTTCTCATCATTTGGGGAAAGAGGGTGGGCGGAGTTGCAAGGTTGGTCTGAATTGAGAGGGTGTGTTGTTGAACAGGGCCCAAAGGAGAGGGACCTGAGTGCCGGCCACACTAATGAAGTGTGAAACTAATTACAGGTTTTGCGTGTATTGCTGATCGGCGTTACCTTCACATGACTTTTGGTCATACAACATCGCTTTGGATGAAAACCCTTTGGGGAAATGAAACCTTCGTCGTCCAATTGGAATGCGTGGAGCTAACGACTGTATACCTTCACTTCATAAAAAAGGTTACAAAAAATTTATGAGTTTTCTCTTATACATATCTGTTATGCGGTTTTGGGTCTAATCAGATCATTATTCATTCCATTTGTTGCTCTAGGTGATGTGGATACATGGGAGGGACATTTGTCAACCTGTTACGAGCGGAGAATTGGCGGTACAGGAAGTTGAAAGGCAGCGAAAGTCTATTTGTTAATAACGAAACGCGTTTTTTCCATATGGCCTTTTTTTTCTTTTTGGCTCAGACTATATACAGTACAGTGCCGTATATATAACTTACAACGCCCCCAGAAACGGCCCAAAAGGAAGCTTTTAAAGGTGAGAAAGAACCCTCAAACCATCTAATAAAAACCGTAAAAGTGGATCAAACCTTAATCCTTTATTGTGTGTTATATAGGGTTCTTAGAGAGAAAAAAAGGGGGAGTGCAGTAACAGCCAGAGCTATAACAGCTTATACCCAGGAGAAGCACACGTGACACTTTAGCCACCAAATGCATATGAATGGTCCCAACTTCCGGAGACAAGAGCTTTGCATTTACCCTGCCTGGAAGCCAACCCCGAATGACGAATTGAGGCTTTGTGGATTGATCCAGCAAAGACCGTACAGAAAAGACGTATTGGCATGGAAATTCTGATACAATTTTCCTAGAACTTCGGTGAAGTTTTCATACATTTCTAATATAGTTTTGTAGCGATTGTATGAAATTGTTCTACAATAAAATACTCATAAATTAATTAAACTAAAGAAGATTTACTATGAAAACTGCAATTTACAATATAAAAGCGAATATTATATGTTTAAAAACAAATAAATTAAAACGGTTAACATTTGTAGAATTACGAATGAACTTTTGTAAACACAACGCAGGAAATTCACAAAGTAAAAATTTAGCAAACTATAATAAAAAGTTACATTATTTATTGCAAAATTACGGTGACTTTTACACTGTACTATTGGATAAACACAATGTAACGAAACAAAGTTCAAAAGCAAAAGAGGGTATGAAAGAGAAGAAAGAAAAAGAGCGAACTTGGGACCGATTTTTTGCTTTAGTTAAGAGAGCTGATAATCAGTTCAGAAAGGTGAACTTTTGACTGTATAGCGCGTGTTATTAGAACTCCACGGATGCCGAACTTGTTTGATGCGCCGTGACGTACACTATATAGACTTGATGTTATCGCCAAAATGTTCCTTTCTTTGTCGGGACGTTACTGATGAGCAAAAGTAACTCCAAACCCCAAAGGTCTGCTTTTTTCCTGCTTTTATTATTATACACGTATACCCCTTTATCTTTGCGCGAATTTCTTCTTGAAGTTTTTAAACAGTTTGAGCACATAACAATGAAGGAGGATTAATTGGGATAGACAGTGTATCCTTTTTTATATTATTTTTATTTTATTTTCGGACCGTTGGGAAAATGGCGTGCCCAAGACCATTGCGTTGTCTAATTGATTCTCTTCATTATATAAGAGCGGGGATCGTGATTAACATAAAGGGTTTGGGGTTGTCCATGTTGTCTGAAGGCGGCCTTATATGAAAGTTGGGTTTATTTTATTTATTAATCGCTTAAGTCTACTCCGGTTCTTTATTGCGTGGCTCCAAACATCTTTCAAAAGTCTAACTTTCTTACGTTCTTGAATTTCTTTTTGCCTAGTGGTGTTGATGGCCTCCTGGATAACCATTTGTCTCGTCCACAAAAGGTTAAAACTCAAAATGTATTTTTGGGTTAAAAAAGACTTTTTTGTGGGGAAAAAAACGAAAAACAAATTGCATTCAGAAAACTCGTTTTTTAAGAAAAAACGAAACCCTCAAAGGATTTGACTAGTAGATTAATCTTCTTTAGAAGCTGGTTTTCGTGAATATAGTGTAGTTTAGGTATCTGGCGGAGCCATCGTTGAGATGAAGGGATATATAACCAAAGCTTTTGTTAAGTGGCTGGTACTCATTCCTATGAATACCGAACGGTGCCATATATAAAGCCTGGAGTGGCTACTTTGGGTGCCACCAATTTGGGTTTACGACTCGTGTTGGTGACTGTGCAGTTTTCTTTTCTTTCGAGCTGATATGGAGAATCCAGAGCTTTACGTTTCATCGAATGCGCTGCAGAAAAGAGATGCCGCTGTTGTTTTGGCACAGTATGTCAGCCAAATGACGTGGGGAGACCAAGATCGGGTACTCGACGTGGGTTGTGGATCTGGAGATATTACCTGTCACTTACTGGCTCCTCATATCCTCAAGTAAGTTTTATTTCCAGGTAATTTAGCTCACAGATTCTTTACCTTTCCATAAACTTTGTCTTTAAATTTTAGTTTCGTAAAAGAATGTTGTTGTTTTTATTATGGAGTATTGCCTCAAAGCTAGCATCGAAATTGGATTCCTAATGTTCAATTTTTGGGACTCTATAGGTGTGAAAGGATTGTTGGAGTGGATATTTCCAAGGAAATGGTAGCGTTTGCTGAGAAAAACCATTCCTGTCATGACGATCGTTTGCGATTCGTGCAAGTCGATATTGCTAGAGTGATCCAACCTCGGCAAATCTTCCCCCAAGGCTTCAACAAGATCTTTTCCTTCTATTGCCTTCACTGGATCCGAGATCATAAGTATTTAGTGTTCATTTTTCGATAAGTAGGTGTATTAATGATCGAAAATCTTGCTAGGCGTGTATTGGAGAACTTGTACAACTTAACAGAGACTAATGGCGAAGTTTTGTTAGTATTCCTAGCCTCCAATCCAATTTTCACAGTCTACGAGCGGATGAGTGAAAAGACGGAATGGATGGAATACATGAAAGTAACGATTTGTTATGGTGTTTTTTTGTAAGGTTTTCTTTTGTCTTATTTAAGATATTTTCCTTGGTTATAGGATGTCAACGATTACATTCCGCCGTATCAGCATTCCGTATCGCCTGCTGAAGAATTTGAGAGCTTGTGCGACAAGGTCGGTTTCGACGTTTTGGATTGTCAGGCGCCGTGGCAAACTTATGGCTACGATAACATCAATCATGTCAAAAGTAAAAGACTTTCGCGAAAGGCTTTCGGTTTATAGGCAATTTTGGGTTGTTAACATTCTTTCCTAGGTGCCATAACCGCTGTCAATCCCTTTGTCAAACGAATCCCCTGTACTTTGCAGGACAAGTATATCATCGAAAGCTTACAGGAGCTAATAAAAGTCAAATCGCCTTCCAACGACGGAAAAACGGTGGCCAAGTACCGCCTTCTGGTTGTTCATCTGCAAAA
Source organism: Lepidurus apus apus (assembly GCA_022832285.1). Classification (NCBI taxonomy): domain Eukaryota; kingdom Metazoa; phylum Arthropoda; class Branchiopoda; order Notostraca; family Triopsidae; genus Lepidurus; species Lepidurus apus. Next base: position 34,086 of record JAGJRO010000103.1, on the reverse strand, counting down.
ACCCTAGTAGTAACCGTAGTATTCCATATAGTATACGTTTAGCTTGTGATACAACTTCATGTTATAAATACAGTATTCATGCTAAAATCTTATAAGTTTTCAAGTTCGTACTACTATACCCTATCCTGCCCCAAAAAAGCTACGAGTGTAGCAAAAGAATTTTGGAATCAGTTTTAGCCTAGTGAGACATACCAACTACAAGCTACACTATTTACTTTGGGACTGTTTTGGTGGGAGGAAAATAGTTTTTGGTGGCCATGAAGCCTTAATTATTTTTGAGAAGGGTGTTGCAATTTTAATGTCGAGTAAATTTCCTAGCAGTTCAAGGGGAGCTTATGGTTCCATGGATCCTTACATTCCACCCGAAGTTTTGGTTGTGGGAGGGCAAAGAAATGCTGGTTTTAGTGAAACGGAATTCAGGGGAGTAAGTCGTCTTTAATTGTGAACTAATTTTATTTAAATTAAATTTGTACTTGGGATTCCTTTAGATATGTGAAGCTGTGTCTAGCAAAATTTTTACTATACAAAGCAATGGATCGAATTTGGAAAGAGGTGTCAAAATTTTGGGGACTGAACGGGATTCGCAAGGCTTTCGAGACTCTTTGTATGTTTTACAATAACTTAACATTCTTTTCATATTTTATTCTTTATACATATAATGTATTTTATTAGGCATATTACGCAGCTGAGTACAAACCAAATAATTACCCAAACTAGCCTTGATATAAGAAAGCTAACAAATTTGGCTAGACAAGCTGAAAGGCCATTAAGATTACAAACGGAAAGGCTTAGGTCGGAATTCCAGGAGTCGTTACAAAGATATAGTTACCTACAGAAGGTTGTTGTAACGTTTTTCTGGGTATGGAATGACATTGAACGTAAATTTGCACATAGGAAGTCGCTCAGAGAATGAAATCGTCGCTTCCTTTGCCTTACCAAGTACCTAAACATAGCTCAGAGGAAAGTGATAGGCATCAATTACTAGAAAATGAAGCAGAAGAACGCCACCAACATTTACAATTACTCCAAGAAGCGGAATTTGACACTGCGATGTTGCTGGAGCGAGAACAACGAGTCCGACTCATAGAAAACGATATCCTGGATGTGAATCAAATTATGAAGGAACTGGCTACAATGGTTCATGAACAAGGAGATACGATAAGTAAGTTTCTTGGATTTATAATATTTTTTCGGAGTCTATTTTTTTTTTCTTTTTGCCATGTAGATTCCATTGAAAACAATATAGAGTCGACACATGGTACCGTAGAACAAGGAAGACAGGAATTGGAAAAGGCTGCCAATTATCAGGTAATTAAGGATGGAAAGAGATTATTTTATAGTTAACTAAGATATTGTTTCTTTTTTGTTTTTAGAAAACCCATCGCAAATGTTTATGCTTTCTTGTTGGTGTTGGTTTTACCGTTGCCATTGTAATTGGTATTATATTGTATTTTACGTTAGAGAAGTCATAGCTCCCGAGCCTGGGTAGCTGTTATGTACATTGACTACTATTTCTCGTGTTAAAAGGGTATTTTCTATTCTCAACGATTGGTAAATATAGTTTTCGCGCGTTTAAGTTTCGTTTCTTTCTATCGGATAAAAATCGAAATTCCAATTCAAAAGATTTTAAGATAATTTTTAACAAATTTGCAAGTATATTAAGACAACTTAAAATACAGAGGTATTCTAGTATATTTGACGCTATTGTCAGTAAATCAAGTGTTATCTGAGCAAATTTTCGAAAAATTCGTAAAAACTAAAACTGTGTTAGTCGTTATATTGTTATAAAAAGAGGTGTAGTCTAATAGTTTAGTATTCTAACGGCATTGTTACGATCCTATCCAGGTCTAAGAGTGAGTTAAAAGTTTGAAACGTTATACTGCCTCTTTGTGACAGGCCACGCCTCGTTTTGGCAGACGACGCCTCTTTTCGGTAGACCGCGCCTCATTTTGGCAAGATAACGGCTAGTAGACTTTCGGGAGAACATTATCACTATTAAACATTAAACTACATCTTTCTTTAGCAGAATCACGCCTTTCAAGTGTCAAGACTACGCCCCTATTGACAGAATAACGACTACTAAACGATAGGCTACCTTACGCCTCTTTGCGATAAGCTGTCTTTCACCTTAGCTCTACGGAATTGTGTTTTGCTGCTGCCGCTAGGAAATAAAAGCAATTTTTAAAGTCTACTTCTACCTTAACGTTAAAATAAGGACTTACTTATGTCCATAATGAGGGAAAAGTGAAGAAAAGTATTAAATTTTCGGATTTTTAACTAGATTGAAAGGATATTTTTAATTAAAAGTAAACGTTTCTACAGGGTTTGGCAGCTACTTGGGGTTGAGAGTGAGGCTGTAGGGTTAGGTGGCTAAGACTTACTATTATCTAAATGTTACTACAATTTCCTGGGAGCAAAAAGTGATAGTGACTATGTTTATTTCATCGAAAACAAGATAATACAGTTCACAACCTTGGCATCAACTGTGCATCTTTTGCAAAAAAAACGTAATTAAAAATACTTGTCCTTCTTTACATTACAACTCACTATTAGGTGCAATATGTCCTCTTAAGTAAATGTCGTCGTACAAGTGACCACACAATTCATCATCAATGCGAAAACGCAATGCTCGTCGGACGTTTCGAATAAATTCCCGTTTGGACATCTTGTTTTTCACGTGAGGGCTGCATAGGTCCACAGATAGCATTATCAGGGAATAACAAAGAATATATACAGTATCTAGGAAACGAAAATCATAATAAAGCATTTTACGTTTATTTTTTATATTTAGCTCGAATTACCATGAGTAAGCCCGAGTTGGGGATTACAATCGCAGAAACGACGCGAAAACTTATCTAATAATGCTTGCAGGTAGTTACCACGACTATTCGGCGCTTGTAAACGCGCAAAAAACTTCCTCAGTGCGTTCGGCAAGAACTGGTTGCTAAAGTTCTGAAGACTGACTAGCTTCTCCAAAATATCACGTCTACGCGAATTCATTCCATTAAATATCGATCTTTTTCAGTCTGTAAACTTCAAGTTAATGACCTTTCATCCAAAAAACACCGTGTGTGTTCCAAATTTAATTTGGAGGTGCAATGAAAGAAGCGTGCAATCTCATCCGGATTATCGTCCAGAAGGTCGTGGCGAAAAAAGTAATCCATGCCCTAAAGCACGATAACTTTTAATGAACCAATCATAAAATGTAACAAAAAAGTTTCAAACGAAAATAAAACAAACCATAGCTGCTTCTGCATTAAATGTCAGAGTTCCTTCATCCAACAATAGATAAAGGCGTCTATACGACATCCCAGCTGCTAAAGGACGACGGTAAGCCGAAATATAACCCCATTGACTCTTACAGAGTCTGAAATAAATGTTCCAATTACATGCGACTAGAAGTGCTTTAAATGACCAATAAATCTATTACCCTCGCCATAAGCTTTCATCTTCAGCAAGACCGTACCATACACACGAAGCTAAACAAAGATCTGTTGCGTCTAAATGGGAAAGAACCGCTAATCCAAGTTCTGGCGGCAATTCGCTCAAATCCGGGAACTTCTCATTATATTTTCCTAAGAAAAACAAACACTTAACTTCATTTCCATCTTAATGTATATAAAATGCTGAATGTTTAAAGCAAAATTACCTTTTCGTTTAATTGCTGGAATACGTTCTTCTCCTTCAACCGCGTCTGCTTCTTGACGTCCAGCGATTACAGCTCGGTAATCTAATTCTAGATCGGAAAAGGGACTCAAACTTAACGTTCCACCCATTGTCTTTTAGCTTTCACGCATCTAACCCGGTCAGGCTAAAAGCTGAGTAAATAGACGAGCCTAGGAACGCTGCTTTTAAAGCACACCTTTCTTACTCATTTCCCACGCTTATTTCGGCGACGTGGAGAATGTTACACACTGTCACCAAACACGACTCAGCTGTTAAAATACTGACTATAAATAAAAACTTTCTCGCCGTTGCCATGGATATAGCGTTGATGCGCTGTCCTGTGACGTCATAAATCGAATATTTTCCTTCTTTTTGAAGCTGGGTACGTTTTGTTTCAGGACTGATTTTGCGCAACTACAACTATTCAACGTTTGGGAAAAATGCACGTGCTATTCATATGACTTGTTAGTGAAACGGCGCCTACGTTGAGTAAACGAACGCGCTCTCTCTTTTACGATCACTGCTGAAGTATTAAACTTAAAACCGTTTACTGCCTACTGTAGTTAGCCTTTTGCTTTCCATCCTCGACATTCAAGGTGCAGGCTTAATAATATATTAAACGTAAAAAAATCCTGCACAATTCAGCTATGGATTTACTGCTATATATCGCGTGTGGAATAGTCACCTTCCTAGTCCTGGTAAACTAAAATTTTGTTTGGTATTTAAGCGACAATAAATAGCGATTTTTAATTAATTACGTTTCATTACATTGCAGATGTGGGTCGCATTGTGTCTTAGCACAACTCCCCTGGCCAGAACCATTGTCTTTAAATCAGAAAATTTCTTTATCGATCCAGAAACAGGCGAAAAATGCGAGTTCCCGTCACTTTTCGATCACGCTTCTGTAGAACTCTCAATAGTAGTTCCAGCTTACAATGAAGAAACCAGACGTAATAATCACAAGTTAATCCTTATTTCTGTACTAAAAATCTAAAAATTGTGACTTCTAGTACCTATAATGCTGGATGAATGCCTGGCATTCCTAGAAAAACGCTGTGAAGCAAATCCTAAGCGATCCTATGAAGTAATCATCGTCGATGATGGGAGTAAGGATGATACCACCAAAGTAGCGATGAGTTATTCTGAGAAATTTGGGTCTGAAAAAGTCCGTGTTCTTACTTTGGCTAAAAATAGAGGCAAAGGTGGTGCAGTACGCTTAGTAAGTTCATTTCGCCTTTCGTTCTTTAAAATACTGTGGTAATTATGTCTAGGGAATGCTCAGAGCCCGAGGAAGACGCCTACTCTTTGCAGACGCTGACGGAGCTTCCAAATTTGAAGATTTGGAAAAGTTGGAGACTAAATTAATAGAAAAAATCAAAGGTAAAAGAAAGAGAACATGCATGAAAGTACCTATTGAAATGTAAATTTTTAAGGTCAAGAAGACGGTGGCATCGTTCCGGCTATCGTGTGTGGATCTCGAGCTCATTTGGAAGAAGACTCCATAGCTACACGCTCTTATTTCAGAACTTTTCTTATGCATGGTTTCCATTCCTTAGTTTGGTTCTTCGCTGTGCGTTCTATACGCGACACTCAATGCGGATTCAAACTATTTACGCGCCAAGCAGTTCGTTTGTGCTTTCCAAGTCTCCACATCGAACGCTGGTAAAATTCGCTGATAAACCAATTTCTTCAAAATTAATTAATTAATTGTCATGTAATTGATTAATTAATTCATCTGCATTTTAGGGCATTCGATGTGGAACTCTTGTTCATTGCTGAGAAGTTGTCAATTCCTATAGAAGAAGTTGCAATTCGTTGGACCGAAATCGACGGTAAATAAAATCCTTTTCGCTCCAAAAATAATTCAAATTATAACCGAATTACATAATTGACTTAAAAAACTTCTTTGATTAGGTACCAAAATGGTGCCTGTCCTAAGCTGGATTCAGATGGGCAGGGACCTTTTCCTGATTTGGCTTCGGTACACCAGTCGAGCTTGGCGAATTCGCGATCACTCAAAAACAGATTAAAAAAGGGCTAAAGGAAAAACTACGGACGCATTCCCGGAAAGGTGATGGTATTGAGTGCCGCACATTTTTCTGTAAGATTTCCCCACTAAAGAACTTATACATCCGTATTGATGACTTTATAGAAAATGAAACCGTAAACTTTATAGAAAGGACAGCTGGTTTTTATTTCAAGCAAACTGGGTGCTTGCCACTTTGGAAGGGGAAAAAAGAGCGTTGAAAACAGGGTACTTTTCTCGTGTTAACAGCAATTTTTTTTTCGAAACATAAAAGATTCTAGGCAGGCAGAAATATTACACTTCGCCTTTTCTTCCTTTTATCAAAGAAAAAGCCGGTTCCAAACCGCATGGGTAACCTGCTAAAAATGTTCCGTTCTCCCCAAAAGAAGTTGTTCTTTACTGTTTTTTGTTGTTGTTGGTTTTTTTTTACTGCTGGTTGCATTCAGGGTTTGCACCCTGACCTTTTCCTGCCTTCTTCGGAGGAGCTTTAGCAGGATCAAAATCCGGATCATCGTCTTCTTCGTCGCCTTCTTCCCCATCCTCATCTTCGCCTTCATCTTCCTCGTCGTAATCTTCTTCGTCCAATGCTTCACCTATTTTAAGGAAATTAAATTTAGTTAAAATGAGCTGCTTTTAGGTACTAGTTATTTTTAGTTGTCTTAATTTAATTACCGGTGAAGTACAAGACAGCACGCGGAATGATGCTCTCCCTCAAATAATGCCCAATCTCGAAATCAGCAGTCAACAAAGAGCGGGTTTCATCGTCCACGTTCGCGTCATCCTCAGCAACTATTAAAAAAAAATTATAATTTTCTTTCATGAGAAAAATTAGAAAATTTAATTAGAAAAACGCAATTCAGTTAAAAAACCACATGAATAACAATTTAATGACATTTAGCTAGTACGTTTACCTTCAGGAGGACTGAAAAAGTTGAAAAACGAGTCGTTCTGGACAGTTTTGGTGACGGTACGGACCGATCCTTTGGACTTGTGCTTTTGCTTTTTCTTGATGGTCTTGACAGTTACGTTCTTGCCAGCTTTCCAGTCAATCTTGGTGCCTTTGCATCGAACAATCTCGGGTCCTTCAAAGCTGAAAGGATCAGCTTCATCCGGAACACACTTCATGTGATATTCCTTGGTCAAAACAGCGTTTTCAAAGTACTCGTTGGGCGAGAAGAAGAACAGGATTTTGAAACCCATGGGTTCGTTGCTTAGCTCCAAACTAACGTCCATCAAATGCTTCATAATGGGCTCGTCGTGCTCCTGGATCATCTCTGAGACCAGATCCAAGTTACGGAAGGTCGTCAGCCAGAAATCAGGGACGCCACTGATTTTATCGTCGCTAAAAAAGGAACAAAACTGAATTAATAATTTATGTTATTTTAAATGAGAACAATTCCTGCCAAAGGAATTTGAATCGTTCAAAAGCTTACCCTTCTTTCTTGACTTCTTCCAACTTGACCTTTTCTTTGATATCGTCGCTAAGGCCTTCTTCCTCTTCGTCTGATGGAAACTCGCATTCGTCATCATTAGGCTCATAATCGCCTCCAATAATAGTGCGTCGCTGGAATTCAATGGAAATAATTCAGCTACAAGACTGAAATTCAAGCTTTGAGATGTTTTACCTTTTCGTAAAGTGGTTTGTAAAGCTCGGCGTACTTGCATTCCAAGGCATGGACTTCTTGGAAAAACTTGGCTTCCACCTTGGTATTGTCGGCTTGGATCTTCTTTAACGCCTTGATTCGCCGTTTAACCACAGGTGGCAAGGACTGTTGAAAAAAGGAGGGTCAAGATAGGAATGCCAAGCTAATGCATGTGGCTGCATTTATCTTTTTTAAAATTGAATATTTGCCAAAAAAATTTTAAATTTTTAACCTGTATGTATTCTGAGGGCTGACCGACCAGCGATTGAAGACGGGACTGCAAGGCTGCTAAAACTTGGGGATTGCGGATTAGGCTAGTTTGGGCTCCTGGACGACGAGGAGCTCCCTCTTCTTCTTCTTCATCTTCCATTTCGTCCTCGGGGTCGATCTTGGGGACTTTTTCCATAGTTGTTTGTTAAAGTTGACTTCAAGCTGAAAATAAAAAAATAAAAAAACACGAAATGCGCATAAATTTAGATGCAGAACAGAATGTATCTATAACGGCTTAGAATTTCTTCATTTCCGGCTTACAAACCTTCAGAATTAACAGGGAATTGATGCTCATATATAATGAAACTTTAACAAGATAATCGTTGGAATTAAGAGACATAACTAAGTAAAAACAGGCCAGTAATAGTACAGTAGGCTGGAAAGGAGTGGATGATTACAACGATTAAGGTTTAAAATGAGAGACCTATCCATTTTGGTAATGGTAAAAGCGACCACGTGGAGGTGACGCATTTACGGGATCTTACTCAAGACAATGAAATACTTGGCGCAACACGTTCTAAAAGTACGTTTTCGTAGCTGGAAATAAAGCCTTTCAATACGCAGATAATTCTACAACTGCTACGCCAAGCAGAAGGTGATAAAGTGCAAAATTTTACCTGCCAATTCCCAAGAAACTACACAGCTACGCAGCAAACACCGAAAAGGACGCCTTACGAACAACCCAAAGCCCTTGCCGACACAGCGCTCCTAAACAGCGAACGACTGAACTGCGAACCATGAACAAGAACACGCTTGCCCTTGCGACATAGGAACTCGTGCTATGCAATGCTGAACAATAAATTGTGAAGTGACTCACATTTATGAGAGCCAGTATCTTTTGCAAGAAATTTCCGTCTTAAGTTAATTAAAATATCGGAAGATAGGCAATTAAATTAATTACATAAGTAAAAGTAAAGAGTTAAAAGAAAGAAAGAAATTAAAATAAAATTACACCAAGGGAAATAATTAAATCAAATACTAAAATCATAGGAATAAAACGGAATAAATTCAATACACATTTCTCTCCATTTATTTGAAATAAACATTAGATTAATTAGCCTCTTTAAGTTAGGGAAAGATATAAAATTAATAATATTAGAATAAAAACGCCAAACCATAACGTTTCAATTAATAAAAGGGTTTACTCCTGAATGAGGTATGGTACACTCCAACCAATGCTGCAGAATTTTTTCCAGAATACCACGAGCGGTAAACTTATGGTAGATCAATCAATGAAGGGTGACATAAACAAAATCCAATACAAATTGTTTCTGAGCCGTGCGCTTGGCTCAATATAACAGAAGAGATTCTTACGGATCTACTTCTCTTCGCACCACTCGTTCTCCTTCCTTACTTGCTCCTCTTCACTCGGGGTGAAATCATTCTTGATGTTAAAAGTTTTGCGGATCTCTTCAGGCGTTTTGCCCTTAATCATATTAGCCACGGTCTTGCATGTGACATCCAACAATCCTTTGATATCCAAGTAATTTGCAGCCTATATTTTTATTATCAAAAAGGAAGAAATAATTAGTAACTTCTGAAATTCTAAAGCTATGAAACGAACAATTAGAATTATCTTACCAGAATTAGCTCAAAAAGTGTTCCTTGGTCAACTTTCAGGAAATCTGCATCCCAGCTAGAAATGTCATCTGTTCGTTTCTCTTTATTTTCATCATCTTCTGGGGGCGGAGGATCGTCCTTATGGTACGTGGCCCATTGAATTACTTTCCTTAAAATAGCCGAGTTGACATTCGGTAAAGGAACGACTTCTTCTTCTTCCTCATCCATGCCTAGTAAACAAAATTGGTCCAACTTTCCTTAAGAAACAGCTAAGAGAAATTACCTAGATCTTCAAGCATAGTTTTGATGGTAACTGAGCACTTGGCAATTTCCACGTCAACTTCAAAGATCTCGCCATCAGAACTTTGCAGCTTAATATTAGGCATCTATAAAGGAGCTAAAGATTAACTCAGTGAAATTTGTAGGCACGAAAAATACCTTTAAAACTGCAAGAAATGCTTTCCAAAACAAGAAAGAGAAGCCCGAGCACGAGCGCCGGATACACAAAACGACACGAAGACACAACAATCAAACTCCTTACGCACCACCTGGAGGACAATACAAGAGCCAAAGTCCCAGCAGGCTAACGGCGACCTTTGAACGGGGAAGAAAATTTCCATTGTTGGGTATTTGTAATCTTTCGGAATGAGCTAAATGATTTCGACACAAAATTAAAGTTGGAGTTAATGAAATGTAAATGAACAATTTGAATGCGAATCTTCCTACCTTTCAAGCTGAAGTTATCTACTCATAACACAAATAGTATTGATTTTAAGTACCGTTTTTTTTATTAAAAAAAGTTCTCGACCTTAGCGTAAACTAGGAAACAATTGCAATTTTGTGTATATAAAAATTAAGAATGATTTACTTAGCATAGATATGTTATACAGTGCAATCCGCTTATTTGAATAGGCTCGGGACCGGACGGATAATATTCAAATATGCGGAATATTCAAAAATACGAAGTTGCCTATATATAGCATGATAAAAATACGAATTGAAGGAGAGAAGAGTAAATCTGTACTATCCTTAGTCAGTTAGTCAAATTAGTCAAGTTTTTAACAACACTTAAAAATTTCCCCCTTTAATAGGGGGAAAAAGGCCCCCAAAAGCGGGGCACCAGATTTTAGGGGCTCCTTTAAGCCCCTAAAATTTTAATGAGGATTCAATCCTAAAAACGGGGTATATAAACCTCCAAAATCGGTAGTTTCTAACTCTCAAAAACGGGGGTATATATACCCCAAAAATCGGTAGCCGTATATATGAAGCCGTATATTTTACTTATTGATTTTTGTATTGTTTTAAAAACTTCATCTCCAGCGTACATTCAGTCAAACATTCAAAAAAACACTCAAGTCAAAATATACGAGACAAAATGCAAAAACATGGATAAGTCAAAATATAAAAGCGCAAAAACAGGCACAAAAACCATAGTAAGAATACACATACAAGAAACATAAGTAACCAACAATCACTTTTCAAAGGTCATCGTCAAACAAGCCAACCATATACCCACAAAATACTCAAACACACACTAGACAGTTAATCATCAATCACTTTACAAAAGTAATCAACAATCACTTTACAAAAGTCACGTCATACAAGCCAACCATATACCCATAAAATACTCATACACACACTTAGACAGTTCATTACATTTTTAAAATACATAATAAGCTGTCACAAATTTTCTTCTTCTCAATCCGTCTGGCGCAACAGCATTTTTGTGCATCTGTATAACGAAATGAAATGAAAAGCGATGCGAAAAGACAAATCCACAGAAAGTGAATCACTGAGGCTCTCAATCAAGACTATATTTTGTTGTCGGATTTTACTGCAATGAAATTTTGCGAGATTAACGGACCGGCTAGCGGTTAGCGAGGATGGGAAACGATAGAACAAAAAAGCCTGCTTGGGTTTGCAGGCTAACTTAGCAGACGGGAACATTCATTATTGGGCAACAATGAAATTTTCCTGTTGCGGACTAGGTAGACCGAAATTCATTCTTGTCAACAACAATTTTGGGGGGAAGGTTACCCGTATTATGTATGCGTTATACTCATAATAGGGGGTGCCCACTCACTTTGGGGCTACAGCTACCGGTTTTGAGGGCTGGTTCCCCGTTGTTGAGAGGGAGAACCCTATCTTTGGGGAGAGGTACCCATCTTGAGTAGTAACTACCAATTTTAGCATGTCGTTACATACCGGTTTTAGGTACCCTTTTTAACAGTGAATGCTTCTTTTGAAAAAAAAATCCATGATTGAACGTTGCTTTACGTTCGTGTCGTTTGCATTATGTTTTTAAGTCGTATAACTGCTCATATCCCTCACAACCCGTGGTATCTATAAACCGACGAACGACATCAATTGCCTGCAACGCGGACGCTAATGATGGTGGAGGCATAAGTTCGGTGGTTCGGTTACTGACTCACGTCGAATCGTTGAGCAATTGAACCCTGTGTCTCCTTTTTTTCCAGAAGATTTAACACTCGCTGAGCTAAAGACAAACTTGTGTTCTTTCTTTTGAACATGTTTGCTTCATTCATTTAACTTCATTTAACTCATTTCATTCACTCATTTTCATTTTCATTCACTCATTTTCATTTCGTTAACTTCATTTAACTTTAATGTTCATTTAACTTCGCGACTAAACATAAACTTGGCAAATTGGCTTAATTAGTATGTCGTCAACGGTGAAAGGTGAGGGTGAAGGGTTTTAGCTTTCTTTGGGGCATAAGAACCTTTCAAGCATTTCGTGGAACATTGCGGCTTTCTGGTGTCAAAGGTTCTTGCCAAAGATCCGTATTCATTATAGACGAAGTTATTCAGCATTGTAGGATATACAACGGGGCTTTAAAATGTTTTTCAAAAAAGCGGAATATTCAATTAACCATTATTCAGTACAATGAAGTAGGTTTACATTGAATTAAATGGGACTAAAACGGGACCGTAAACTTTTCTTTCAATTAGGCGGAATATTCAAATAACCGTTATTCAAATAAGTGGAGTCCACTGTACTGTATATATTGTCGTGATTCTTCGGGAAAGTTCTACATCTTACTATAAGGAGTGGTTTGGTAAATTGTACACCGCGACTATTTCACAACACATCTAAATATACATGAAAGTTCTTTGAAATGTTCGAAGGTCAGGATCATGCATGTCAAAGGGTATAAGACTCCATGCTAGCTGATAACACGTGATCTAACGAACTCGTCTAAGGAGTATTGAATTACCTCTTTCGAATTGGTTTACATCATCTCTACGAGGGCTCTGTTGGTCTATATGGGGGCCTACGTGACACCACACAGATCCAACGCTGTAGAACTTTACCGATAAAATCAGCATTCGAAGCAAAAAACGAATCCTTTCGCGACTATATAAACTGACCACAAACTACATCTCATCAGTGTCTCAGCAAGAAGCTCAACACTGCAACAAGCTCTCAACATGTTCCGCTTCATCCTTGTGTCTGCCCTCGTGGCTGTAGCCGTCGCTCATGGCGATTGCGTAAGTCCTTCATATTCTTAATCAAACCTTAACATTCAAACTAAAATTACCTAAATTAATTAAAAATACTAATTTGTGATTGCTATTTTGACAGGGTGGTGACTCTACCACCGTGACCGAAACCAGGACTGTCGTCACCAGGACCGCTGGAGCCGGCGGTGTCGGTGCTTTGGCAGGAGCTTCCAGCGCTCTCCTCAGCGGAAAGGACCGTCAGTTAATTTCCCAGACCTGGGCTCAAGCCAGGAACGACGGTGATGTTGCCCCCAAGACCTTCCTCCGTCTCTTCGCTATCCACCCCAGCTACCAAAAGTTGTTCTCTTCTTTCGCTGATGTCCCCGCCGCCGAACTTTCCGGAAACGGTAACTTCTTGGCCCAAGCTTACACCGTCATGGCTGGCCTCAATGTCATCGTTGAGTCTTTGGGCAGTGATGCTCTCTTGCTCCAACAGTTGGTAAACTTGGGTACCGCTCACGTTTCCCGCAAGGTCAAGCAAATCCAATTCCAAGTAAGTGAACAAACAATCTTCTTAATTGATTCATGGCCTTATGAGCTTCTAAACGGTGAAAATGTTGTCTAGGAATTCAGCCGCGTCTTGGTCGATGTCCTCTCCGAGGAAGTCAAGCTGTCCTCTGAAGCTCGTGATGCCTGGACCCGCGGACTCCAAGTTTTGACCGACATCGTCTCCAAGAACCTGAGAGACAAATCCCAAGTCGCTGATCCCATCACCGGTTTGACCCCCGCTTTGAAGGGAGAAGTCCAAGCCATCTGGGCTGGAGTCCGCGATCAACGCTCTGCCATTGGTGTCGAGACCTTCGTCAAGTTGTTCGCCGCTCACCCCGAATACCAGAAATCTTTCTCCAAGTTCGCCAGCGTTGCTGCCGCTGATTTGGCTGGAAATGCTGACTTCGTTTCCCAATCCGACTTGGTCATCAACCGTTTGGACACCATCATCGCCAACATGGACAACAAGCTGACCCTTTTGGGCAACTTGAAATACATGGGACACTCCCACGCTCCTCGTGCCATCACCCGCCAACACTTCGAGGTAAAATTAATTTAAACTAAACCGAAGATTCCAGATTTTAATAACATGTATTCGACAGAACTTCGGCGAGACTTTGTTGGAAGTTTTGGGCACTCGCGGAGTTTCCGCTGAAGGCCGCAACTCCTTGGACGCTGCCTTGACCTTGTTGATCGGCGGCATCTCCAAGAACCTCCACTAAATTTCTGTGATTTCCAACCCCACAGACTTTTTGAAAAAAGTTCCTTAACCACCACCTAAAACCGATCTGACTAGAGTCCTTTAAGGGCTCGCTTGCTATGTCAACCATTCATGAACTCGGAATTATATGTAATAGATGGGAAAAAGAATAAAGTTTTAAAAACGAGTCGCGAAAGTAATTGTTTCATTTATTCATACTGCTGCGTGCGGTTCCAGTTCTGGTCCTGGGTTGATAACTGTACTAAATAATATACGCTTTGAGAACTGTTTAAATGCTCATCTTTAATCGTCCACCTCTTTACACTCGCAAATCACTCGCTGTCTCACACTCTGTACTTTCACCACGCCTCCACAACTCAAAGCCGCATTCGTTTTGCACCGTCGACTTAAGACTTACCAGACTTCCTTGACTTTTGCTATGAGCGTTCGTTGTAGCCTAAACTTTGCAAGTTTTCCGAATTTGACTTGGAAAGTCTTGAGTCAAAACGAACGTTTAGAAGCAAAAGTTTAAAACTGGTCCACCCATGGGGCGGTGCTCGTAGAAAATAAACAAAAGCAATATATATGAATTGTTCAATTTCGACAAAGGAGATATATAAACAAGAGGCGGGGTTAAGTTTAAGTCTAAGCACAAGAGTACTCGCTATAGACTTGCCTGACTTTGGACCAAAACTAAAAGTCGACTTCCAAAGTTTAAGTCGACTAGCTAAAGAAAACGCTTATAAGCCCAAAGTTTAGCAAAGTCTACCTATCTCGAACGCTTATAAGCACAAAGTCTTGGGGCAGACTTTTAAGTCGGCTTAAACGTTGTTCATAACGAACGCGGTTCAAGTCTGTCTTCTCGGTCGCTGGCTTGTTGCTTCACGACTCTCTTCCCCCACGACCGCCGTTTGCCCGGTTTCCTTATCCCACTAGACTAGCGAACCGCTACAATATCTAAAGTTACACCTCCAAGCGAGACTGCACTACCACTAACAACTCAGCAAACCACGCCTCCAGGCAAGAATGTACGGCTAACAGACTGCCAGCGATCTACTGTGATTAACAGCTGTAAATATATCAACAAAAGTTAAGTTTAAGAGATTTAGCTTCCCCTTTAGCCTAAAGTAATAAGTTTTAATAAGATACAGAAATTATAAAAGCTTAAAATTACATTTGTTAGGCTGAAGTAATTAATTAAAAATGGCCTGGTCAATACACTTGCCGAAAGGAATTTTGTTGAAGAATTTGTACTCTACTCATGTGAATATTACTTCCTTCTACCATAGCACAGCATGCAGGAATGGTAAGTTTTTCATTATTTAAAATTAACTAATAATAACCCTAACGTACATCATTTTAGCGTTAAAAATACACATGCCATCCTTATCTCCGACGATGTCTGAAGGCACCATCGTAAAATGGTTGAAAGCCGAAGGAGAATCTCTGAATCCTGGTGATGTTCTCTGCGATATCCAAACGGACAAAGCTATAATAGCTCTTGAAAATGAAGAAGAAGGCGTTTTAGCCAAAATCCTGGTACTTTGCTACTCATTTCGTTTGAAAAGAAGCTTATATTTCTGCTATTTTTCATCTTAAAGGCGCCTGATGATTCAAAAGACGTCAAAGTAGGCACTCTAATTGCTGTCATTGCTGAGCCAGGCGAGGATTGGCAAGTAGTCAACAAGCAAACAGCTTCTACACCTGCAACTGAGTCGAATCCAAGCAAATCGACAACTAGTGAAACTAGTTCTGCACCCGTAAAACACACTGCGTCTTCCCACAGGTTAGAAAACTCGACAACCCTCATATGTCTAGAAGATCATAACAAACCCTGTTAATAGTTTAATGGGACCTGCGGTGCGTACTTTACTAGAGCTTTATGGCCTAAAAGCGTCCAATTTACCTGGTACGGGTCCTCGTGGCGTTATTCTGAAAGGCGACGTCCTAAACTATGTAAAATCTAACAATCTCACCCCGAAACCAATAGCCCAAGGTACTAAACACTTTTTATTCTCTTCAAATTTCATCAAAAATTCGTTCTTAGTACCTTTACCTGCCGAATCGAAGCTATCTAAAGAAGCTAACGTAGCGTCCCCTTTAATTTCTGCCAAATCTCCCAAGAAGTCCACTCCAGTTAGCCAAACAGGGCCAAGTTATGCAGATTTGGAGCTTAGCAACATGAGGAAAACCATAGCCAAACGTTTAACTCAATCAAAAGTATGTACAGCTTTAATCGATGTTCTGCGTTTTGTGCCAGCGTTATCGAAAAAACTTGTCTTTTTCAGACCAGTATCCCACATGCTTACAGCAGTGTAGATTGTCGCATCGATAGCATCCTGAAACTACGCAAAGACCTCAAATCCGATGGCGTAGCTGTTTCGGTTAACGACTTTGTCATCAAAGCGGTTGCCACTGCACTCCGTTTATGTCCGGATGTAAACGTATTATGGCAAAACGAGCAAGTAAAAAACAAAAAAATACCGTACAACTTTTAAGCGATGTTGCAAATAATTGTCCAGAAATTACTAAAAATGATTCCACACGCTAAAACCTTTCTTTCTAGGTCGTACCTCTCGACACGATTGACGTCTCGATAGCCGTGGCAACAGACTCGGGTTTAATCACTCCCATTGTGAAAGATGCGGCTGATAAGGGCGTTCAGACAATTAGTGAAGTGGTTAAGGATCTGGCATCTCGGGCGAGAGTTGGGAAACTGCAGCTCAACGAATTCCAGGGTGGTTCGTTTACGTGAGTCACACACAATTCGCAACATTGCGTTTATTCTTAATTTGGCATTTTTTTACCCTTTTTAACGGGCGATTTTGGCTCGTTATTCCAAATTTCTAAACATTTTGTGGCTCATTCTCTTGAATTTTGTAACCTTTTTTTTATTTGCTGATTATTTTAATTTCTCAGAATTTCCAATTTGGGAATGCACGGCATTAACGCGTTCAGTGCGATTATCAACCCTCCCCAGTGTGGGATCCTCGCAGTGGGATCCAGCAGATTAACTCTAGGTAACACACAGAAACACAGACGAAAAAGAAAAACACATGTATTTAATTGAATTCCCGTTATAGTTGTTTAAACCTTCTTTTCGTTTCTGTTATTTAGACGAAAACTGCGCCATGCAGAACCAGTTAAATGTTACGTTATCGTATGACGAACGCGCAATTACCCCGTACGCAGCTGTCCACTTCCTCGCCATTTTGAAACGATTGTTAGAAACTCCGCAAACCCTATTACTAGGCTCAGTGGGCGGGGCCGAAGCACAAGCCCCTTCCACTGACGTGTGGTGATCGCAATCACAGCCATAAAAAGTCCTGCACCTGTAGTAAATGGTGTACAAATACAGATTATGTAAAAGGAGCTTTGGAATGCTTACCAAATGTTCTCTAAGTTGAATAAATCCAAAAAATCTAAACACAAATATGTTTACCTAGAAAAACACTAAAAAATTTTTTTAAATAAGACAATGTTTCGTAAACGACAGTGAAGCATTTAAATGTACGGTAGATGCCGCTTTTTGTGATCACCGCAGGTTATTAGAATCACACTTTCGGATATTAGAATCGATTTCAAAAGAATCTTCAGTTGCATATAGTAACGAAACTACCGTAGTGATTGCAACATGGACTTTGCATATTGACCAATGACATTGCTTTTACGTCGTTTAGACTAATCCTGTCATTTCCAGCCTACTACTACGCTTAGGGGGAAATCCCTCCCAAACTCCTCAGTCAATTAAAGGAGCAGGTTGTTCAATTGAATGGCCAGTTTCTTTATTTGACTGGGAAAGTAGAAGGGATATCGTGTTGAGAACCCTATCTAAGCGTAGGAGTAGGCTCAGTGTTCGTTGTGTTTTAGACGTGTGGTTATATAAAAATGGCGCCACCAGAAAAGTGTTGATATAAATGTAAGGGAGAGGTTGCGGCTCATTGAAAATTACGACAAGTTAAATTTAACAGATTTACCACAAAGGGAAGTGACTGTTAAGTTAGGAGTTTCTCAATCATCTATCAAAATTGTTGAAAAATCGTTTCAAAATAAACAGAAATGGGTGTAGGGAATCTAGAAAAAGGAAACGTGTGGGAAAGTGTCGAAAAGTAGACGATGCTTTGTTTCTTTCGTACATATTTTGGTTATTAGAATCTCCGCTTAACAGAATCAATAGTCACTTGACACACGTGATCACAATAAGCGGCATCTACTGTATATGAACCTGTCAAAAGTTGCAACGGTTTTACGTAAAAAACAAAAATGAAATATTACATTAATTAAATTTGGAATCAAGTCAATAAAAATGCGTTATTTTATACGAGAGAGGCGTATATTTTTTAAATGACCAAATACGATGTACAATGTGCCCGAGAGATTTTGTATCGGTTTTTCTCTTTGAACCGCTGAAACCCTTGCAAAAAAGGTACAGTTTAGTTTTCTATTTTCACTTCAACACAAACAATATGGGTTTTTTAACACCCTCCAAGAACATTTCAGTTGTCCTTTACAAGTGTCAAAAATTCCCAAGAGCCAAGGCTTTTCATGTTTATTGAGGTATAATAATGTTTTCATTTGAAGTTCTTGTTGTTTCTGCGTACGTTGTGTGTGTACCATGAGGTGATTTTTCTCTCCGCCAAAAATCCAAATCGGTTTTACAAGAGATGAGGTAGTTTTTAAAAAGTTCCACAAACATTCACGTCTGCACTAAAAAGGGGGATTCTCGCAAAAATTGACCGGAGGGGGGGAAATTCTGCTTTTTTTATACTTAAAAAAAATCCATTAGGACAAAAAACTGGGGATTTTTCGGCAGTTTTACAGTGTTACTTGTTGTCGAGGAAGAAAGAAGACTAGGTGAAATAATTCTGCTAAAAACTAACACAAACAATCATACCTAATTAAAAATTCAACGTGAAGGGTTTTTTGATTATTGAGCACAACAGCCCCTTTTTTTACATCTGGGGACATGTTTAATTTTTTTTTCTCGTTTTCCCGCCTTTTTTCTTAACTACGCACAGAACCTGTACAAAAGGGTTCGTTTTGTTTTTTTCCACCCCCCAAAAACCGCACATTATTTTCTCCATTTTTCATTTGAGGGGGGCCAAAAAATTCAATCCATGAAATGTTGTCTCTTTTGAAGTCACACAACCCACAAAATCCATAAAACGGGGGAATAATAATAAAAAAATTACCCAAAAATAAACAAGAGACAAAACGGCACAACCATAACCATCATGTACAGCTAATTGTTGTAACAAACCCCAGAAATTAGATTTTCATTCTGCAATGTCTCCCCAAACACAAGTAATAATGATTCACACAAGAAAATAAAAAAGAATTCGGAAATCATTCCCTGGGATTTTCTTTTTACGTCTCATTATACCCTACAGAGAAACAATCAGAAAAGGGGGAGGAGCCTCGCCACTAAACACTGGACCGTCCTTTACCTATACTCTTTCTTCTCTTAACACGTTAATTATGGGCTTTTTTGAGTGAAAGCGAAGTTAAAACCACTTGAGAGGTAGGTGTTTTCGGTTTAGTTTTTTAAAATACACTTTTGAATAAAAACACTTGGTGAAAATTGGTCAGTTTTCTTACTTCTATCCATTTTGACTTTCGTTTCGATTCTTTTTTAATTCAAATTTCCTCCATAGATTTAATAACTATATTTCTTTTCCTGTCCTTCGCTTTTTTTAGTTTTTAATTTTGCGCAATAATGGTCTTTCTTGATTTAACGCATATTGAGATATAGTAAGGACATTATTAACCCGAAGTCATTTGAAAGAAATTGTTTAAATTCGAATGCAAAGTTCCGAAAAAGAAAAAAGTGCCCCAAGTGTTTTGCGTATAGGAACATTAGTCATTTCCAAAGTAGTGGTTTTGGACAGTTAAGAAACTAAATTCGTAAAAAAAAAGAGAAATCTTCCACGCGTAAGACACTCCCCTTTCGCTAACTTAAGGAAAACTAAACTGTACAATGAACTTTATGGAATACCAGACGCAACTCATTTCGTATCTACAAAACGCTTTCGAACTATTCGGCCAAAATGTACAAATTTCCCGATTCGCAGTACAGTACTTGCTTTCTTTCCCCTTCTTCGTCCGCAGGTTAAAACTTATAACTATCAACTAACATTTACTCCAGAACTCGCAGTTTTCGCCATCCTAAAAGCATTCGTTCACGCTTAAGCAAACGTAAAAACCACACACGCTATAATACCTGAGTCGCATACCTGAGATTTATGCCAGACACCCGTGACTATCTCGAATAGGTTTTAAATGTTGCTCTTCCTCCATTATTGACTTTCTGATGTTTTGAGCGTTTCTAAAGTACTGTAAATTAAGTTTTTAAAAGTTCCAAATGTTGTTAGAATGAGCGTTACAGTATTAAACGTGTTAAAAAGGGTTACAATTGATTTAAATGAATTGAATGATTCGAATTTGCGTTCAAACAGGTGCGCTTAATAAGAATTTGGAGTTGGGATAAACAGAAAAAGACCGGAATATCTTTTGTGGAGGCTTGTAGGAGTTTTAGGAACGTTTTCGGGTGCTACATAACTCTTGCGGGCGCGTGAGAGACCCAAAAGCCGAGGATTTCTTCATCACGCCGCAAGGGACGCGTGGTGTTGCCTGGGATTCAACTATTGTGACGTTCGAAACTTCAAACCAGCAATTCCAGCCGTTTCCGTTTGCCCTAAGGCGGAAAGATACTGGTTACGCAAAAACCCCGGCAGGAAATTCGCACCACCATTCGCGTGACGAGAACGTCCCTCCAATTATCTTTTCTGTCGTCTTTTTGTATGTGTCCACAGATACAACTTAACCTGTCAAAATTTGATTTTCCTAATACTTTAACTTCCGAATTTTGTTTGAAGATTCTGTTCTGTCTGACCTCAAATTCTTTCCTTTCCGGATTGTGTTTGAAATGTTTCCTTTTCCGAAATTTACCGTTAATTGCAAGAAATTTCTAAATTAAATTTGGTTGAAAACTTTCCTAGCTCTGAATTCAGTTTTTAAATATTTAAGTTGGCCCATTTTTTACTGAATTTCTGTCATTTCTGTCACGTGAATTGTCTTATTTCTATATTTCTGTTAAAATTCTCCTACTTTGGGATTTCTTGTAAGTTTTCCCATTTCTTCGCGTTCTGAACTAAATTGTGTTAAAAAAATGTTTTACTTCTGAATTTCTTTCAAAGTTTTCTACACCTTAATTACTTTCCCATGACCTTTACGGCTGGATTGATCTTTCCATTACATTCAAACTTAAAAATATATCGACTTGGACTCGTTTGATTAACTAGCTCTCTCTTGCTCCCTTAATCTATAATCCAAACTCATAAAATGCCAAAGCCCAATGGTTGGACGCCTCTGTATATTTCAGAAAGAGTAACTGTCGATCCCCAACCCGAAAACAAGGTCAAACTCGCGTTTCAAAGAGCAAAAAAAGTCCACACAATACCCCATCGTATCCGACAAAGCGTCACCCGATGGTCATTGCAGACAATTTTTGGACAAGACATAGCGTGCTTGTACAATACTGTACAGTACTACCTTTATTGGGAAAACTCGAATTTGGCCCCAGCTCGTGAGAACGACAGCAAAAGGAGCTTAAAAAATTGTGTTTCATTTACTTTTCCTCTATTTTTTACTAGCAGTGTGCACCCTCTTTACCCCTCCTACCCCCCCTGAAAAAATAGCAAATGAATTAATTGAGAGTGCACATGTAGGAGGGTGTGTTACGAATTTTATGAGACAATTATGGTCTCCCAGGTAAAATAGCCTCCCCTCCCAAAAAAAAGAAGAAAAATTGCACTAATATATGTTTTACTAAATAAAAAGAAAAGGGGAAGCGGTATAAAACAAACTCTTAACGATCAATAATGCGTCAGGGGGTGAAAAAAATTACTAGCGCGCTGCTCTCCCCCCAGCGATGAAAAAAAGGGTTCAAAGTGAACAAAAAAACTGTCTGAATTTATTTCTTATTTTTTTCTCGTTGGAACTAGACCTGCGTCACTCTTGCTATTGATTTTTTTTCTTTCTCTCTCCCCTTTAACTTCACCCCCTTTTTTTCAACATTTCTTTCCTCACTTGCTTCTCAGGGTGGTATAAACTAGATAAAAAAAAGGGAAAGAAGAAGCGAGAAGAAGGGGGGAGAGGGTTAGTCTCATCCCTTTTCGCTGCTCTTCCATGGCGGGGTAAACTACACCCTTTTTTTCAAAGGGTGGACAATGTTTTCTTGACCAAAAAAAAAGTCCAAAGAAAAAAAATAGCGAAAAAGGGAAAGGATAACCCCCACCGAAAGTGTCCCATACCGATTTGGGCCGACTTTGGAGACTTTGAACGTTATGCTGATTTGTGGCTAACGCAATTGCCGTTATCCTAAACGTTTCAGCCATTAACCATAAAAATCCTGGACTTTTTTTACTTTCGGAGGTCCTCTTTTTATAACAAGACTATAGCAGCCTCCTTTCTTATGCTTTAAAAGGGGGGTTAGGTTAAGTTAAGGTTAGGTTTGGGTTGAGAAGCTGACCAAAAACCGGCGCAAGAACTCTTTCATCCCGATACTACCCTTTGAAAAAAAAAAATGGTGAAAAATTTACCCTTGGTGATCTCTGTATACGGGTATACCCCCCATTCCTCTTCTTTGGAAAATGGAACTGTGAAAATTTCCGTGAAGGGTTAAAGCCATAAGCCATAAAAGTGAACAATGTCAACCCCCCACCTCACCCCAAATTGAAATAGTTTTACATCAGCAGACGGGGTAAAACGTCTCCCTTTCAACACTACTTGAATTGTTGTCGCCTTGAAAAAGCAATCTTGCTACCATGGTGGGACTTCCTAATACCAGAATGAGTTTCTTCAAAATCTTTTAAAATTTTTTTTAGATAAACGAGAAAAAATCGTGTTGCTTCTGAGAAATGTTGAAAATCAGATTCATTTCCAATATTGAAGGATCTTAAAGAAGAGTTCATTTTTTGAGAAAAATTTCCAGAAATTTTTCCAAATTTTTTTTTTTTAATTTTGGCAATTAAAATCCAGAAAATGAAGCTTAATTTTGAAATAATTTCGGAAATAAAGTAATTTTGTTCCTTTTTTACTTGAACTTAATTTTTCCAAGTTTTCTAGGAATGAGCTTTAGCTTAAAATAATTTTTGGGAAAATAATTTCCGCCAACTCCCTAGAAATTCCTCCAAGTTAACCTAAGGGTGACTTATTTTCGTTTCAAAATTCCAGAAAATGAATCTAATTTTCCCAATTTTCCCCAACCTTCTGCTATACTTCCCTAAAAAAATTCCTTGAAAAAAATAAACTACTTTTTTCGGGGTTTCTTTTTTACCCGATAAGGATATCAAGTGATCCTTATGGGGGGATATGTTACTTAATCCACGCGTGGCTCTATTGTTGTCTATTTTTTTTACTCCGTAAAGAAACCAGGAATAAAAAAGGAAAAAAATTAGGGTAGGAGAAGAAAACGGTAGCACATGCTCTTTCAGGTACGCACCCAAAAAAAAAAAACTCCAGCGATTTTTTAAAGGGGGAGGAAGTGTAGTAGTACCTTAAAAAAAGACAAAAATGAAAGCGCGTGTGTGTGATCAAGGGGATGGAAAATTGTTGGGGCCAGGAACTCCTGCATCTGATATGACATAATGTGGCTGTTTTTTTATCTTCTGACCCCCTCACAGCAGGGTAAAAAAAAAAGAAAAACCTTATAAAAAAGAAGATTTGTTCCCCAATATAATAGAGCATTAAAAACGTTTAAAAAAACGAGGGAGAAAAAAAATAATCTTGAAAAGATGAGAAAAAAATGCAGGGATTATGGTTATGGATCCAGAGGGCTCACAAGTGTTTAGAAATATTAACAGGTGGCATTTTTGAAACCCCCCAAAACCCAGATATTTCTACACTTTCCCCCCCTTCTCCTACACCCCTCTGTTCTAACGCGTGTGAAGCTAATTTGCATATTATACACGTATGACAGGCCATTTGACCCCTCTGACCCTTCGTTTGTAGGCTCAAATTTACCTACGAAACATATGCAGGCATTAATGAGGCTCCGCCACGAGAATGCACTCCCCATTCACACCAAGTTATGACGACGTTATCACCTTTCACAATCAAGCTTCTGGCAAATTAACACATCCTTTGCCAAGTCAACTGGGAATTCTGGAGTAAATAGTAAGTCCTCTAGTTAGCTTAAAATTTTGACGAATTTCTTTTTAAAGAAAGGGAACTCTTCCTTTTATTACCAAGCCTTGGCGTTGCGTCTGGTAAGCCAACATGCGAGTTTACAAAACATAGGAATTTGAACTAAAACAAAACTAACACTAAAAGTTAAAATAAGAAAAAATATAAATATATCGAGAAAACCCTGACGTGATTTTTTGAAACCCTGTAAATCATAAGGATACTCTGCGAGGAAAATGGCAGTCCTCTAACGCGTGAAAGCAGAAATACTTACAAAAAAAGATCAAATGTTTTTCCAGTGAATTAAAACCAACGCAAAACTAAAGTTCCCTGAAATTGTTTCCAAAACACGCGAGTTTCAAACAAAAACCAACTTAATCTGTACCAAAAAATGTCTTACTCCTTTGAAAATGTGAAAAACTGCTCACTTGTGGGGGGAGGATGATCCGATATTTTCGCATCTAATAAACGTTTGAATTTCTTAAGAAAGATAATTGGCTCCACCACAGCGCCACTCAAGTTGGCGATTTTTTTCCAAAAAAGGCGCGAAACTTGGGGTTGTGCACCGGAAGGTTTAGAATCGTTGATTCACTGGGTCAAATCTTGAGCTCTGTGATTCGCAACCAAATTTCCTTTTTTGTCTTAAAAAATCCCCTCGAGGAAATTCTTTTTGCCAAGAGAATGCCAAGTTTTGCCGGAAAATCTTCACGCCTCCCCCAACTAACTGGGATTTCTATGGAATTTGTGTACTTCTAAAAAAAAGTTCTTAAAAAAATGAAATAAAAACCAAATTTAAAATCTGAAAAACATGGCCAATCCAAAGAATAAGATATACCGGTTGTTTTGAAGCTTGTTAAAATAACAAGGACCCTGTTTCCGCATGCATCACCGGTGGCTCTCATCTCTGGTCGTCGTTGATTTCAACGCGATTTTTTTTTCTAACCTACAAATTGTGTTTCTACTATAAACTCCCCTTCTCTCTACACATACATCTAAAACTCGAAAACATTTCACCTTAACAAGTCCCTGTCACTCTTTGCACTCCCGCGCAGGCGCAGGTAGTTGTACACTATAATTAACACACTTTTCTTCTTCTCTTAGCTGATACCCGTAAAACGTAATCTTATAAGGAACTTTTTGTCTTCAATGAACCCACAATAATAATAAGAAAAAAAATAGAACTTGAAACTGAAAAAGGTGAGGGAGGGTATAAACAATTCCGATTTCCCCGGAAATGGCGCCAAATTGATTTTTCTTTTTCCCTTCCATCAATTTTTCTTCTTCTTCTTCCAAAACGGTCTCTTTTTTCTTCTTCAGTGCAATTAGGTCCTATCTGGCAAGTTTGAAGAGTCACTGGGTTTATATGAAGCAATTGTTGAATGTTTTTCTGGGGGCAGCGTTGCGTTGCGTTTTTCGCTTTTTCCTCCGACAAGGTTTTTGACTTCCATTGGAACCGAAAATGACTTGCTATAATCTTTTCTCTCTTTTTCGCACACTGGGGGCTGGCTTGGATGGTGAGCGTATGTGTGTGTGTGGCAATAATGAAGAAAAGGGGGGTTGGGAGGGCTGGCAGAGGGTGGATTGAAGCATGGAGTGGAGCTTGGGAGCGTTTTCAGAGAAAAGAGAGAGGCCAAGAGCGAAAAAGTGTCACTGGGCTGACGTTGATGAACTATGTGGACAATGACAAATTACCCAAGGTCCGAGCACGCCTTCCCCCACCACCTCAACCCCCAACCCCACGGGAGTTCGAGTTATTCAAGAAGAGAATAAGTTCGCTTCTCTTTCCAGTTCTCCAATTTCTTCTGTTTTTGCCAAGAAGAGGTGGGGTGAGGGGGCGTGTGTCGCAACTCGGGGGGAAATGGCGAATTCGCGTCATTCCGTGATTTTTTCACAAAAGGAAGCAGCTTGTAGGAACTTTCGAGGGGTTTGGGAACGAAAACTTTGAAAATTTCGAAGGAAAAATTGGTTTCCAATGTTCTCTTCTTTCAATATTTCTTATTTTTGTCTTCATAGTTAAGGAGAAGGAAGATATGAATACCCAAACGTGGAAGCACGGGCATATAGGAACTTTTTTTTGACAATATCTTCAGACTTCCTTTTTGGAAGGGATTTTGAAGGGATCTTTCGGGAAAGGTTGAATATTGTGTAGTGTAATGGTTGGAAAAGATGTCTAACCGTTTTCCCCAACCGCGTTTTCTGCGGGGCTTTGGGTCAGGTTGAAGAAATTAATGATGCCCTATTGCGTGTATGTGTGGCCGTGTGTGCATGTTGGGTGAAAAAGGGACAATGGAGCAGCAGGGTGTAAACTGGAAACTTGTCTTCCTCTTTTTCTCTGGCGATACCTTCAAAGTATAGGAAATGCGTGGGTTTGGGGAGGCGGAGGAGGGGGGGGGGGCACGGTCCTTGTTACCTGCATGCTTTAGAATATGGAAGGCTGTGTGAGTGTGTGTCTGATTTTCCCCAAAAGTGCAAGGAGCCATAACGTAACAAACATCCTCAGGGCAAAGGTACGAAAAACGTTGGGAAGATTTTTGCAGGCATCCCACAGTTTCCTTTTCCAATTTTCCAGACGTAAGAAAACGTCCCTTGTCCATCTCCGTGTCCTTCTTTGTTGTTTTCCTTGTTGACTTGCCGGAGTACCTTTTGGCAGTACCGTATGGGCCGGACAATGGGTTGGATGGATATGTGGGCCATAAAGGGAGCCAAAACCGACCCATACTGTACTGTACTTAACCGAACGGTATAGTTTGATGGTATGGTAAAGGGACTTTGACGTACTGTACGGTACAGTATGGGATGGCATTCACGGTCAGTTAGTTGAAACCGTTGCATAACTTGCAAATGGTCATACAGGGGGTTTCGAGGACGGTAATGCGTCCCTCTTCCCACCCAAAAGGTTGAAGCATCTTTAGAAGGTTCAAGCGTCAAGGGGGATACATTTCGGAAGGTTTTCCACATACGTCCAAATGTCCGAATCCTTCTCTTAGAGGGGACAGAGTAAGGAGTCTTGTCAAACGTTTTTGGTTTGGCAAAAGGAGGTCTATAAGCTTGCGGTGGTAACCCCCCGAGAGATTTGGGTACCTGATGACCGTTGCAAAAATCGAAACCTCTTCGGAATTTTGTTTTTCTTGTCTTTTGGGGGCGACTTGGACTTTGAAAACTGAACCCGATATACTTTATGGTTGTCATCCGGAGGAGAGGTTTTTGGCTGAGACTGAGCTTGGAGACGAGACGGTTAAGTAAGAAACTTAAAAGGCGCCCCCCCCCCCACTCTCAAAGGTTTTTCGCATCGTCTTCTTCTTTTCGTCCAATTTTCTGCCTTCCACCATATATATTCGCCAACAATATCAAGTTTTTTCTTGATTTTTTGGTCCCTTCTTCTTCTTTTTAAAACAAAGAGTTTGCCCTGTGTCGTTAGATGATGTGTTGTAAGGCAAAAAAGCATGTCCCCAAAGTGCCACACACTGAGTTTATGAGCAAGTTTTCGTTCGTTTCCTTCATTTTCCGCGGAAAAAACATTTTTGCCGTCCTTTTTCATTGTTGCCGTCACAGGAAAGCTAGTAGGAAAACATTGCATTTTAGGAGAGGCGAGCCAACACTGAAGTTCACCAGCACCGGATTCCAGTCGTTTTTCGCACCCAATTTTTCATTGTTGGCCAACAACGAAAAACGTTCAACGGCGGAACATTCAAACGGGGGGAGTTAGTTTTCACAGCACACACAAAAAAGACCTGATGACACATACCTGCGCCTTGTGACGAGAATGCTACAATTTTTACCCGTTCGCTTAGGACTTTTGGACAGTGACAACAATTGAATTTCAAAATACCGTGCTCTTTTTAAGGAAAAAAAACCCGCTCGCCACAAACTTCCTACAAAATCCCTGAAAAGGACCACTGGGGGTGTAATAGAATAAGAAACCGAGTTCTTTTCTATTCGTGTAGCTTATATCCTTCCGTAAAGCACCGGTATATAAGCCTCGTTATGTTATATTTTCGTCTTTCACCTTTCTTCAACGTTCCGAACATATGGGGAGGATAGTTTGTGAAAATTATGTGGTAATTTTCGAACCACACCGGAGTTTCTGAGTTTCCCTGTCTTGTTTGAATACTTTTGTTTGCCTGTTTTACCCGTATGCAAGATCCCTGGACGCAGTGGATTGATTTTTAAAAGGAAAATGGAGAAAAAAATTCTAGGCGTCCTCCGAATCACCGTCTTCATCGTCCGTTTGTCTACTCCGAACACTTAAGGGAGGTTTCATCCCCAAAGAACCCAGATTGCGTGGTAAACAGGGTCGTGTCATCGTTGACAAATCCTCGGGTTCGGTCTGCTCCGTGTGAGACGAGAGGGGAAAGGACCCGAGGTGATGAGGGTGGTGGTCGGGCGGAGTTACTACGGTACTGGAAGGATGGCCTGGAATGCGGATGACTCTTCTCGTTTCGCGCGGTTTACGGCCCCGTTTCTGCTGCTGTTGGGTGTGAATCTCCGCTAAGAGACGCACGGAAGTGGCTTCGGTGGGACGTTGGGGAATCATATCGAGCGCCGAAATGACCAAGGAAGGGGTGGTACCGTACTCGCCGGTGGTGGTCCGGGAGTTCCGACTGGAGCGGACGCCGTAGCGTTGGAATTCCTCGCTCTCTTCGAGGTCCTCGTCGTGCAGGTCCATGAGCTCGTCCTCGAGACTGTAGCTGGAGGGTGTTTGCGGCGGATCGTCGTCCGCGTCCATGAGGTCGCCCGCTTTCTCGCTGGACAAGAGCGCCACGTTGTTCCGCTTACGGCGGCCGAGGGTGGTAGACGAGTTCGTCGACAGGGTGTCGCAATCTTCTTTGGGGCATTTGTGGTGCATGAGGTGGTGTCGTCGCCGGAATCGGCCGGAGCACCGCTCGCAACCAAAGGGTTTTTCCCCTTTATGAATGAGCATGTGGGCTTTGAGCTGGTTCGAGTCGGAGAACCTCGAGGTGCACAACTCGCAAGCGTAAGGACGCTCGCCGGTATGGACTCGGAGGTGCCGTCTGAGGTTGGCCACTTGGACGAACTGGCGGTCGCAGTGGGTACAGTTGTACGGCTTTTCCCCGGTGTGCAGGCGCATGTGGGTTTTGAGGTGGTGGTCGCGGGTGAACCGCTTCCCGCACTGCTTGCACTCGAAGGGTTTTTCGCCTGTGTGTGTCCGCTCGTGATTTTGCAAGACGTGCTTGTAGCCGAACGTCCGGTGGCAAATCGAACAGGAAAAGACTTTGTCCCTGGAAGGGTCTCCCCCTGCCCGCGTCTTGCGACCGGACGATTCGGCCGACTTACCACAGCTACTCCCGTTGGACGGTGGGGACGCCGTATCCGTAGGCGACGGGGCTTCGTGGGTGATGAGCTCCAAGACCCCGCTGCTGTTCCTCCGCTCGCGAGTGCCCTTACCCTCCACCACCAGGTCCATTTTCTCGCGTTCGATACTACCACTCTCTTTACGGTTGCCGATGCTGGCTTTATTGGACTTCCGGACGCGAGTCGTCACCGGTTTGCCTCCACCAACGCCGTCTGATCGATTAATACTACGCTCCTTTTCATCTTTCTGCGTCCCCAAGGGTCCGGGCAGGTCCAAAAAGGCCTTGGAGCTGGGCGAGTGCTGCGATGCATGATGATGATGCTGAGCGAGGTTATTTAGATTCAAATTCCCGGCCGAGACCGGCGAAGACGCCATGTTCCGAGCATGGGCGGCACTGGATTGCGCTAATTTCGACCACGTTAGAAGCGCCTCTTGTTGTGACATGGGGAACGGATAGCTCAAGTTCTGGCCCCCGTGCCCGGACAGTAAGGAAGAAAGATTCGAGTTGGGACGTAAAGACATTGGTAACACGCCCGCTGCTGCGGCTTGGAGACTCGCCATCAGCGCGGGCAAAGGTAAGCCAGCGGGCCCCAGGCCCATGCTGGCACCGAACAAACCTGCGGCCACTGCTTGGTGGTGCTGCGAGGCGAACAACGCGGCCGGTGAGTACTGGCCATGGGCGCCCGTGCTCTGGACGTGGGCCGTGATGGTCGTAGGCGAGTTCTGCGAGCCGGACCCCGCGCCGATCCCACCTAACCCGGTTGCGGCCGCGCTCAGGCTCTTTTCCGAACCGCCAGCGGAAGGATTGATGGGAGTCGCCCGCCGGAGCGCGCCTTCAGATTCGGGCCCTTCCTTCATCCCGCGGCTGGGACCGCCCGCTTTGACACCTAAACGAAAAAATAGCCACAAAAAGCGTCAGAAAATTTCCATAAATTTTAAATCCGTGTTATCTAGCTATATCGAACTGCGGTTTCCCTTAACAAACATGAAAATAAAAGGAAAACCCAAAACAGGAAATCCTTTGCACAACTCTTTAAATCTTCTCAAAACAAGAGAGATACACAGGCATAAAAAAAAGAACTTTAGCCCCCAAGGAAATGATATGCGAAGCGTTGTAATCTCTTGCAACATTAAAGATCCTGAAAATCGTTTTACCGGAAGTAGGCCCACATGTGGAACCTGATAAGCAAACTGCCATAGCAGTTTGCGGTGTTGTTTTGCTAACAATTTCAAGAATTTTCTGCGCTCGACTTGGGACGAGTATTTGTCAACAACACTTAATTAACGCACAGGAACTTAGCAGGTAATCCGTATCATGTTTATTTGATAGAAGGAAAGCCTTTCCTTTTCTCATATATCAATAGAGAAATGAAGCCACCGTAAACTCTCAACTGTGGAAAATTCCCCAAGTTTTTTTGTTTGGGGAAGGGGGACGATATTGTTATAACAATTTTTTCCACACCTTAATATGACTTCTGGGTTCTAAAAAAAACACGCACACAAACTTGGGGTGAGGGGGGCTTTTGTTGTTTTTTGTAATATTGTATCTTGGTTTTTTATTTCGTCTCACTGGGCTTTAAAAACTGCACACTGCACTCACTATAAGCTTTCATACCCACGCGTTTGACACACGTCCTGTCTCGCACTCAGCGCGGCACCGACTAACTGTCGCTTCACCGTTCAAGTCCCCCCGAAAAAAAATCGAACGTTTTAGAGTCCCTCTCTAAAGGGTATGTTGACCGGTCTTGCTTTAGCTGAGTCTACTACGGTTCATAGTCCAACTGCGGCCCCTTGCTATCTGAAAACGAACGGATCTTTTAACTTTTT
Organism: Lepidurus apus apus; assembly: GCA_022832285.1. NCBI lineage: Eukaryota > Metazoa > Arthropoda > Branchiopoda > Notostraca > Triopsidae > Lepidurus > Lepidurus apus. Next base: position 2,884 of record JAGJRO010000103.1, on the reverse strand, counting down.
TGGCCCGTCTTATCGTCCGAGGCAAATCGAAGGAAAAACAAGGCGGAAGGAAGGGGGCGGCGCTTGACTCATCGCCCAATGGCGCGACGTCGAACGTTTCCAATACGCTAAAGGGTTATCCCCTGATGTTTTTCAGAACACGTCTGGCATAAGCTGCAAGCCTTACATCAACTGAGTTCAGCGTTTTTCCTGCAATCGATCCACCAAACCCGAGAAGCTGTCACGGGGAAAAAGGGAAAAGCCCTTACGGTATATACGCGCTCTCTCGCTGGCTCTGCCTAGTTTTTCCGTAGTTGAGCTATAAGGCTCAGTAGGACTGAGAATTAAACAAGCCAGTTTGGCTACATACTTTCATGAGACGAAGAAAGGAAAAAATAGAGGAAGAAGCCAAGACAAGAAGACGGATGAGATTGTCGGCACGTGGCGGCACTGGATCCAGCCTCTCTCTTCTTGTTCCCCTTCAAATTCCCCTTATTTTAGACCCCGAAAAAATAAGGAAAAAAGCCTACACTGTACTTTTTGGTATCGTCAGTGAAATTGGACAAGACGCGATGACCCTCTACTTTCTACTATAGCTTCAACTATTAGCCGGAACTATCTCATCTACAAGGCTTTAACTCAACATCGTTCTTACTGGAGATCAAGACTTCTTTTAACTTCCCCTTCAAACGCTTCCAAACTTCCCTTGGTTTCTGACTGCAAGAATTGCGCAAACGAAATGCTCCTAATCTAAGGAAGGTTGGCTAACGTTTCCTTGCTTGGCAATACCTAGATAAGATTACCCCCGCACTAAATAGGATAAGCTATATACTGTGTTTGTCACTATCGGTCGGTATCGGTTCCATGTGACATTTTGGTGTCTGGAGGCAGTCGACGCGCTTTTTTACATTTACCAAACCGGCTGAACTCTTTCACAACGTGGGTAACGTGGATCAAACCCCCTGAAAACCACCTATCGCGCTCTATTTGGGATCGGTAATGTCCCTCATTTGCATATAACGAAAGGTTTCTGGACCAATAGCAGCTGCTTTATGTGTGGACTATCCTGGTTGCAAGGTAAAAAGAGCCCCAAAAGGGGGGTAAAAGCGTGTCCATCTAACGATCTAACACGTCCAATTTCCCCTTATTCTATCGCTATTGCACACAATCGATCCCAAAGTTCTTCCCCCTTTTTTCTGCTTCCTTCTCCTTTTCCCCCTTTATGTCCCGCGACTAGCAATATATAATGGAATATCAGCTTTTGGTCTATTGTCCATTTCATTACCATCGCGCGCCCCTTTTTTACCCCACATCTACCTTACAGTATAAGACAGGGTTTTCGGGGTACACACCCAAAAAGTTATATGTGCATGCTTATGTGTGTCTGTGTATAGTGTGCGAGTGTGCACCAAAGGGGGAAAGGAGGACTTTAAGGGGTTATACTTTGCACGAAACGACCAATAGTATCCCAACGTTATATATATACATGTACAGTACGTGTAACGTTCTATAAGACCCCCTGAAAAAGAGTGCGTTACATCCAAACGTCGGGGCTATAAAATTCCACTCTCCTAGTTATAATACCACATTTATAATATATTTTATATAGAGCTAGGAAATAAAATGCACCAAAAAAAGAGAAACTATAGGGATAGTCTAAATATAGGGATATTCTATAGGGATATTCCAGCCGACTTTTAAATCGACCACGTTAGAGTCACTAAACATTCACCAAAAGACTCTTCTTGTGGCTTTGTTGTGGGATGTTCGATAGCTCATCCATCAAACGACACTTTGGACAAGTTACGTTTGGGAGCTGAATAAAAGATGGACAAAAAAGGTCCTTCTCACCCAAACCCACTAAACCAACCTAAACCACCCAAACCCCCTTTAAAACTAAATGCAACGGAAAACTTCCGAAAATGACCTTAAAAGGGTCTGAATATGATTCTACAAATTCGGGTATTTCGATACTTCTTTAGTAAGATCCCACTAAATAGCACTTCAAACAGATTTAAAATTGTCTACTCATTATGCTAATCAAATCTTAACGACTTAAGTTATAATGCTTATTTTGCTTAGCATATAAGCAATTCCACAGGTCTTATCTTTCTTCGATCAATGTACACATTGATTTCCTAAAACTAACCTATATAGTTGCTTGTTATGTTTAGCAGAATTCATTAAAGAAAGTTAATAAAAACGTTAATAAAAATAAATAAATTAAAGTTAATAAAACTTAGATATTAATGGTGCTTAATCCTCGGTATTGTATTGTAATACACAATGTAGTTCAGAAGCATTTTACTAAAATTAAAATGTAATAAAATGAAACGGTCATAAAACTGATTCCCGGAACTAATAAAACTATAAGTGCTATCTGGCATAGCATCTTCTTAATTACACACTGAGTATACTCATTGTATAATTTATGAAATCGCTAAATAATCACATTTTATCGTAAAACTACAGGTGTGGGTTGTTGTGTACAAATCAAATACCGAGTTGAGAATAGTTACCTTTTCATACTCGAAAACGCACGAAAAGGTTAGACAACAAAGAATAATGAGAATTTACTCCAGTACTATTGAGCGCTTATTGTTGAAATTCTTGTCGGCAAGGCTCTAATATCTTATCCACATCCTCATGTTATCGAATGCTCATACGGGCAAATCGGAATGCGTGTGCTTGTCGTTAAGTTTAGCGTCAAGGTTGTTACGAGGCACATTTCGCAACCCTCAGCCCCCACAACGCACACCATTTCTGTAAAAGGAAGCTCTATAAGCCCGGGTACGTTGGCTATCTCAAGCCCCAAAGATATTTAGCAACTCTCCAAGGACATTTTTATAAGAAAATCTATCCTCTTCCTTTCCCGTATACACATAAAACATAATATATATATATA
>JAGJRO010000390.1:0-36848 GCA_022832285.1 Lepidurus apus apus | reverse complement strand
GGGTTCCTTGAGAAGGTTTCTATTTAAGGAACATTTGGGATTGTTGGAATGTGAGCCTTCCAATGTTATTGACATTGTTGATCCAGTTTGTGACGCGTTTTATAAAGGATTATGGATGCGAATTGCGTCACGCAATACTTCCACCTTTGAAAAAGTGAGTTTGATAGGAAATTCTAAAATTTCTTCGCTTTTAGGTGTTAGGTGTTTAGGTGTCCGCGAGGGTGTTCCCTAGTTTGTGCTTAATTAGGACTAATCAGTACATTTCGCCTGTTCGCTTGCTTTAATTGAGTGTAATTCGTACGTCGATTATAGGAATTCCTTTTGTCACTACTTTTGCCATTTACGGTCAGTATTTCCTTATTATTTGTATGTGCGTGTCCGTTACTACTACTGGTAAAATTATTCTAATTAGTTGTTATGGGATAATACTTAGTAATTTGATTAAATTATTCTAGTTAACTTTAGATTTTCGTAATTAGTTTTTCTTAAAACACTATTTCTTCCAACTATTAATGTGCCCCATAATTGAATATTAGTACGTATAATTAGTGTAATTAAACTTGGGAAATTATTGTAATTAACTTTATTTGGAAAATAATTAATTATTTACTCGGAAGTACTGTGTATAGTTGTTTCTTACAAAACATTTTCTTGGAAGCTATAATTTGCTCTTTTATGAAAAGTAGTTTAGTTATTATAATTAATGTGTGTAAATAATACTGATTAACTTCTATAAATTATTAGAGTTTTTCGGAATAACTTAGCCTTTTTTTATAGGTTTTCAAATGTCTTCCCACCGATGCAGTGCAATCTTTCGCGGATCTGAAAACGTACCAATCAGGTTTACCTTTAGCGACCACGGATATTAAAACTTCAAAGCAAATGTTGGCGAATGTTCAGGTAATTTATAATCCTTATAAATTATAATAATATATAAGTTTTTTTTTTTTTTTTTTTTTTTTTTTACTAGGGACACTTGGTGTTTCTTCCATTGTATTTCCTGTGCAAGGAAAACCTTACTCCAGCTGCCGGGACAGCTGAGTCGCTCATGCCCACGTCATTGTGGACTTGAGGATAAAAGCTTATTTTTATTGAGTTCTTCGAGGGCCACTCACTCAAACAACTCAAAAAGTCCTTAACTACATCGCATCTTACAGCATTGCACTCCTTGTTACCTAGTCTTGATTTTCCTAAAAAGATATTGGTCTTCCAGCACGATAATGTCGTGGAAAAAAAGAAAAAAACACGTAAGTCATTGTTGGGGGATCTGCAAATGATCCCAGAGCTTTTAACTCGACGAAGAAAAAAAAAAGATGTTGCGATATTCCAGAGGTTTATTTGAATGACAATCCCGTGACAAAGTTCGTAGTTTCGAAAGAGGCTGTATAACCCTTTCCAGATTGAGGCATCGTAAAAAAACCCCTGGCTTTATGTTTTCGTTCCTTTTCTGTTCCTTTTCCCTCACTGCCCTCATGTAAAAGTTTTACAGGAATATACAAACGGCAAATAGACTCCACCTTTGAAACCTGACTCGATACAGCTTTTTGTCAATTTCTTGCAAAATTTCTTGCAAAACCTGGGCCTCCTTCACTGCTAGGATTATGGTTGTGCAAGCGTTCATATTGTCTCAGTTAACTCATTAAGGATGTTCTAGGGTGGATTAGGAAGGTAATTTAAATCGATCAGGCGACTTAGATTATATCAGAGATTTCCAAACTAAAATGAATCATTTAGTACTTACTAAGCCTCCAAGGAACCTAAAAACTCCCATAAGCAGGACATTTTATGACGTCACAGGAGTTGAAGCATCTTGTGTGAAAGTCCTCTCGATAACACCCTTGAACTAGGCTCTACCCCGTCCTTACTTCCCCTGCGTTAAATGGGTGGAGCTTCGTTGAATTCGCCCCCCTTAGGGCTCTAGTCTTCTCTTTCCCTTTATTATGAAGTCTCTAGCGGGGGGAAAACGTATTCTGGTTCGGTGGCCTGCTTCCTTGTCTTGCAGTCCAGTTTTCCCCCCTTGCTGGTTACGTGCTCGCTAAAAACCCCACGCGAACTGTTTTTTTCACCATCGTACGTAAAACCCTACTTCCGTTTCTTCTTGTTTTCATTTTTTTTTCTTCCGGGGTATAGAACAATATCCCGTGTTTGTGTTCCTACGATCCATTTTTTGAGTTTCAAAGACTAGAAAGTGAGTCTAGTGTGAGCCAAAACAAAATACTAGTGTCCAAGAATGAAAATAGGCCATTGAGGATGCGAGGGTGAAGTTACGACCTCCACTGCGCCTGCGCAATTAGGCGCCGCCTACCGGTAACGCTCGCTCAACTGAGACTCAGCAGGCTTGTTACGTGCGGGGCTGGCCGTCGAACGTTTGTGTCGGGAGCCATCCGACATTGTGTTCCAAGATGGCCGAGGCGGCGAGAGGCCACGCGTGTGGGGCACCGTCTTTGGGCCCGCAAAACAGTAGTGATTGTGGACGTAATGTGAGGCAATTTGCAGGAGATGTCCATGAATCTGTCTTGAATGAATGTGTGCGATTGGAAGCGTGTCAAATAAACAACAAGGTGTGTCCAGCCGCGGTTCATCCTCACGGTACGACGACGACTACTAGTGCTCGGGCCGTGGCGTCTCTCCTCCACCTTAACCTCAACCACAAGCATCGTCAGGATATTGTTAAGCAGGCGAGTGGCTTTGCCGAGTCTGATCAATCTGTGACACGTTTAACATCTTTTAGCTCAGGATTAGCCAGTCTAAGCTTAGCAGGGCCCAAGCAGAGCGCTGGAGTATTGTTGCGGGACCTGGGTGCGACAGACATGCCCCAGAATGGGAGCAACAACACGAAGGTCGCGGCCACCGGATCTGGCCTTTGTTGCAGTGGTGCTAGAGTGGTGGGAGCCATCAATGAGGATGATGGCCCAACGCTGGGCTCGGAACATGAACACGAACGTGAACAAGAACAGGAAGACGAGCCGGACTTGGGACTAGGACTCGGACTCGAAGAAGAAGGCCTTTGTTCCAGCCATAGCCACCACAGTCACGATGACATGAATTGCAGCAGCCGCACAGGAGACGACAACGACAAGAAAAGACGGAGAACTGATCGTTATGATAGCTCGGAGAGCTCAGACAGGTATAAAACACATTTTAGAGCTTTTTGGGCTTACAACTTGGCTCTTTTTGGAGTCTCCCTTGTCGCCAGAGCCTCACGAAAATCTCTTCAGAGAGACTGAGAAAGCGAGAGATTGATCTAAAACAGAATAACAAGGACCACAAGTCCAGTATTGTTAATTCAGGTCCAAGAATGGGAGTAGAAACCAAAACCTTCCGTGTCCAGGAGAGAAAACCAAAGCCAATTTGGGAACTAAGTTGGTCAGCGCTTGACAGAAAGACACGAGAAGCAAAGCTTTAGGCTTACTTCGTTGTTCCGTTAAAAAGTATTCATGATTGACTCTTAAAACCTGCATTGTTCCTCCCTTAAAGTCCCTTTGGTTTCAACGCTTGCCTAGGAGTAGAAAGAGGTTGGGAGATTTCATTGTTGAGGGTACATTTGTTGGAGGAGTCTTGGTTTCTCACGCTCGAGGAAAATGCTTATGAGTCTGGTCGTTTTCGTTGTTGATGACGTCTACTAAGCTTTTTCCAAACCGTCGAACTTCATCATGTTCTGCGCGTTTGCCTTCCACAATCTCAAATTCCTTGCTACAATCAGCAAAATAGCACATTTCTCCTACTTTTTCTACAGTTTGTTTTTTTCTTTACGACGGCTCGCAGGTTTCGTTGCCAAGGTCGTTTTTCCTTCTCCCTTCTCCTTTTTACTACGCGTTTAACTCCTTAGTCGTGTTTTATCAAGCATTGATTTTTTAAGCTCCTGGGATTCTCTCATCCCTTGTCACTTACCTTTAGCGTCATTCTGTCCCAGCACACTTGAAAACGAAGCAAAATCGTGTTGGAGATTTTTCAAAGTCTATTTTGGGGGCTTTAGGGTGAAAGGGGGGAGAGAGTTAGAGGTCAGTGAAGCTTTTTACATTTCATGGCCTTTGACCCCGAAAAGCTCTTTTGCTTTGCATTTCCTCCATTTCTTGGCCCAGAACGGCCTCAAAACTCGACGGGGGCGGAGCTTACAGATTCCGGAATTCCAACTCTAGTGTAGAGGGGCAAGTGCAACGTTTTCTTTCCGCCATTTGGGCCTGTCTAGACACACAAAAAGTCGGGTTTTTGCAGGGAAAAGACGGTTAATTAGTCCGGTACAAAAGAGAAAAGAAACCTGCAACTCATTCTCCTTCGCGAATCGTTTTACAGCCAGAAAAAGATTCTCCGAAACAAGAACCTTCTGCGGCCTCTCCTTCTCTCTGGATCACTTTTATACAGTAAAACACCAAATCAAAGGATTGTGGACGGAAGAAAAATCCTTTTGTTCACCGATCGCTCTGATTCATGACATGCAAGGGAAATCAGAAGACGTCATTATGTCCTATACAAGTGTATTACGTGCGGGGGCATAACAGGTTCTCATAAGGGGGAGAGGGGTTAGAAATTATGCAAATTATGGTTAAAAAATCTCCCGCGACCCTCTTTTTGGGGAGGTTGGGTCGGAAGTCGGGGGGTTTGTGGGATGTCCACTTTCATTTGTATTATTACTTTTTAACTCAACAGACGTTGAAAAGACTGGGTTTTTATTTTTAAAACGCGGGGAAGCTCCGAACGATCAAAGTCGGTGGGATCTTCGCTCTCTAACCTCCCTTACTCCCATTTTTTCGCGTGGAGGGGGTTAGGGTGAGCCTAGCTCTCTCCCCCATGGGTTTATAAAAGCCTACGAAACAGAGATCGATATTGCCTATACAACACCCCTCGTTTTTCCCTAGGAAACGTAAGGGGACACACAGTGCTGTATTCATGTATGTGTGTGCATCATGTACCCAAACCCCCTTACCCCCCACCCTCCGACAAAGCTATAATAGAGATTCATCCAGCGCGTCCCCCCGTGCCTTTGGCTTCGTATTCCGATTGGGACGTCCCTGTGAGCATCGGAAGAGAGAAAAGAGAAAGAAAGAGAGGGAGATAAAAACTGCCTCCTCCATTCTTCTTTTTATTCGTTAACTTTCATTCTGTACTCGCATTTGGCGAATGTGAGTGTAAAATGAAAGCTAACACCTCTCTAAAAATTGCGAATTAGGAGGGAGAGACGGGGGAGGGGGTTGAGAGGGTGCCTGTTTACTGTTGCGCATGTAGTGAGTACGTTAACGTGCACATTGAACCCCTTTTTCGGTCCCAAAGTCCAGGTGTGCACTGTTGTTTGGGTATCTTTCGCCTTGGAAAGGAGAAATTTTCAGAGGGGTGGGGATGTTATGGGTGTTTAGCCTTGGAGCCCTCAGGGGTTTTGGAAACATTGGATCTGGGGTAAACATGGAGGCCGACGTTGTTGGAATTTTCGGGCAGGTTTCATTTATCATTTTGTTACTGCGTCCTTAATTGTAATTACAAGAGCTTTTTTACCAGGGTGGGGAGACAAAGTCACGTGGGAATTTTAGTTTTGGGTGCGAAAAGGGGGAGGAGCTTCGTGGCGTTGGATTTGTGTATTTGAGCGGAACTTTTGTTGGGAAGAAACGTTTCCAGAAGAGGGTGCCTTAAGAAGGCCACCGGAAGTGATATGGGATGTCTTGAGGGGAAACAATTGGGTAAAGCTGGTGACGAATTTCCGCATAAGATTTGCGTTCTGTTTTATTTTATTTGAAAAAAAATAAGAAACAGCTACGTTTTGTGGAAAAAGTGACGAGGAAATTGGTTCCGCTAGCGTTTTCTGGGGGATTTGACCAGGGAAGCAGATTATTTGCATGCACGTTGAACATTGTATACTGCACACACATACGCACAGGAAGACATTCGTTTTTTTTGTTTTTTCAAGGGGAAGTGTAAAACTTAGCCCCCTTTTTGGCGAATGGAAAAAACAACCGAAATCGTTTTATTTGCTTTTTTGGCGTTTTGGGCAGCTGTTCCGGCGGTCAACTATGGCTTGAAAAGCTGCAAGAAACTCTTCTGGTTAATACATCCTTTGCAGTTTATGTATATTGATAAGGAATTAATTGCATGGAATAGTAGCGAACGGAAATGATTCCAGAGTGTAAGAAAAAACTGTCGGGGGTTTTAAGCAGTAGAGCGTCAGTTTCTCATTCTAATAGCTTCAGTTTTGACAAACTCGTTTCTTTGTTGGCAACAATGAAAGTTGTAAAAAGAGTTTCTAATGTAACGCATATTTTTTCCATTGATGACACAGTTTCAGTTTGGCTTGGAACGTGTGAATCTATAAGAATTCTTATAGATTTACACGTTTCATTTTTGCCCAACAGAACTATTTCATTGTTGCTGAACAGAAACGTTTTTTCCTTTCGAATTACTTGGAAGTTAAGTGATTTCCTTAATTATTTCCTAATTTTCTTAATTTCGTAAAGCAAAAAATAAAGATAAAATTCCGTTGACTCTTGCATTATGTTAAAAGAATTGTCTTTGAAATATAACTTGTGTACAATATTCTAGTTACTTTTCTTATCTTTATAGTTTTCGTTATAACATTTCTTCTAATGAAGAATTTAAAGATTGCCATTTAATTCCCGAGTTCGGCCGTTCTTTCATTCTCCAAAAAGGAGGCAATGTAGTTATGGAATTGCTTGAAATTAATTCACTAATTTCCTTTATTATTCACTACATTATCCACTTATTTAATTTCATAAAGCAAAAAGAGCACGTGGAAGATGCAATCCCCTGGACTCTTGCATTTCATTAGAAAAGATGTGGGGGTTAGAAATATATATTTTAATTGTCTCGCCCCCTTCGCTGGGGGTTTTGCCCCATGCCAAGGCGTCAAGACAGATCACTTATATAGAGCACGAGTCTTTCTGGAAATAGTTTGAACTTTCCTGTCAGTTAACGCAAGTCAACATATGTGTAAGTTAGAGTGTGCAAGTCTTGTTATTTTCCAATGTTCCAACGCTTGAAACCCGTTGAAATTCCTCGACTTTCAGTCTCTAGGTGAGCTAGAACAGGTGTGTGGGGGGTTCACTTTTCCGTTTTGTAATAGGTCTTTAGGCAAATGAAGTTCTTGTCCCTTGAAAAAGCTTCGAAACAAAGTGTTCAATAATTGACATATGACATCGTTTACGACGTTCGCGTTAAGTCACACACGGAATGAACACCTGTCCTAAGCTTGAGACATGTATAGTTTTTGGCGCCGTCAAGGGCAGGTGTTTCTCTGTACACCTTTTAAAAAAATAGTTTTTTATTTTTTTAACTAATCTGGTTAGTGATAACTCGCAGGTGAGACTTGGCTTGCCAAGTGTATGTTGTGGACTTGTTTAGGGCCGAATCATCCAAAGTTCATATAATCTGTATGTACACTTGATATGTCATAAGACTTTAAATTATTGCTTTTTGAACCTTGTAAACAACAGAAATGGAGTAAAATAATAATTAATCAGATAAAAATTACCTTAACTTGATTTGATTTGGATGCAATTTATACAGCTTTAGTTTAGTTTAGTAATTTAGAAATGGAGTTAAGTAATAATTAACGAAATGATAATAAATTTATTAGCAATTGACTTAATCATTCGGATAATCGAATTGGGTACTGATAGCTTCTTGCGTAACAGAAAAGTTATGTCAACAATGAAAAATTGCGGTGACCAACATCTAAACTTTCTATGGCTTTTCATTTTGAACAAGTCTTGTCTAGCTCACCTACAATGAAAAGGCGTGTTATGGTTTCATTATTGGCTGAATTCTACACACTTTTAACCTTTTAAACGAGATTTTTGCTCTACTGCAGTTGTTCTTGAGCAGGCTAAAGGAATCTCATGGGTAAAAACGTTAAACTGGAGATATAGGGGCGAGTGAAGTGAAAAGCACGCTCTTAGCCCCCCTTTTTTCCTTCGTAACTGACTTCTGAGCTCGTAATTTCCCCCTTTTATCTTCCTTTAAAAAGTTGAAAGAAGTAAAAGCCAAAAAAAAAGAGAAAGAAATATAATATGAAAAGGAAGTGTTCTCTCTCGTTCTCTCCCTTCATCCTTGTTATGTAGCAAATAGCTCCTGTGCTGGGGGCTCTGATGCCTTTTCAATATGGTGTCGACAGGTTAAGCTCCGCCCTCTAACCCAACAGCTGCTGCCTATTTTCCCCGTGTTTCGATTTTTTCATTTTTTTCGTATATATTTCAGATATATTTTTTTCTGTTGAGGATTCCGGGTAGGGAAGAAAGGTCCCAACGTACTTTGTACATACAAAGTGTACTTGTTATTCTGTACCGGTTTCAAGCGTCTTTTGGAATAGGTCATCAGCCTTATTGCGACCCTCGTGTATTGATCCATCTCCCGAGTGTGCGGATGTGTTGTGTACGTACTGATTAGGGCCAGAATCTCTCGTCTTTAGTCTTTCTTAGTCGGTGTCTTTGTAGTAAAAAAATGTTTTGAAAAAGGGAAACAAAATATCCCCGAAAATGGGATTTTAAGCTTCAAACTACAGGTTTCCTTCAACTTGGTTTTTTTCCTATTTTTTTAGGGTGAGGGCAATACAATTGAGGGTGCCATAAACGGGTGTAAGGGTTGCTCCTGACTGATCCCGTGTTTCCCATCACTTTTTATATTTTTATCTTAGGTTACTGTATACAATCGTGATGGCACCCTTTTTCGTTCCGTTTTTTCCCTTCTTTTCTCCCTTTTTCGGCATCCGTAATACCCCCACCCCCCTTTTCTTTTTTTTTTCTTTTTACCAATACCCAATCTATTCACCCTGAACTGAACTCTTGGGACTCCTTGTGCGTCTCTTTATTCCCTCTCTCTACCCTCCTCCCACCTCCTCTTTGATCCAAAATGCGTGTCAAAGTTAGGTTCCCAGGCACCATTAACCATTAGGCCTCTCTCTTTTATTTTCTTTATTTCGATACCGCCTTTCCCCCTCTTCTGATATTTGTAAAAAAATCTTTTTGAAACGTTTTTGGGGTTAGCAAGTGTAATTGTGCAGTTTTTTAGGGAAGGGGCGGGGGTATTTTTATTTATTTGAGTTTGTGGGGAGAAAAGGGAGGAAGTAATTGATATAAAAGCTTCCGGATGCGCTAATGAGATTAGATTTGCATAGACATGGCGTAGACGGCGTGCAACCTTGGGTAGAGCTCAGAGCTACGAATTTACTTGAGAGGGAGGGAGAAAAAGAGAGATGAGGAATGGATGAAAGTTGGAATGCAAGAAAAGAAAACTTTTGATAAAACGAAGGTAGACGACCTTCGTGGGTCCATTTCGTCGTTTGGTGGATTTTTAAAAGGCCCAAAAAGCTTTGCAACTTTTTCAAAAGTGGTTTTGAGGTCTGGAAGTTCCATGTGGTTTTCTTCTCTTCTTTTCTTCCTTCTTTCTGCCTTTTTTTCCTTTACCGTTCTTGCTCGGCCGTTGAGAGAAACTGAAACACAAAGTCTTCGGGTCCTACAAGGCCCTGGGAGGGCAATTTTGACCAAAAGAGACGAAGAAGCAGAAGCCTTGGGGTCTTTTGGTCCAGGAGTTTTAAAACTAGAGGAAGTTTCTATACAGAGAGCTTTGGCGTTACCCCACCGAACGGAGATTTCCGAATTGGTCACACTGTTTCGTCCCTGTTAACTTTTGCTCTTTGCTAACAAGCCAGAGAGGCAGATTTGCCTTGTAGGGAGCAGAAAGAAAACCAAATGGGGAAAAAAGAAATACAAAAATAGAGGTGTGAAGTTATGTTGAGTATGGGAGATAAGTAGGGATGAGATACGTGAGGCATATGATAATTAGTTTTTTTGAACAAGTATTTTTTGTTCGAGTGAGGCGAGAATTTGTATAGAGATATTTCCAAAGAAGGTTAGGAATGTTTGCGTTTAATAATAAGAAAGTAAAAAAAAAAAAACATGGAATGTTTTGGGGAAGATTTGGGGAAGGAGGAGCTTAGGGTAAAAAGTAAAAAAAATAGAGTTTCGGAAGATGTAGAAAAAAGACAGGTCTTGTTTGCATGCAATTTGAATAATCCATGAGTTGCCAGGAATATTCGGATAGGGTATGAAAGTGAGCCGAGGGTGACGTGAAGTGATCTACTTGCGTGGATCTCGTTTGCATAATTACAACTTATCCAGCCCGAAATTTGCAATTAAAAGAGCTCCGAAAAGTTTGGATGAAAACAAGAGAAACAAAAGAAAAATGGGGGGGGGGGATAAAACAAGTTTCACGACTTTTGAGAGCAAGGTTTCCAGAGCTAGACTCGAGTAAAAACTTGCCGTGGAAGAAATAAATTAAGTAAACTAAGAGAAACTATTAATTTTGTAACTAACAAAGCTGAAACACTAAAACAAATGCATAGTTAGGTGAATGCAAGGAGGAAAAGAGGAACTGTGTCCATGGAATTGTTTGAAATGTGTGATATCAAACATGCAAATTTTCAACATTGAAATTAATAAATAATGTAAAACGGAAAATAACTTTTGTTTGTTTGCATTCTTTAGTGGAGTGGCCTCGCTGGGATCATCGGATGCGTCATCATGGAGTTCGACGAGTGATATTACGGAACCGGCGTCGCCAGCGTCGTCCGCAGCGTCGCTGACGTCACAACCAAGTCCTTTGAACCTGAATGGACTCTTGGCCAGCCCTCGCTACACGCGTACTCCCAGTCCTCACCATGCCTTGCCTACTAGCCACACCCAGACTAAGGAAGACGACGATGATGAAGAAGAAGAAGATGAAATTGAGCACGAGAGTGCAACGCGCGGCGAAAGGGAGAGCAAAATACCCCGAAATCGAAGGTGTGCGGGCTGTTTAGGCCCCGCCCGCACGTTGAGGAGAAGACACAGCGCCACGCCTTCTTTCTATCCTCTCAATCGTTGGAAAAACGGGCAAGGCAGGCATCGTCACGCTTCAGATCCCTCTCGCCACGCCTCCTTTACTGGGATAGAGGAAGGAAGCCACGCTCATCAGCGACGTCGCTGCCAATTATCGCCTTTCCATCCCGCGTTTGAAGACCAGGACCAAGAACACGAAGAAGAAAGGGCGAGTTTGCGAGATTCCAAAACATGTCTTTCATCTTTTGCGTTACGTATGGACAAACTGTGGCGTGGAACTCAGTTTGAGGACAAAAACGCCCCAATGCAAGTATTTAGAGACGTCGAGGAGGAGGAACCCTGGCTCCGGACGCACAAAAAGCGAGTGTTTGAAGATGTAGAGGATCACTGGATGAAGCGGATCAAATTGGAAGCTGCTTTGACGCATCACCGACACACAATTTGGGATTTAAGAGCGCAAAACTACGTCCAGCCGCTGGTGAAGGAACTTGAGGAGCAGCAGAGCTATGGCTGGGACGGAAAAGGCATGGTGGTGGGCCGGAAGGGGCAAGGTCGGATCACGGATTATTTCAAAGCTCAAGCCAAATCCTCATTGCTCAGGGAACATTGCATGAAGATGGGCATTAAAGCGGAAACGTTAAACGTAGACAGACAAAGGCAGGAAAAGGAGGGATTTTGTTTAGATAGTACTGCTCAGGCCACGCCTACCGGAGTGGAATCCCAGGTAGCGCCGTCGCCAGTCACCGAGTTTCTCAAACCAACTGTTCCAGCAACAGACGCCACGCCCAGACTAAGGTTTCCACCCTCGGCGCAGGCGCAGCACTCGGCCGGGCTGAAAATTGCCACCGAACGCCATGTGGAAAGAATAGTTTGCTTGTGGAAAACTTGTGGAGAGGTTGTAGGGACCAGTCATCAACTTTTGGGACACATTGAGGTAATTTAACCCCTAAAAGTAAAACAAAACAAAAACAAGTTGAATATTCAACGCATGTTTTGTTTCTAATTCAAGCTTCGACAGTTTCATTTCAGTTTCGATCAATTATAATTCATTATTAGTTAATGTCCTGAAATCTAATTAAAGTAGATACGTCAGTGACAAGATTGAATAATGAAGAATTTATTAATTAAATGACACCAATAAAAATTTAAGGGATAAATAAGTCACAACTAATTTGATTAGTGATTACTGACGAAAATACCCGAGTCAATGAAAATGTTTCTATGAGGTATTTTAATGTGGATTTGGAAAATAATTAGTTAATGATTATGAATCAGATACTTTGGTTTAAAGAGTTCTAATGGTTTTCTGTTACTTGGAATTTTGGATAGAGAGTCCATGTGCAAACACAAGAAGGAAAGCACTTCTCGTGCGAATGGGAAGGGTGCAAAGTGCAAGGGAAAAAATCTTGTTCCTCCAACTGGTTGCAGAGACACGTTTTGTCGCATGGGGGTAGCAATAAACCGTTTGGTTGCATCGTGGATTCTTGCGAACAACGATTCAGCACGCGGGTAAACTATCGGATTATTGTTTATAACCCTCGTATATTCTGGTTCTTTTACTAATTTTTTTCTCTTTTTCTTTTCTGGTTCTTGTTTGTGTAAAAAACCAGGCGGCATTGGAAAGACATGTCAATTCGCATTTTAGCCAGCAAACACAGGGAAATGTGGGTTCGAGTGGTCCACATGGGAAAAAAAGTCATGACGTCACAACTATTAAACTGCTGAGAAGAAATAGTAAGAAGCTCAAAGCTAGGCGAAAGCCGGCGCCAGGTACTTTACTAAACATTTGAATTTGAAGCAGTGGTTTCAAAGACTTTTTACTGTTTTTGTTTTGCCTTGTAGCTCGGTTGTTTGATTATTTTGATGCCGGAATTATGGAAAGGCTCAAGTATCAATTATTACGTATCACAGCCAGGGAAACAGCGTTGGGGTTTTCGCTCAATGGAGAAGTTAACTTAACTAGCCAAGTAAGTTATTCATTTTAAAAATATTCCATAACGAACAAATCAGTTTAATTCAGATTTTTAGATTCTGATATTAATGAAAGTTTGTGATTATAAAATTCAAAGGTGCTCGGGCAACGCATTGGAGCAAATGGGAATCTTCAAGTCTTGGTTCACTGGACTCCAGAAAATTTGTAAGGTTTATTTTTAATTTCCAAACTTTTTTCAACACAGTTATTACTGGAATTGGAATTTAGTAGTCTTACATTCCAGTCTGATTGATTTTTGTTGATTTTTGTGCTTTGAATTTCTGATGGTTTTAATATTAATGCGTACAATTCCAATCCTACTTCAACTGCTAGAGTAGGACCTAATCTACTGATTTTTTTGGTGAATTTGTATAGCGCATATTTTTAGCTAACTACGTTTAATCCGAATTTGTTGACTAAATTAAATTTTAATGGAATTCTTTTTTTTTTTCATAGCAGTGAGACTTCGCTATGAAAAGAAAAAGCTATTGTCTGTGACTTCGCATGTGGTTTTATTGATCTTTCATGTTGGTTTCAGGTTACCTGATGAATGGATATTGGCGAGTGATTTGATAGCCGAAAAGCGTGTTCCTATTGCTCATTTGGGAGCTCGGGCTCGGGTGTTGCTCTACGAAGCCATGTACGGAAGAGGGAATTCCCAGCCAGGGCAACCTGCCAAAAAACACCGGAGGAAGAACAAGCCCACCTCAGCCACACCTACCAGCCTTACCTAAGCTTTTCTGGGAGGAACAACTCGAACTTCGAAACAAACACAACAACAATTGTCAGGACAAAAAGAAATGCTAAGAGAGCGAGAGTAAGCTTACCAGAGGCTGTTCAAGTTCAAGTTCACACCTCCCAACCCTGATCTCGTTTTTGTTTTTTTGCGCCACCTTTTTTGGGAACAACTTGATGAAGAAACGAAGAAGAAAAGGAGATGGTTACGACAAAGCTCAAGGGATTAGCAGAAGAAAGAAAGCAAGTTTCATTTATGGAATTCCAGCTATGGTCACTGCCAAAACCACAACAAACACAAGAAAACAGAAGAAACGAAGGAGCAAATGGGAGAGAAGAAGAAAACGAGTGGTTTTTCTTGTAGTGGTGTTCCGTCCTCATTCCGGGATTTTCCAGAGAGATTTTGGGAGGCAAGTTTTTGACTTCCTTAGCCAAGTCAGTTATTGCAAGTTTGGTGAAGTGTTTTTTGTACACAAAAAACCCGGAAAGTTGATTTTAAACAGCTTTTTATGGGGGATCAAAGTAAAAAGTAAATGAAAGAAAAGGAGGGAGAAAAAAGGTTACACAAAAGAAACGGTTTTGATTCTAAAAAAAGAAAATCGTCCATTTTAGATAGACCGATCTCGTAGGACAAGAATGCTGAAGATTGTTCGTGGAGTGCCAATTTGTTTACTTTAGAAAGGAATTTTGTTCCCATTTGACCACTGCCAAGGGTTCTTTTTATCACTTTGGTTTGGAATGGCGGAGATAACGGAAAAAGGGGTCTTTTTTATTACTTTAGTTTTTTTTTGTAAAAAAGCAAACACATTTAATCATTACCTATCTAACCTACATTTCTTTTCCATGTTTAATTCTCAATTTATTATTATTACTTTTTTTTTTGCTGTGACTGGGATACCTTTCTTACACACGTGTGCCTTATGGTCAATTTTCTGTAACCCAAGAACACGTGGGACACTAGTCACCAAAAAGCAGGCAGATAATTAAAAAAAAATCTTTTTGAAGAAGAAAAAACGAAATCTTTCCCCCGTAACCCTCTATTTTGGATTTCAAAGGAGGAAAAAGTAATAATTCATATGAATGTAGACTTGGACAGTATTGCCCAACCTCGGGGATCCCATCACCTTTTTTGGAGTTTCAGGCCTTTTTTATCTTAATTTTTGGCAAAAAAATTGTTTTCATTTCGAATGAAGGAATTAATTAACCCTTAATTCAGATTTTTTAGTTTTTGAGAGGCATTAAGGAACTAAAAAGGGTGTTATAGTGTAGGGTGCCTTTTTCCGTGTTCTTTTTTTAACGTAAAAGCGAAAAGAGACTTGTATTTTCTTACACAAACAGAGAAACATATCACAAGAGTTAAAAGAGGCACACGAGGTCGAATTTTTTTTTTTACTTTTTATTTTTTTGTAGAAGGATGAGAACTCGATCTCCGCTTTCCGTTTATGTTGCTGATGCACATGAAAGTTGTCGAATGTTTTCAATGCGGTTGAAATTTTCTTTCATGGATTTGATTTTCTTTTCTAATAAAAAGGGATGGTTTGTTCCTTTAATGTAAACGAGGGGAAATAACGTTATCTGGACCGCATTTATCTACCTCACAGTTCACTGCCACAAAGACACTTGCCTTTTTGGGTAAAAAAAACAAAAACAAAAAGCTTTTTTCGGAATTTCAGTTTCATGGGAAAGTTTCTTTTTTGGATAAAAGTGTCAGATTTTTGCAAGAGAAAGAGCGCAAGTTTTTTGGAACGATGATTTTTAGGTCAGAACTTAAAAGATAACAGAAATTAGGTTGTAAAAAATGTGTTTAAATTCTATTCGATACAAAAAGATTCTGAACTTTTTTAGAAAAGGTAAATTTGTATATACTCGGACTAGACTCGAGTCCCATGCAAGAAAAATTGGTTCTTATTTTAGATAAGAAATTGTAGTAGAAATGTACTCTTGTGCTGGGTAATATTTGATGATAGGGAGGGAGACAAAGACTCGTGGCATTTTCTTGAGGTGGACAAACAATGCAGAAACCAATTTGATGCATCTTTCTAATTGTCGCGAGTACCAGATTTTGAATGTGAGTTGTTTTTGCGTTTCCGTGGATGATGAATGATCAACATCTTTTCTTTCCATTTATTTCTGTCTTGTGCGACTATTGTGTTTGTGATCCTGTATAGCTCTAGGAATAGATCTTTCGCAAGAATATTTTTTAATTTGATTAAATTATAGTTTTCTAAACTTGGTCTTTTTATTCAACCATCATTTTTATTCATAGAGTTTTCAGTTACGGAAAAAGTTGTTGTGCCTCACATCCAACTCCCTGCTTTTACGTTTAAAAGAAATGATTTTCGTACTGAATTTTTTTCAATTCATACGATTTTAAGTTCAGAATAATTGTGTCATTGAACCGTCATTCATTGATCTTCAAGTTTAAAAAATGGTTATGTGATAAAACCTTTTAATTCGGGAGAGAGTATATTTTAGCAGCAATTTTAGTGCTCCCATGAATATAGTTATTGTCGTTTTTACTAGATGGTACGATTTTTTACTCATTGTTGCTAGGTGACGCCGTCCGATGGTGTTGTTTGATTACTATGCATTTGAAGATGGCGACATCCAAAAAGTAAACACGAGAAGTGCGTAGTTGTTAAGGATTTAGCAGTCAGTTTTATAGTTAGTTTGGAAGTGAAAGGGATCCTATATTTTTCTGGATTAGTTATAGGAGAAAAGTAACGTAATTAAAGTTACTTGTTATTAAATTAATCTTGATTTTTTTAGGAATTTCACAGATTGTTTTATTCATAACTAACGCGGAGCTACTGGGAAACGACATGTTATCATGCCAAAACCGAGACCTAATTATAAGCCATTCAACCAAGTTCAGAGGGATTCTAAATGCTTGTCCTTCAACGGAAACCCAGAATTCGTTATTATGCCTAATCAGCCGAGAGCTAACATGACATCTCAGGCGGACCCGAAAATGAGTGAGAAAAGGAAGGCGAATGCAAAGCATCCAGCACTGGGACAGTTGATTGCCATGTTTCAAGGTGTACTAGACGAAGACACTGTCACGGTAGTCTGGAATGACTGCGATGGCGATGGTAAAAAATACAATATAATTCAGATTAAATTCTAAATTGAATTATTAATCAAAATATAAATAAAATCATTATTCTTATATCTCTGTAGTGGAAGAAGCATTGGATATTTTAACCTCGGTGGCCACCAGTGCGGAGCCAGAGAAATTCCAGGCCCCCGATTGTTCTAATCTTGTTCTGAAAAGCGAAGCCGCGCCCACTCTATCCTCCCAACCAGTAAAATCTTGGCCTCATCCATCTGCAATTCCAGTTTCAACCAAATCTGCCTCCAAACCAGCCTTAAATCCTTACGCTGCCTCGTTCCAAGTGCTTTCGCCCAAGGAAAACGTCTTATCCAAGATCAAAAATGGCACCAAAGTATTGTTGTTAATGAGGGGCGTGCCCGGCAGTGGGAAATCCACGTTAGCTCAGCAAATTAAAGGCTCTTCGGGTGTGGTTTTAAGCACCGACGATTTCTTTCATACGGAAAATGGACGCTACGGCTATAAGAAGGAGCTACTGGGCCGGGCACATGATTGGAACCGAGATCGGTGCTTAGACGTTCTGAAAAAGGGCGTTAATCCTATTATTATTGATAATACCAACTTAGAAGCATGGGAAATGAAGCCGTATGTAGAAATGGCCTTGGATTACGACTACTGGGTGGATATTCTTGAACCAGATACTCCGTGGCGCCATAAGGCTCGCATTTTAGCCCAGAAAAACAGCCACAGCGTTCCCAAAGAGAAGATTGAGCTCATGTTGGAGAAACTGCAGATGCCAGTGAAAGCGAAAGATTTGGTTAAAGAAACTTTTCAGAAGAAAAAAGCATTAGGAAACCATAAATCAGCCTTTACAGCTGCCGAACCTCTAAAACCCACCCTAGCACCGATAAGCTCCGCCTCTTCTTGTCCGAATTTCCCTCCTCAGCCTTCTAACCCTGTTTTGGAGTCTTGGAAAGTGATGCCGAATGCAACTGAGAATACCTTCTTTGAACCGAAGCCTCAGCGAGCGAGAAAATTGGCAAATTGCCAGCCTAGCACATCTAATTCTTCGTCAGCATCGTCTTCTTGGTTGCGTGAAGCAGAAGTAGCTCGAAAATGGGCGTATGAGGAGTCAAGTCAAGGTAGTGTAGAGAGTAGTGCACTGGAAACTGCTCCAGCAATCGAAGAAAACGATCCAAAGGACGATAGAGAGGATAAAGCTACCCAGACTCAATATTCAGACTATTTTGACTCCCAGAGCGATGGAATGCCACTGCAAGTCCTTATGGCGCGACCAAGAGCTATTAGTCTTTCCACTGGAAATACTAGCAATAACAGTCCTGAGCCCGGGATGAAGCAGAAGTGGATGTTGGAGAAAGGCTGCAACACTGAAGAATTCCAAGAAGAGCCTTCGCCCAATAACTTGGCTTCTTTACAGGCATGGTTCCCTAGCAACACTCCAGAAGACCTGGGGGATGTTTTAGACAAATGTGGCGGGGATTTAATTTGGGCTGTCAATTTATTACTCGACTCGGGGTATCAAATGGTGGAAACTACTCCTGATTTTAGCACGATTACCGCTCCAGATTCGAAAATTTCCGAGTTTAATCCCGTTTTGCCACCTTTGGAAGATTTGGTGATAGATTCAAATATTATGGAGGGAAATTCAAGCATTTCGCTAGAAACAACGGAAATTATGGAGGATAAAAAAGCTAAAGCTCGTTTGGAGGCTAAAAGACTCAAAGAAGAGCTTGAAAGCGCATTTTCAGCCTCTAGTGGTATTAGCGAGAGGGCCAGAAGGATTTGTGGTAGGGACTATGAGGATTTTAGAGCGTGTACCATCCGGAAAGCGCGGGAAGCGAGGGACAGCCACGTGGAAGACCAAGTGGCGGCCATTGAAGCCATGTACGGCCCATCAGCTGGGGACCAAAACGTTCCTTTTGTGTCTGTACCTGATAATCAGGATGGTTTACCCTTCTCTAGCCAATCAGGCGAGGAGGAAATGCTCAGTTTTACTATGGATCCTAATATGGCAGAGCAACTGCAATACTACTTTGGCCCTCCGCCGACTTTGTTGGAATCCAATTGTCAGTATTGGACGCCGGAAAATCTCACCTTGCAAATCCCTAAAGCTTTAGCTCAGCAATTACACATGCATTGGTGCGCTTCATTAGTTAACCCTATAATGCCTGCGCAAGATTGGGAGTTTGCCTACGATGAGGAATTTGCTCAGTATTTGAGTCGCATGGAAAGCGAGCAGTTTACCACCTTGCAAGATGTGATGGATTTCGAGTATGCTATGCAGTTGGCCGAAAACGATGTTAGTTGTACACTACTTTAATTTTTATTGACCCTTCTATCTTCATGGATCTGTTTCTGTTCCCGTAGAAGTTATTGGGACAAGTTCATAAAAGAGACAGTTTGGCAACCAAACTGTCCAGACAGATGTTACGCGAGAATTTCCCATCGGTGGATCCTTTGGCCTTAGAAGCTGTTTTCGAAGCTCATTTGTATAACTATGATGCAACTGTAGAGTGGGTCGCAGCGTCTTTTAATGTGGCCCAAGCTGAACCTCGCCAATTCCAAGGGTCTTCCCTGAAAACCAAACCCATTGAGGTGAATATATTTAGTCTTTCTATAATACTACAGAAATCGTCTTGTTGTTAATCTTCTACATTTGCTCATATTTTTTCCTTCTTTCAAGAACATATCTTCATATAATTTTCTTCCTTACACTTAAGGTGTAGTCCATAAGGTTAAGAGTTACAAGTTAATTGTGGACAGCTGCTCGGTTTTGACTGTCGTACGTTTGTAAGGCCAGTCCAGACCGTAAAGCAATTTCGTTGTTGCTGTATTGTAGCCCAAAGAAGGAGAGGGAGAGGAATTCCTGTACAGTTTCTTTTTTATGTATTAAGGTAGATTTAGCAAGGTCTAAAAGGCTCGGAAGTTAAAGTTTCGAGTGCTGCTGAGCAAATCGGGATTGACTGTTGAGCGCTATAGTAAGATCAGTCCGCTAAACATTTCATTGTTCTTTATACCACAGCCCGAAGAACGAGACGAAGAGGACTATGTTTATCGTAGCGCCCGCGATTTGCGTGCAGAAGCTGTTTTATATTACCAAATGAAGACCGAAGCCATGCAGAAAGCCCAAGATCAGTACCGCAAAGGCATGAAAGCTGCTGCTGCCTTTTACGCCGAGAAAGTCTGTTGAAAACTAAACTTCTGTAGATGTTTAAACCTTTTGAAAAACATATTTTATTATTATTAGGGTCGCCGGTTTATTGAATTGTACAAAACAGCCAATCGGCACGCCGCGCAAGTGATTGTGGAGGAAAGTAATGCTTCCAACGACCAAAGAACGCTGGATTTGCATTTATTGTACGTGACTGAAGCCCTAGCCGTCCTGGAAGCCTTTTTGAACCAGTGTAATGACGCGGGAACGGTTTTAAACATCATTACTGGCAAAGGCAAACATAGTGTAGATGGGCGGGCTAAAATTAAGCCGGCTGTCATGGAGTTTCTCAAGTCTAGAAACATGTCGTAAGTTGCTTTTCCCGCCAAAACCCCATTTTTTTAGTATAATTTTTTTTTTCAAGTTTCGAGCACGTGAATGCCGGGATGCTGAAAGTAAAACTCAACAGGCGAGGAAAGTGAAGGAAAGGAGTAGACACACTTGTGTACAAACTAAAACTTCTCTTCTTTAAAGATATTCAGGTTCAAAATCCGAGAAAACGGTTATTTTTGTAACTTTTTAGTTTTTAAGTAGAGGGTTTAAATTGTAAAATTCATGGCACTTGGTATAGAGTAAAGGTTTTTTTAAGGAATTTTTCAACTTTATTCTTTCGTCACCGCTGAAAATGCCAGGATCACACTCACAATGTTTTTAATTTTTTTTTTAAAGAATGCCACAAAAAATAACTGAAAAAAGAGCTTCCGAGCAGATCACGTCTTTTGCTTCTTTTTCTTGGATTTCTCTGCGTTGGTACTCGAAGA
Source organism: Lepidurus apus apus (assembly GCA_022832285.1). NCBI lineage: Eukaryota > Metazoa > Arthropoda > Branchiopoda > Notostraca > Triopsidae > Lepidurus > Lepidurus apus. Next base: position 16,279 of record JAGJRO010000390.1, on the reverse strand, counting down.
AGAGCTGGAACTCGTACTACTGCTCGAGTCGGAATCACTCGACGAGTCCGAATCGGTGGAATCCGAGTCTGAATCACTGCTACCCGAGCTGGAATCCGAGTCAGAATCCGAGCTGCTCTTCTCCTCAGCATTGCTCTCCTTCCGATCCCTATAAATAACACATTCTTTTAAATTTCGAGCCATTTCCTCCCATTTCTTTTCTCCCCTCTCCTTTTCCCAGAAAGTTTGAAAACTCGTTCAACAACGTTGACACCGTGAACAAATAGGAAGGTGTTATTCATGGCTGGGACACGGCATACTTTTTGGTCCACAGAGAGAGATATAAATAGCACTCATAATATAAGAAACTTACACCCAAGCTCCATGAGGGCAGTTTTTGGGACAAGAACAATCGCAGCAGTAATTATTGGCGATTCCTAATTCTTCTGCTGCGGCTAAATCAGACTCAGAGTAGTACTTTCGGCGGTATTGGCGATCAAGGCCCAAAACCCATGCATAATTAGCGTAAAACGCTTCGTTCCGCAAATGCAGAGGAGGTGACGCAGGAGGAAGATACGGGTCACGTGACGATGGAATATCCGTAAAATCGCGCAAACTTTGACTCAGAACAGGAGGGCACAAGTCAGCGAGCCATTGCGACAGCCAGTCAGACTGTCGGAAGGTTACAGTCGAACTTTCGGGTTCGTTATCTAACACCATTTGAGCACGAGTTCTAGATTCCAGTTTTTCTTTGTTAAATATTTCGCTTTAAAAAAAGAGTTGGGAGTTTTTTGAAGAGTTGGGGAGTTGTAGGCTAGCCAAGGCTCCAGCAAAGACTGCGAAGCAAGACGCGAGTTTGAGTGTGGAGTAAAAATTTGGCACGACGCCATTACAGCTGTCGACTGGGCTATTTGGACTGCAAACAAAAGAAATCTGGCAAAGTGAGTTGATTTTCACTTTCTTTTGGCTCGTGCCTTTTACTTTTGGAGTAGTTGTCGGACGGGAGACTTGTTACAGCAAGTTCTTTTTGTTTTTCTATCGAGAACGAGTTGTAAGGTAAATTAAGACTGACAGAACCTTACCCTTGACGTGGATTGGCGACTTGATTGGCGAACTCCTTGAGTCGTTTATTGAGCTGGGCCGTCCGGGAAGGTCTGTCGGTGTATTTGCGCTTGCCTTGGCATTCGTATGTCCAATGACCATATTCCAAGCATTTCTGGCAACGGACAGAAGCTGCAGCCGCTGGACTATATAAAAATTAAATAGAATTAAATTTAAAAAAAGGAATTAATTAACACTTAAAATTGATTTATCAATTTTGCATGTCCATTTTAATAATTTTCTAACTAAGTCAAAGAACTCCTCTAAACTTTCGAATCACTGCGTTAATAATTACACTTCAGAGTAGTTAGGAGAATTTAAGCTAGATTATTCATTTAAACTATAAGTATAACTTTAATTCCTGTTATTCTCGTGAAGTTTCCTTTCGATTAACATCAGTGACTGAATAGGGAACAACGACGAAATCATTCAAGCTAGCACACCAATTAGAATTACAATTTCCTGTGCTCAAGAAGAACAGTAGTCTTAACATACTTCTTGCCGCTAGTAGCAGGGTTTCCAATTCCAACGGGCATTTTGCTTAGTAAACGAACACTCTCTGGTAAAAGTTATTATTTAAAAAGTCGGAAAAAAAGTTCGCAACAATGAAATGTTTGGCTTGAAGGTCAACAAACGCGTAGTCGCAAGACTCTTCCGATTAGGCTATGAACACATCGCTCGCATTTATAAAAATAAAAAAATCTTTCACCAGTGGAATTAACTTATATTTCATGATTTTTTTTATACAGCTTTGAATAGCAGAAAGTGCAGATGCTTTTTGCATCCCTCCCCCATTTTTGCTTAAGACTTTTTAATCACACGTGAATCAGGCTGGAAATAAGGGTGCCACACCACTAAGGAAGTCTTTCTCGAATTCCTCATCGGAAAACCGGCTTACGGATGCCCTATTCATTCAAATAAATCATAAGCGACTTTCCCTTTTTTATTTATGATTTTTGAGAATCTTGTACCTCGCATTGATCTTAAGCTTGGTCCTTTCCTTCTCCGTCATATTTAAAACGTTATGTAAGACCCTGGAATATTCTTCCTCGTCCCAAGCGAGTAGTCCATTCTGACTTGCTCCGTCTGGAATTACTATATCCATTAAAGGACCCCCAGATTTATGCGCTACCATAATCACCCCAGCTGCCATACATTCTACAACGCCTACGAAGAAACAAAATAAACAAAAAGACGCACAATTAGATGGAACGATACATTAAAATTGAATTTTCATTAAAGCAAGAAAGTTAGCTTTACCAATGCCAAAGTGCTCATTCCACATAGTGTGCAATCCAATCGTGGAATCCTGCAACATTTCTTTGAGTTCTTCAAAGGTGACGTTGATATGGAACCCGACTTGGCCGTCGATGTTAAAATGCTTCACTAATCGCTTATAATCTTCAACTCTGTCGAAGTCCTCTTGATGCCGACAGCTGCCAACTAAGAGCAATCTTACAGATGCCTTTTTATCATCGGGGAGTTTATCCACCAAATGGAAAAAAGAGCGAATCATCAAAGGATGGTCTTTTTCAGGCCGGAATTGCGCTACAGCAATAATTTTTTTTAGCTCTTTATCCGAATCGGGAATTAACTCCAATTGGGAAAATGCGGTGACGTCACAAGGTGGGTAAACCCGTCTCGTGCGAAAGGGAATCTTCCAAATGCTGTTGATGTGGTTTTCGGTCCAAGAAGAGTTCACTAGAGCGATATCTGCTCGCCGACCCATCCAGCCATAGACGTACGCGAAGATTCGATAGTAAATTAACTTGGAAGAGCTTAAAACTGCACTGCGAGCTATACGGGCGTTATTGTTGTATGTTAACGATTGCTGGGAGACTCGCTTTAGCATATCGGTGCTAATAGTGGGGTAGTGTACGTAACAACCCACTTTGGAACCTCCCAAATATTTAAATAATGGGTAAGAGAAGGCGTAGCCCATTGTGTCAATGTAAATATCTGTTTTTAAGACATGAAAAGCGCGAATTATTTTTATTGGATTTTTTATATTTTATTTTAATATACCTGGTACGAGTTTAAAAAGAGCTTCCAAACTGAGAATCATGGAACCAACACTTTGGCCCAAGAGTGTGAAAACTGGATAACGTCCAGCTTCAATCCAGCCTCTTTGGGTTAAGTAAACAAAGGATACGGAAGATCTGGGAAGATTAATGTTGAATTTATTTCGAGCGTGGTCCAGGATTTCTTCGGAAGGCAACTGGTCGCCTGTGTAGACGACAATATGATAGTCTGCATACCTGTAAATATTAATATAATTAGGTTTCCAAACAAATTTTTATTTTATTTTTGAGGAATTAAAAAATTTGTCACTTTTTCTGCAACGCTCGTATGCTACACCACAGTACTCTTTCACCACCTCCCCCTGCATTACAGTAAGGATGAAATATACCAATAATAGGGTTTGGGAACTGAGATTTTTGCTTTAGTTTCCTTGTTTCGATTATCTACGAATATTCGTACGATATGGATATGTATAATTTGTATTAGGTAGAAATGAAAGTATTACCTTCTTAACGAAGTAGACTAAGATAACTAGGATTGCTGTACCAATTAGGAGCATTTTTGTTAGGGTTATTTCAAGACCAGTAGTCATTGTATTTAATCTTGTAAGAATTACAATTAGTTCATTTCGTAGGTAAACATTTGTTTACAACTAAGCTCCGCCTCCTGGCGTAACCAAATGACCACGTGATTTTTCATTCGTGATCTGTGCAGTAACGCGTGAAGCGTGATGGTTGACCACTTTTAGTTCCTGGTTTTACTTGATCCAGTTTTAACTCTACCCAGTGTTCTATCAACTTTCTCGCCTAAAAACAACATCCTGTACGAATTCTTCTAGGCTTAGTCTGTTCCTAGTCCTTTCGAAGACACTTTGCTGGCCCTAAATTAAAACGAACTTGATAAACCAAATTTTCAATAACTTGTGGAGCTTGTTTGGTTGGTGCGTGGGCTGTAAGTTTTACCAAACCTTCCTAACTGTATTGTAACAAGATGACTCGAGTTGATATACTGTTGTTTTAAACTACCTGACCGTGTATTCCAAAACAAGAAGACTCCTTATAACGTTGGCTCTTCAATATGCCACGGCACTCTATACCTTTTCCAGTAACACCTTCCCAAACATGCAAAAATTATTCAAAAGGGCCTGTAATAGCCAAGGCCAATGCCTCGAATAGGTCACTTGCAACACAATTAACGCCGCTTACTATATCAGACGTTTTGGATACGTTATAGCTCGTAAACATCCCTGGCGATTCCTAGAATTTTGCTCGCCGATGCAAACGGTGCGCAAAAATTTTGCGTTTCGTGTGCAAAAATCCCTTAAAATTTCATAAAAACCCTGACCATGAAGCTAGTACATCCTATTCAATGCTTCCAGAACGTATTGGAGATTACAATTCCAGAATTTCTCTGCTTAATACAAAAGACAAAAAAAAAAGAAATGAATAGTTTCAAAAAACTCAAACTCGTTTCAATTTCTCTTAACCAGGAGCTACAAATCGCCTACGTGAATCGATATGGCATGGACACTAAAGTGAAACCTTTTCTAATCATGTCCCAGTCCAGTATATTCCACCCGGAAGATCAAGATGGCCTCAGGTAATTATACAAAATTCACTCTAAACTTGCAAAAGCCATCATTAATTTCCGCAAAAATTACTACTAAAGATGTATATCTAATTAGTTAATCATAAAAATGCATTCTCTGAATTAGAAAGTTCACTCCACTTAAAAAAAATCGAACTTTCTAAAAAGCTCGCAGTTTGTGTGTTCGTTTGTTTTAAGGCGACACATTATCGCCTTCAGCTTTTCCTTTGAAATCTCATTAAATCGTCAGAATTTCCAGTCTTCTAAATAAATTCTACGATCTTAGTGTGATTGATCAAATTAATGAGAGCGCTTTGGATACAAAATTGTTCATGCCCTGATCTCTTTCCGAACCCCAGAACTTCATTCAACTCGATTGGTATGTTTTTACGGCGCAGCTTGCCAAACAAAATGTTTCTCTCCACTCAGCTCGCAAAGTTATGGTGAACTTTGCTTAATTAAAATGGTCAAAGTTAGATATTTAGACACTTAAAGTAAACACCCTTAATTACTTAGTTTATAATTATTTTGGTATTGAGACTACCTTTACTCGATCCCCAAAGATTTTTCTTTCCGGAACTTTTACTAAAAACCAATTAAGCCGATTTTTAAGAAAGGTCTACAAAGTAAACGGTCGATAACAAGTGTGCGATTTTATCAATTTAAACTCATCTTTATAGCCATGCCTTAACTGCACTCTGTGAGATTCCCCAGTTGATTTTTCGAACATAATTTCTTTATCTATGCCCACCCAACTCCAGGAGTATAACCGATAAGAAATGTCTGACTGTTGTCTTCTCCCCTTTTTGGTTATTTAGTTTGTTCTTCTTTTCTGAACAGATCTTGACCTCAGTTCTTTGACGATTTTACCGTTAGGAAGGTCAAAACCGAAACTGAAAACTTCGGTCAGTGAACTTGTTTCTATTAATAACTTTAAAAAGTCATTTTTCGAGCGGCAGAAGATTCATTTTTATTTAGTTTCTCTTCCACGGGTGTCCGTTTAGGTCGTGTTGGCTCTCACGTACGCCTTTTTGCTTAGCTTTTATTCAGCTTCTTTTGTTTGAGATTGATTAGTATGTCCCAGTTAACGCTTTGTTTTGCCCTTTTTTTATAGGACAAGTATTACACCTACGAAGCAGGAAGACGAGCAGGACGGCGCGTCGCCAGTGCCAGGTGCAATGGAGGATGAAAACGTGAATGTATTGAAAGTCCAAATCGAGGGAATGACGTGTCAGTCGTGCGTAAGTAAGATCGAGACACGGTTGAAGCAAAGCGCGGGGATACTCTCGATCCAAGTACGGTTGGACGACCAATTGGGGGTTGTTCGTTTCGAGCCAAGCGTCCTCACTGTGCAAGAGATCTTGGATGCCATCGCCAACATGGGTTTTCGCGCCAAACAGGCCAATTTCGCCCAAAACGTGCTTATTAGCATCCAAGGCATGTCATGCCAGTCCTGCGTGCGGAATATCGAGGGGAAAATGAGCGCCCAACCTGGCATTCTGGCAATTAAAGTCCAATTGGACCAGAAAAGCGCAGAAGTCAAGTTCAATCCGCAGTTTATCAATCCAGAATCCATTTGCGACCTTATAATGCAGGTTAATGCCAAATTCAGAGCTTCTGTCTACATTTCTGCGCCGGAAAAATGCGTTTTCAAGGTGGAAGGGATGCGATGTCAGTCGTGTGTCAAGAAAATCGAGTCAAGTCTCGGAAGTGAGCTTGGAATTACGCAAATTAAGGTGGATTTGGAAGCTAAAAGAGCTCTGGTTGATTACAATCCCGAGATGACGAACCCACGAGTCATTAAGAAGGCTATTGAGATCCTTAAATCGGATTTTCGAGTGGAACTTATGGACGAATCGAGTAAATTGGATTTTAATACCGTTTTAATTTAATTTTATTTTTTGAGTTCGTAGACGAGTTTTTTATTTACTTTTTAGGTCCTGGATTAAGTACTGGAGCTTCTGAATCTCGATTAGAGGCCGAATTGGAAGAGAAACCCTTAATGTCAGATTCCGAGAGCTTGGAAAAGTGTTATATCCACATTCAAGGGATGACGTGCGCTTCTTGTGTCTCTGCAATTGAAAAACACGTCAAAAGATTGCCAGGTATGTATCCTTTCTTATCGTATAAAAGAAGGTTCCGGCGAAGAATCTAAGGAGTTTTTTATTGTAGGGGTGAGGTCCATATTGGTGGCGTTGATGGCTGGCAAAGCGGAAGTTCGCTACGAAGGGAGCGTTATTCAGCCAGGGTCGATTGCAGATTCCATCACAGATTTAGGATTCCCTTCGTCTCTTATGGAAGAACAAACTTCAAAAGCTGGAGAGGTGGAATTGCAGGTAAAATTGGTCTTCAAGTCGTCTCATAGCGTTTTAAAGCGTTTATTGAAGGTTTGTTTTGGTTTTTCTAGATTATGGGAATGACGTGCGCTTCCTGTGTGAACAATATTGAATCTGCAGTGAAGAAATTACCTGGTGTAGAGTCTGCAGTGGTGGCTTTATCAACCCAAAGAGGAAAATTTGTCTTCCAGCCGGAAAATTGCGGAGCTCGTGATATAATTGAAGCGATTAACGTGAGTGCTGCGATTGAAATACCTTATTAGCAATTAGCTTGTGGATTAATTATATGGGTCGTGGATTAAGTTAATAGTGGTAATTTTTTTTTTTTAATTTCTTTTTAGAGATTGGGGTTTGAAGCCTCATTGGTGAACAATGCAGACCGCACGACTAGTCATCTGGACCATAAAGAAGATATCCGCAAATGGCGCAACGCCTTTTTAGTGTCTTTGATCTTTGGACTGCCTTCTATGATCATCATGACCTATTTTATGATCCTCATGGAGCAACCTGGCTTCCACCATGCAGATATGTGTTGCATTATACCTGGATTGTCCTTGGAAAATCTTTTACTCTTTCTTTTAGCCACGCCAGTACAAGTAAGGGATTCAGTAATGGAAAAATATTAAGTTTGCTAAATGTATGGCATTTATTTACAGGTCTTTGGGGGAAGACACTTTTATTCAGCAGCTTTCCAAGCTATAAGGCATGGCACCTCCAATATGGATGTCCTTGTAGTTTTAGCTACTACCATATCTTATATCTACTCAGTAGCCGTTTTAATTGGAGCGATAGCGTTGGGACAGCACTCGAGTCCCATGACGTTCTTTGATACACCGCCTATGCTTTTCGTATTCATATCCTTGGGCCGTTGGCTTGAACACATTGCCAAAGTAATTATTCAAAATTAAACCATTATTTTCTTTATTCGTGTCATTTTTATTTTTTACTTATTTTATTGTATTTTTTATTGTAGGGAAAAACTTCTGAAGCTTTGGCTAAACTCATGTCCTTGCAAGCTACTGAAGCGATCTTAATGAAGATTGGGGAGAATGGCGAACCCATATCCGAGCAGAAAATCAGTGTAGAATTAGTGCAACGCGACGATATCCTGAAAGTTGTGCCGGGCGCTAAGATTCCCGTGGATGGAAAAGTCTTGCAGGGCAATTCCATGTGTGACGAGTCCTTAATTACTGGCGAATCCATGCCTGTACCTAAAAAACGAGGTATTGAAACCAAAAAAGCTTGACATATTCACATTTTAATTTTTGTATATGTTGGGGTTAGGATCGTTGGTAATTGGAGGATCTATTAACCAGAATGGTGTGCTACTTATGCGAGCTACTCACGTAGGCCAAGATGCTGCATTGGCCCAGATTGTAAAACTGGTGGAAGAAGCGCAAACATCCAAAGCCCCGATTCAACAACTGGCGGATAAAATCGCAGGTTATTTTGTGCCAGTAGTCGTGGGCGTATCCGTGGCGACCTTGCTAGCTTGGGTTATCGTAGGATACGTTAATGTGGACCTTCTTCCCATTGGTGTGAGTATTTAAATTGCGTCTAATTTTTTTTTTTCCATCTATTGTAAGGCGTAGGCTTTCGCCTATTGCCCTTCTTTCAATATTTGCAATCAGGATTTTCATTAACCACCTTAACATATTGAGTGGGTTTGCGTTCCACTCTTAGCTTAGATAATTACTGACTAGTTATATGGTTCAGTTTGGTTCAGTTTTCAATTGCGTCTATTAATTATCTGTAAACTTATTTAAGTTATTTTCATTTTACTTTATCTTTGTTTAATTCATTTTTGTATTTTTTTTATGTTTAGCCAATGGAGAAGCATGGTTTTAACATCCACGAGATTGTCTTCCAATACGCATTTCGTTGTGCATTAACCGTTTTGGCCATTGCATGTCCTTGTTCCTTGGGTTTGGCCACGCCCACTGCGGTAATGGTTGGCACTGGCGTTGGCGCCGTCAATGGCATTTTGATTAAAGGCGCTGAACCGTTAGAAAACGCCCATAAAGTGAAGACAATCGTGTTTGATAAGACGGGAACCATAACTCATGGGATTCCGACTGTAACCAAACTCGTGGTTTTCATCCAAGACTCGTTTTGTGCCTTAAACAAGTTACTGGCAATCATTAGCACAGCGGAAGCCAACAGCGAGCATCCTTTGGCTCTGTGTAAGCTTGGAAATTATCATTGTAGTAAAAAAAGAAACTAAAATTCGCTTTGATTTCTTTTTATAGCTATTACCAAGTTTGCAAAAGAGGTTTTGGGAACAGAAAGAATTGGCAAATGCGACAATTTCCAAGCAGTCCCAGGCTGCGGTCTGAAGTGTACGGTTTCCAGAATAGAATCCATGCTGCAGCCAGTCTTACCCTTATCTACTTTTACGTAATTTCCAGATATTAATATTATAAAGCTGAAATATGACTTAAATTTTGGCACTGTTTTGTTTGTATTTTCCTTTTAGGAAAATTGACCAGTCGAGTTTTAAACTTGGGACGGTGGATATTGACACTTCGTTGAGTAAACCTTTAGCTAACGATTTGATCCGTGCTGGAGAAAGAGGAAGAATCTTGGACACCACAGAGACCTCCATTGAAGAACAGTCATATGAAGTAAAAGCTTAATTTTTACTGAATTTTCATGTATGTATTCATTTATATTTTGAAAAATATTCTAGGTTTTAATTGGAAACCGAGAATGGATGAGAAGGAATGGTATAGACGTTGGGGATGAAGTTGATAGTAGGATGAGGGGACAAGAAGAAAAAGGACACACAGCCATCCTTTGTGCAATTGATGGTAAGTTTCTTTTAAAAAATAATCAAAGAAAAAATAGTAAGGAAATTTCTCAGAATTACGCTAAATTTATTTTTCTGTTAGGTATATTGTGCTGTGTTGTATCTGTAGCGGATACTGTGAAACCTGAAGCCCATTTGGCTGTCTATACACTCAAAAGAATGGGTCTGGAAGTCATTTTACTGACTGGGGACAATAGAAAGACAGCCGCTGCTATTGCCAGACAGGTATTTAAATAAAAGTTACGACTTTCTGGGGGTCTAAATTAAGTATTTTTTTTTCTCTTTTTTAATTTAGGTGGGGATTTCCCGTGTTTTCGCGGAAGTTTTGCCGTCTCATAAAGTAGCCAAGATCCGGTACTTGCAGAAAAAGGGACAGAAAGTGGCAATGGTGGGCGATGGAGTGAATGATTCGCCAGCTTTAGCCCAAGCTGATGTTGGCATTGCTATTGCTTCTGGTACAGACGTAGCGGTTGAAGCTGCAGATGTGGTTTTAATTAGGGTAAACTAGTTTTGTTACTATTTTTAGGATTAAATTTAGGCTAATTGGAATTTGCATGTTTAGAATGACTTGCTTGATGTTATCGCGTGTTTGGATTTATCTCGGAAGACAGTGAAGAGAATTCGTCTCAACTTCCTTTTCGCTTCCATCTATAATCTGGTGGGGATTCCCTTAGCAGCTGGGGTGTTTAGTCCCTGGGGTCTTCATCTGCAGCCTTGGATGGGATCAGCAGCTATGGCGTTGAGCTCAGTATCCGTGGTTTGCTCATCACTCCTCCTCAAAACGTGATAATTTTTTTATTATTTCTAAAGTTTTAAGTTTTTTTGGATAGGTATAAGAAGCCTACGAAGAAAACGTTGCAGACTTTGGAGTATTTAAAAGCAATGGATGCTCGTTCTTTGGCGCAGAACAAAACCAGTGATATTGCCGTCTTTAGAGGTTTAGAAGATGACGATGAGACCGGGATACATCGTTCCACAAGCACAATTGGTTCAATTACCAAGTAAGCACTTACTTTACCTTATTTGTTTTTATTTTTGTTTTGATGGCGGATATTGGTTAACGGATTCTTAATTGCTTTTAGAATTCTTGGTCTTCATTCGAAACCTGAAAAGAAAGGAAGATTATTATTGTCAGTGGATGCAGAAGACCCGGAATACGACGCACCGTTACTGGAGGCATATCCGCTAACATCAGTTCCTGTAAAAGGATAAAGTATATTTTGTACTCTCCCTTGACACGGTGTTGCCTAATCGCTGTGGACAACTTGATGCTCTAAATATTTTATGAATGAAAAGAAAGTTAACGCTTTCAAAAATACATTGTATGATGCAAATTTGTCTTCAATTTTTTTAGGAATTTTTGGACGGTATTTCAACCTAGGATGTGACCCTTCTCATAATTCCTATTTTAATCATCCCTTTTGAGGCCCCGAACTGCCCAGGAAAGAAGCGCAAAATTGAATGTTTGGCACAGACTTTTTATTTTGACTTCGAGACGTAACTATCTGGACGTGACTGACAGTTAAGTTTGAGGACTATATCGACCATAGGTTATCGCTGATTTATTTTTTTTATTTTTGAGCTTTTAATAAAATTACTGTAAAGAAAACACATGGTATATATTTGGTACACATGGTTATACATTTTGAATTATCTTGTCGTAAACCAGATTTAAGTGAGGATTATTTATTATGTTTAAAATATAAACAAAGAAATGCTATAGTGATGCAAACTTGTAGAGAATAAAAGCTATTATGGCTATGGGCCAACCGTCATATATAATACTTAGGATTAATCACAGTATACTTAGTAAAAAGTAAGATTCATCTGCTATTCATCTTGTAAACAATTATAATATCAGTTATTCGAATTTGGTTTCGTTTTACAATACAAAACATACAACGAGAAATAAAAGAAAAAAAATAAGCCATTCTTCTCGAAGTGGCTATAGGCGTCCATTAGGAATGCCAGAGTAGAGCTAAGAAGCCCGGCCCGGGCAGGTCCCACTCGGTTCATGAATATGATTTTGCATTGTGGAGCAACTGGGAGGCAGGCCAGAGGAACACTACAAGTCCAGCCTCGCTCAAGTTGGTCTCCGTCGAATTCTTTTGGCCTCGTAGTACGATTCCAGTGTTCGAAGTGAAAAGATTCAAAGACCTAAAGATGTAATGCTTTTTTTCTATTATATACTGAAATCTGTTAGATAATTATATTGTTCTAGAATTGTATTAGATACTATTAAATATTAAAATCTAGTAGATCTTTCTATTAGATTTAAACTATATTATATGTATTTTAAACAGTTTTTCTTAAATCATATACATATATGGCAACTATCCAGAATTTGTTGAAGCCTTGTATGGATTTCCTTTACAGAAGTATATACTGAAATCTTAGTATGGGTGTAGCACAGCCCGGACCTGATCTTGATGTTTCTCCTTTTGACCTGGTTTTTCTTGTTTCGGACTCTGCTTAGAAAGGCAATATTTCGGGTAGTGATTCATCTTACCATAGCCATGGCATTTTTTTCCGCGAGCCGGACACTCTTCTAACATGTGGTAGTGCCTCTGGCCGCAAAACTTGCATTGTTTGCTGGCTCCGGTTTGCGGTGGCGTTGGTCTTGTTTTCAGCCGATTGACCTGTTCTTGCCTCGCCGCGGACATCTGTTGCGCTTGTTGGGCCGCCCGTTCTATTGCTCTCTGGCTCTGTTCAAGATCTCCTCCAATGGCATGTCGGGCTTCTCTAACAGCCGCTCGCGAAACTTGTCTGACGTGCAGTTCAGAATTATTTGCATCCTGATTTCCGCGTTGACATCGACAAACTGACAGTGTTTTGCTATCCGTCGTAGTCGTGTTTGAAACGAGTCCATCGACTCATGGGGCTTTTGCTTCTCTTGCCGAAACAGATATACCTGGTATGCCGTCTCCTTCCTAGGGTTAAAATAGTTATTAAGTGCTCTGCAAAGTGCTTCGTAACCCGTTTCCATATCACCTTTTGTTGAGAATTCTTCTGCTGCCGTTGCAGATGGCTTCTGTAAGGGAGTTACATCCAGAGTCTCCACAACATCTTGGATATCTTCACCCGCATAATGCAGTAGCATGTTCCTCTTGCGGGCGTCGCTTTTGACGTCAAACGCTATTAGGGCCGTGTTGAAATTTCTTAACCACTTTTCCCATCTTTGGCCTGATGTGCTTTCGTCCGTGTACGGATCAAATGTAGGTAGGTTCGGACGTAAGTCTTCCATCTTCTATTCACTTGGGAGATGTAATGTTGCTGTTTTTCTGCTAACTGACGCGTGCCTATGTTTGCGTTGATTGGCGTGGTCGCCGGAGAGAGGTATAGGAATTTTGAAATATGTTACCAAAGGGTCAATCCGTGTAGTATCCTCGTCGCCAATTTTGTCGTGGAGACACGTTAGGGGTATATCATCAACAGATGGTGTATTGCAATCAAGATATTAACGAAAAAAACTAAAGACACTTGATGACCATGTTCGGCTCGCTCTGCCCTGTTTGTTTATCCTTGACCTAACCCCCGACCTGCTAACCCCAGGGTCAGTGTCATACTCGACAGTGTTACCCCGATCACTACATATTATAAGTAAGGATTTTAGCCAGATATGACGAAGAAGATGAAAATACTCAGGAAAAATTCTTATACCTAGGCTAGACGGGACAAGTTAATGATCATCAAGCTAATGATCATCAACAAAATACATACAAATTCAATGTCTTTAACTCAGGTAGAAGGATTAACTCGGAGTTGATGATCATTAACTTGTCCCGTCTAGCCTAGGTGTAACACCTAAGCTAGGCGTAGTTTTTCCATTCTTGGTGGTGCCTTTTGGTTGTGGCAAACGGATTGTCCAGGCAGACGACTTACCAAAGAATTAATTATTGTTGTCACCCCGTACCCAGGTGGTAGGGGCTTTTCACCCCCTCCCCCATGTGAAATGTTTTTCTCGCAAAAAAAAAATCCTTTTACTGTACTGTAGCTAAAAAAACGGGCCACCTAAAACCACAGAGGTCTATCAGGCCTCTCGAGGCTGATTTACCCTCATTAGGTGGCGAAAAAGATTAAAGCAATCGCTTACAAGGTGAAGATAGGCCAAGGAATGTTACAATGCAAAATAAGTGTGATCCACTATTGAAAGTATAGAAGTTGCCTGTTGGCTATTCCAGGCTGCTTGTCAATCTCTGAGGAGGATGTCCTAGATTTTGTAGGGCTATGAAATTATTTATTGCTGAATTCCTTCGTTCGATATAAATTAATTAAGGACGCGGATATATATTATAATCTCTGCTGCGGGTTCAAGAAAATTTCCCACGGCTTGTTCCCGGACAGGAGTTGTTGGCCTAAGCTGTTTTACTGGGCATATAGGAGCAACATAACAGTTTGTAGTCAGTTTGAATTTGGACATTTTTATTCTTTCAGTAGTGGATTATACTTATTTTGAATTTAATAATTCTGCATTCCCCGGCCTACCTTTCATCTTGTAACTAGTTGGTTTAAGCTCTTGCGCTATCTAATGAAGGTTTAGTCAGCCTCGAGAGGCCTGATTAGACCTCTGTGGTTTTCTGTGTCTCAAATTTTTTGCTCATCGTATTACAGTATATTTTTGTTAGCTTACCGGATACAAGACAACAAATAGTAAAACTGACCCCGATTATAGAAGGCTAAATTCCTGGAATAAGAAAATGGCTCGACTTTTTCAATGGAGAAGATGTAGCATTTCTCCGCATAACCACACTATTAAAAAGGTACCTAAAACCGGCATGTAACGACATGCTAAAATTGGTAGTTATTACTCAAGATGGGTACCTCTCCCCAAAGAAAGGGTTCTCCCTCTCAACAACGGGGAACCAGCCCTCAAAACCGGTAGCTGTATCCCCCAAAGTGAGTGGGCACCCCCACGTTGGGGTGGAGGTGCCTAACGGTCCGAAGCAAACCGTTCATTTTTCCTCAAGGCAATTGCCACACGATGTTCTCCCTTCATTGCTTTTCGCTCCTTCAAGGTAGCGCGTTGTTACGTCTTCACTGGATTACTTTTTACTGCATTGCTGCCGGATTAGGTTAGGTTAGTTAAGTTAGGTTAGTACAAAATGAGCTCATGCGATTTCCTGTGCACACTACGTATTTCCTTACATTTCCTCTCCGAGTCAACCAATTCCCTTTTCCTTTCCGAGACAACCAGTTCCCTTTTCCATACATTCTCAGCACCCTTCTGCATAAAACGCGCACAAAAGATCGATGCCAATAACGAAGACTTCCCACACCATTAGGCAAACAGAAACGGAGGTTATTCCTCATTTGCTGCATCCGGCATGCCTGCGTAATACATACCTTAATTAGCTGGTGTGTTTACGTTATAGTGCCAAAAAAAAGAAGTTGCCCATTGCTGATGATGTAGTATCTCAACAGGTATGTTATAGAGTAGGCTGATCAATTTTTGAAGTAAAAAGTTCTGTGTTAGAAGGAACAGGTTCAGCTCATACCGGGTTGTCACTACGCACGTGTATGACGTAGCCTACTGGGAGCGAGGAGGAGAAAGCCCTTGCCAGCGTGTGTTGAACATCATATCAAAAGCAAGTTTCCAGATCCAACTGGCCAGTATGTCGGATACTCGGAGTGGATGCCTGGCGCCTGCTAACGATGCGTGATGCGTAATGATGCGTAAGGCCTTTTGAACCTTGCACGAATAACGAGCCCTTTTCAGGGCTAAGGTCATATGAAATCAACAAAAAAATACCGTTTCAAAAATACCAAGCTGAGCTTTTAATTTGTTTTCAGGGCTAAGAATCATTCGGAAAGCTAATCCCCTCAGTCTTGGTCAGACGAAATACAAAAAAATACCATTTCACAAGCTAAGCCTTTTGTTACCAATTATTTTGCTTCGGTTTTTTGAAACGAGTAACTTTTTCTTCTACAGCTTTCCGCTTATCCCGACGATAATATGTGCTGCAAATGGGTGGCGGAACTCGCGGTCTGCCTTGCAATGCACTGGAATGCAAATCGTCAAGGCTGTCATCTTCCTGCGTTTCAACTAACGCAAATTTCCATCAACTTTTCCTACTGTTCTTCGCTCCAAACATCATCAACGGCTTGGAAAAGGATTTTCAGTTGGTGCCGAGTATACGTCCGTAATGATATACTACACAAGCCAATTGTCTGCATCAGGCGAACGACCTTCTTCGGTGACAGACNCAGAAGAGAGGATACCGGCAGACAACAGAATATTTCCTACTGCCTGTTTCCTTATGTAAGGTTGTGACTTCCACTCCCTAATATATCAGCAGGTTACTATATATCAACATATGTACCAAGTATAGTTACCAATCACGGTCGCAATTCAAGCATTTCTGTTCAACAAGAAGGCTGCTCCCTGTGACTTTAAAAATGATCCGCGTGTTTTTTGACCGACAGTAAAAACAAAGATCAAAAAGGG
>JAGJRO010000387.1:0-36978 GCA_022832285.1 Lepidurus apus apus | reverse complement strand
TCGAGAAATTTGATTGTTGTACTGCGCGAGCAAATATATTCTTGTTTCCCTTTGAAATATAACTGAGTGATTCCCTTATCGTCGTATTCTTCGTTTACCCCTCGTTCTTCGTATATTACGTTTTCTTCCCAGCCAGCCCCGAATTGGGCTGTTCAATTTGAAGTAGTGCCTATACTATATGGAAAATTTGCCTGTCCAGACGCTTGGAGAATTCAAAACATTAGAAAGGAATTTACAGAGCGCAGAACTGCAAAAAACGTTTGTAAGTTTTAGTAACATTTCTTGAATGCACGTTTAAAAAATATTTGTAAACATAGTAAAAGAAACTAATTCGATGCTTAGTTCCTCATAGGTATCGACAATTCGACTTATTGGCGGAAAGACGATTGAAAATGCTGCGAGGAACGTATGGAAAGCAGTCGCAAGCGACTGCGTCTGGCGAAGGAGCACAATTGGGAAGGCAGGCGTTACCAGCGGGCGGGAAGTGAACAAGCCGCAGCGAAAGCACCAGCACCAAGAAGATTGAAATAATGGACCTGCGATATGTTTATTACTGATTATTGATTGACAATGATTGTTTATATATTGATTGTTTATATGTTGTTTGACAAAATTTATTCGGAGAAAACAATAATACAGCAAATAAAAATTTAAATAATTTGTATTTCCTACGTTTTCAAGGAATTTCCATCGCAAGAATTAACATGCAACAATAAAAAATATAAGGATATAATTCGTATAAAATATGTATGTTGAACGCTTTTTCAACGTAGAATTGGGCGTTTTCTGCACGTATATAAATCTATTGGCAAAGACGTATATTATACGTCTAAAAAAGACGTATTTTAGAAGTTGCTAAATAAACGTTTACAGAGAGGACAATAGCACGTTTAAAAGGCGTTAAATAAGCGTAAGCCACGTACTATACCCTCGAAAAAAAACGGGTATAGGGAAACCTCAGTGGTCTAATCTTTACCCGTGGGATTAATAAAATTTTGCTAATTTCGAACCGTTTTGTAGGCCTCCTGACTAAAACCAAACGCAAACTTCGGAAAAGTGGCAAGCTTTAATTAATCCCACGGGTAAGGATTAGACCACTGAGGTTTCCCTATACCCGTTTTTTTTCGAGGGTATAGTACGTCTTAGGTTTGCATGTAAACGTCTATAGAACGCTTAAAAACGTGCGTGTGCTACTTGGGTATAGCCCCGTCGCTGATTGACATGCAATCAACCCGTTATTGATTACTGTCCATCCACCACTGTAACGCAGTTTCCACTTCAGAAAGCACAAAATTTCCCCGTTAAAGAAAACACTGCAAAACACCACGGTGCTATACATAGTTACCAACACCCAAGTTTCCCATTGTGTGATTAGATCAAACACTGAAACTATTTACGTATTAGTGGCGTTCACCGCTTCCATCCCAAGTTTGCTCTTGTCAAACTGTCAAGTGCAACTAAATGTCCGGTGATTCTCTTCTCTGATATTTATTAATAGTCCCATTTGTGTTGTTGGATAAGGTACCATAGCAATGCTAAAAAAACTCAGGTCTTCATTGGAATCATCCAAATCGTTAATGCCTGTCATCCCTTTCAGAAAGAGGTCCAAGAAAGTTTCAGAATGTAATGTTTGGTTCAATAGAGCATAAAACGACAGTA
This sequence comes from Lepidurus apus apus, assembly GCA_022832285.1. Classification (NCBI taxonomy): domain Eukaryota; kingdom Metazoa; phylum Arthropoda; class Branchiopoda; order Notostraca; family Triopsidae; genus Lepidurus; species Lepidurus apus. The sequence goes on along the minus strand of JAGJRO010000387.1, from coordinate 35,319 downwards.
TTGTCATCCCTCTCAGAAAGAGGTCCAAGAAAGTTTCAGAATGTAATGTTTGGTTCAATAGAGCATAAAACGACAGTATTGGTTTGAAACCTATATATTGTGCACAAACCTTGCTTATTCTTGCTACAGAAATTAGAAACTCTACTAATAACGAATTGCTGCAAAATTCTATGAATTATTAGGAAAAAAGAATAATTTATTATTACAAACTAGAATTTTATTAATTTTAGATTAAGTCAATTTCCAACCGAACTTATTTTCTAGTTATTTATATAATTATACACTTTTATTCACTTTTTATAATATAAATCGTTTCTAATCTAGCAATGAGCAGATGGTTAAATATTTTTAAAAAATCGTTTCTAATTATTATTGTGACCTATTTTACGGTTCGAAAAGAAATATTATTATACTTATGGAAAAACCTTCAAGACTCAAATAACACATTTTGATAAGACCGGCGTCGAGCTAAAGGAAAATCCAATTAAAACCCAACTTCTCAGGGAATTGGAATTCCCATTAGACGTTGTAATTAGATATTCTGTATTTTTTGTTGCGTAACACGTTTCAATTATGACAATCTTGGGTTAATGATTTCGGTCTTATTATGAGGAACAAATATTATGTATTAGAGCAAAGGTTATGTTCAGATAATACAACGTTTTTCCCCGTCGATCTTTCCATTGACTGTTTTTTTTCTTAAAGTTATCTTTCTTTGGACAGCTGGACTTATTCTCGGAAAATACCATCTTGAGGCTTTCCAAACGGTATATAATGAGCTTGAATGGAAGAAAAGGGATCAATTCTGCGGATTAACGAATTAGATTAACACAGAAAATGAGTTTAGAATCGGTTCTTATTCTCTGCGCAACACTTCTGGGGGGTTGCCTAGGGGCTAGTGACTTGGATATCGACTTCGAATCCGGGTTTGGACACGTATGGAAGTCGTATCCCCAAGTTGGAAAAGGAGCATGGCTAATTGAACGATACGACCCAATTTTGGGGATTCCGCTACCTATTCTGACTTCTGGCTGGCATTATCTTAGGGGACAGCATTTGGATTGCTATAACGGTGAAGTTTCCCCGACTTTCGAAGCTACTGCTACTGTAAACCCTGGGGATAATTTGGTTTACAATTATTTTGCTTGGGCTCCCAAACAAGGTCAAACTGGAATTCAGGTACTGTTGTACTATACTGTCCCCAAAAAACTAGTATAGGGAAACCACAGTGGTTTAATCCTTACCCATGGGATTAATTAAAGATTGCTCATTTTGAACCGGTTTGTCTAAAACCAAACCAAAACTTACAGAAAGAGGAATCCGTTTTTTACCCTGAGCTGGAGGACAGAGAAAATACTCATACAGAAATACATTAGGATTATACTTTTCTTAGTTTCGGTTCGGTTTTAGAGAGGAGCAGGTTCGAAAGGAGCAATCTTTAATTAATCCCACGGGTAAGGATTAGACCACTGTGGTTTTCCTATACTCGTTTTTTTGGACAGTGAATCACAAAGCATTTTTTGACAAAAATAAATAAAAGACTAATTAAAACTGTAAAAGAGCTGTAAAAAATACCGTAAAACACTGTAAAGACTTTATTTTATACTAAGTTATATTGTATGTATTAAAAAGTTTTGTTCTCTATTTTATTTTTATTTTAATTTAATTTCTTTATAGTTATCTTATGGCGTTGAAGGTTCCGAATTGAACTCTTTCGACGTGTTGTCGGCTCCAGAACAAACCAATTGGATTAATGTAATCCTACCGATGCCGGTTAACGAAACTAGCCAAGTTCATGTAATTCTTTGCATATTAGAATCTCGTTTAAACCCTTAATTGATTTTCTTGTAGTTCGTTTTCACATATGGGGGTTTTAATCACGTGTTTGATAAAGTAGCTATCAACAATCTTCGCCTTATTTCGCCTTCTACTGGCAAAAGCTCGCCACTAGAGATGTCCCTGTAAGAAATCTGCAGCCACCCAAGCTCTTCCCATATGACCCATATTCGGTCCTAAGGCGATGTGACGCTGAGGGTCGCCGTGAGTTTCAGGGAGTCACTTCAGAGTTACAACGGTGATGGTGCGGTCACATATATCATTCTGTAAGGTTATGTGGGACGGTATTTCAAAATATATAACTTGCAAAAATTAATGCGTCTGAGCCTGAAAGTTTAATAATGAATGTAGTTTTTAAAAAAAAATCACCGAAAGCTAGTTAATTATATTTTAAATGAAACGAAGCTTACAATTACAAAAGTTTAAGGTTCAAGATCCAATTCACAGACCTTGTCAGTCGTGTGAAATCTATGGGTTACTTAATACAATATGTACTGAAACACATAAGGTAGTATTCACATCAGTGACACGTACTGTTTAAATAAATAAACCGTAATAATAGTTGAAGGCCATCAAAATGTAATAAAATGTTCAGTATACTGTTTCCCATTGTCGGTTGTGAAACTCTTTGTTATGGTTTATGACAATGTGAGGACCAAGCACGGTGTCAATCAAATAATGTACTTAAAGGCGAGACGAAATATGTTGGATCACAAAGATATCACGCGACCCATTTGTTACACGGTTGCTTGGTTTGCAATATTTGAAGATTTGTTGCCAAATGTCCCACAAGCTATTGCGAATCTCTTTTCGGCTCATATAGTACAAAACAGCTGGTATACAATGTTGAGAGTAGAAAAAGATGAACGATAATTCCTGACAAAGATATCTGTACGCCTCAGGAAGGATTGTCGGATCAACTATATTCCATATCTGCGTTAGAAGAACAGAAGCTTCCAAGATGACGAGGGTCAGGGCGGAAGTTTTTGCATCGATCAGATTCACTTTCTTCCTGTAGACAAAACGAGGTATTGCTCCAGGAGAACTAAATTTAAGTCTACGTAAGATATTCCAATAGACAAAAAGAAGGGTCGTGTTCGTAAAATGTGGACTAATGAAAATGGCCCAGTGGCCTTTGTATGCGGTAGTAAACTGTGTAGCACAAAGAGTAATGCGAATTCCATGGTCTTCTGGGTGTTCAAGCCAATATCGAACACTCATTGACAGTATTGGCATGAACACCCAGAACCCCAACGCAGCGATTAAGATGGTCTTTTCGCTGATATGCTGAAGTTGCCGGTAATGGAAAACGTACGCGTACCGGAGATAACCAAGGACTAGGATCATGGCGTAGGTCACGCACTATAGGTAAAAGGTATGCCATTCGTACAATGTACACAATAGCGGATCTCGACGACCACTCATTACCATGTAGAGGTACATTGGTACCGAAATACTGGCCATTTCAAGCCCGGACACCGATTGGCAAGCAATCAAACGGTTGGTGACGGTCCATCCGCCATTGTAGGGTAGTTTCCACTTAAAAAAGAACAGAATTGTAGAGTTAAAGAAAATGCTGCAAAGCAACATGGTGCTATAGAACGTCACCAATACCCACACTTCCCATGGGTTAACTGGACCGAATGTTTGGATAATCGAAACATTTTCAGGCTTTACCTCTTCCATTACAAGTAAGATCGTTTGGAAACTGGTACCGAAACCAAAACTTCTTCTCGGACTATATAGGAAAAGAGATTGAGGGACAGTAACAGAAAGAATAATCTGCTCATCTCGCAGACCCTTTGCTCTACGCTGCTTTATTGTGATGGACGAAAACCATAGCAATGATTAAGCTCGCTTCATATGGTGATCTCTAATGGCTTTCGGTTCACTTAAGCTTGATAAAAAATCTTTGGAGCGTTAAGATTTTTTCCAGTTGCTTTTCCTTCATCGAGTTTCATTAACTATGAAATCTACAAAAAAATCTCCATAGCGAATGAAAACAAGTCACGATAATACCAAGAATATTGAATGCCATTATCAATTGTGTTACTTTGCTGCTTTCATGATTACCGCGTGGCATTGCCAAGGCAACGTCACGTACCCCGCATGGCAACAATGAAAAGACGCTCCGAAGTTAATAGCGAATTCCATTGGGAACCTGTTGCAACACTTTTTGGCAATGAGTGCCACAAATTCACTGTTGGAACATACAATTTTGCGGCACAACACACAATTTTGTGGCATTCAGTGCAAAAAGTGCTGCACCAGGGTTCCCAATGGAAAACGCCATAAGGTATCGGAAACGTTCGACTCTGTTTACCAACTCACTTTGTGATATATCTTACAGAATTGTTCCTTCATTATATACTTAAGAATACTTTTGAATGCGTCAATTCAAACGATTTTAATACCTTAAATATAAAAAAACTCCCATAACCGAGTCATTTTGTCTATATTCTTGGGTAACACGCTAAACAGTAGTACACTGGACATAGAAAACATCATTTTTCATTTTAATTCAGCATTTCCCCAAGAAACAAGGAAGTTGTAAACAAACTATGAATGAATGAACACTTCGCGTCATATGGTTCTCCTTGTCAAAAGCTTTTTCCATAGGCAAAATAAATCCGAAAGTGGATACAAAAACTAAACTAATCCCGCATCTCTGGCCATACCGTAGAACATTGATTTCTTATTAGCTAGCAGGTTACTGGGACTTTCAAACTCTTTAACCTCTCCCTTATCCAACAGCAAAACCCTAAAAGTACAATAAAATGAATTAAGAAAAAATAAATAAAGGAGACAAAAATCTAAAATATTTTCTTGTTCCTTTTAGAACTTGAAATGTATCCCAGTAAAACTTACCTGGTACTGTCCATAATGGTATTAAGGCGGTGGGCAATGGTTAGTACGGTACAATCGACAAACTCTTTGCGGATTGTGGCTTGGATCAAGTCGTCTGTTTCCAGATCAACGGCTGCTGTAGCCTCGTCCAGCACCAAAACTTTGGTTTTCCTCAAAAGCGCGCGTGCTAGGCAAATCAGCTGTCTTTGACCCACACTACAAACACACACTCATATTGGTAACCTGAAACATTACTTGAAATTCAATAATATACCTCAAGTTTTCACCTCCTTCTGAAACTTCATGTTCCAAACCAGCCGCTAAGCCTTTCACGAACGCTTTCAAGTGGGCGTGTTCCAAAACGCGCCACACTTCATCGTCGCTGTACTTATTGAAAGGATCCAAGTTCAAACGCAAGGTTCCCGAAAACAGAACGGGATCCTAAAGAAATGAATACCAATTAAGTAATTCCTAAAAAATAATTTAAAACTCCAGATAAAGTCCGAATTAGACCAATCTAGCTTAAAATTACACCAAAATCAACTAATATTCAAGAAAAGTTCAAAATTCAAGAAAATCACATTAACATTCGAGAGATAATTTAAAATCCTTTACAATTCAAGAAAAGCCCTTGACATTTCGGTGAGTTTTCGAGTTCGTAATAACAACTTAGTTGTTGTTACGAACTAACAACGAACCGTTAAGAGTTCGTAACAAAATGTCACGAAAGTAATTAAAGTCCAATGTTTATGTCGAATCCCATGTCTAACCTGAGGAATAATGGTTAAACGTGATCTCAACGAATGCAATCCAATAGTAGCAATATCTAAGCCATCAATCAGAATTGATCCTCCGGCAGCTTCAATCAAACGGAACAAGCCCAAGGTCAGGGAAGATTTGCCAGCTCCAGTTCGTCCCACAATTCCAATCTACAAATCCACAGTTCGATTTCCTGAAAAATTATTTCGAAACTAATCATTTTTCAAGTGTACCTTTTCTCCTCCTTCGACTTCGCAAGAAATTCCTTTTAAAACCAAATCTAATCCTTCGCGGTACCTCAGCTGGTAATTCCTGAACTCGACACGCCCAGTTTCAGGCCATTCGGGTGCTGGTTTGTGGTCAGGAATCTCCCAGTCAGCTTCCTAATCAAGTTTACACGAAGATTTAGCAGGATTTTTTTAAAAAGGCTTCTAAATTGTGATTACAAAAAAGTTTTCAAGAAAACTTCAAGGAATTTTTTTTTAAATTATATATAAATACAGAACCACTGCAATTTAATGAAATGCTTTTACTTGAGGAGTTTCTGTGTATTCCTTGATACGTTCCACAGCTACGATATTGGTCTCGACTTCGGAAGTCATGCGCATAAACCAGTTCAAAACTTGGGTAACCTATACCAAAGCCATTAAAACAACATTCTAACACTACTAACACAATTATATTTAAAAATAGTTCATTTATGACAGAAAACAACTTACGTTGAGCGCGTAACTAATCGAGAGTCCAACAGTACCAGGATCTAAAGTGTCGCGGCCCAAAACGGCGAACAAAGCAGCAAAGAAAACAACAAAATTGCCCATCGTTTCCAAACGTACCGACAACCATCTACACGAAACGTTACAAAAATAAAACCTGCGAGAAAAAAAAAACCTGTTGGCAATAATGCTGGGGTAGTAGCAAATCTGATTCACGTCAACTCGATGCTCTGATTCTTGCATAAACCTCTGCTGTTGGCCATATGCTCGAATAACATGCGCTCCTAATGTATCCAGATAAAAAAATTGATTAATAAATAATTTTTACTTATTTTGGGACTACTAATTCCCTAATTACCTGTGATGGTTTCTCCAAAATGTGAATAAATAGGGGACCTAGATACGGATTCTAACCGTTTCAACTGTCTAGACGTGGCGACGTAGAAATGTTGCATGAAGTAATAAACTACTCCAATGGGCAGTACAATGGTCAAGAAAATTGGCGTACTATAGCTAATAACGAGCACTGTGGCAACCACCTGGTGTAAATATCTCGTTATTGGTAACACAATATAAATAAACATGAATTAAAAAAATGAAACTGATGAGATTGAACTTCAAAACAATTCTTCTAAAAAAGGAATTATTATAAAATAAGGATCTTAAAGTAAAACAGAATTCTGCCGGCGTTCTTTGAGCCTGCGGTCCTCACATCATAGAAACAAAAGAGCCAATCCATGAAAATCATGGGTAATTTGGAATCCACGGACTCGAAATCTTTGGAAAAGCGGCCCAGGATTCGCCCACTGGGGTTCGTATCAAAGAACCACATGGGCGAACGCAAAATATGCCCGAAAGCTTGGCGATGAAGCAATCTGGAAGCGGCAGCACAGCCCAAATAAGGAACTACTTCCATGTAGCCCATAACAGCTGCAACAAACACGCGCGAATTCAAAAATAACGGATGTTTAGCACAACCAACCACACACACAAAACCCAACTGCCTTACAAAAAAGAAAAACGCAACAGCCACCTAAAAGCTTTTTTTTTTCTTGACTCTTCTAGTAGATTACTATAGAAGTTTTTTTCGAATTTTTGCGTCAAGCCGTTTACGAGTTATGGCGTTTATAAGTTCGCGCAACTCCTTTGGTAACCATTTCATGACGTCACGCGAAGCTTTCTCGGCCATAGTTCGGTTAACGTAACTCGCACAAAGGCGAAAAATACATATTCGGAAACAGGATTTTTTGTTCCGTTTTTTATGTAGTTGTGTTAGGTAGCTTTTGGTGTTTAAAAAAAGTCCCACACAAATAAGGAAAGAAGAAGGCAACTAAAAACTACGAGAAAGCCAGACCGCAGGGGATAAAAACGCCAGCAAAACTGTTTCTTTCGCATCCGGAGAAGTATGAATAAATTGCCGGTACTTGGTAAAAAGTGGTAATCCAACCACGGAGAACGAAATTGAGGGTGTTATCTAGCGTGTCCACATCTTTGCTAACTCGGTTTAAGATCCGACCGGCAGGCGTAGTGTCAAAAAAAGTAGTCGGATTGCGCATAATATGGCCAAACATTCGGGAATGCAACACAAATCCGGCTTTCAACGTGGCCAATGACATGAGCACAGTGCCCACCATGACGCAGGACGCTACACATGGACAGAAAACAAGTAAAATCACAGACACATGACTAAACAAAATATTGCAACCCAAAATTCCCATGCGAAAATCACACGAAACTTGAATTATGCGCAAGAAAAGTGACTCATATGTGCCAAGGCAATGCAAAATAACTGAAGAATTTCCGTCACCCTCAGTTTCGTTTGCCTAAAAGCTTGCAGCACTTACTGCCTAACTAAAAGTTCAACAAAGAAGTTAAATTCGATTTGAAATGAAAATGTGACGAAATTTAAATTATTTAATAAACGAGGAGTTTTTGTGTGTAAAACGAAATAGGAAACCCCCTACCGAGTAAAGGCAGTTGAGCCAAGAGCGAAGAGTGGAAGGGATGGTGTTATCCACGGTGTCTACATCCTTGGCAAATCGATTGACGATCCGCCCAATGGGCGTGGTGTCGAAGAAAGACATGGGATTCCGCAGACTACGCGCGAGCATTTGATTGTGCAACATAGCCGAGGCCAAGAGGAATCCCAGTGCCATTACGATGGTAGCTACGGCCACGAACAAGGCTACAAAGTGGGGCATATTATGCTAAATGTCCCTTTTTTCGCCTCTAGACTACATTTTTTCTTCCATTTTCCCGGTTTCTCTCAGCAAACCATTGCAAAGCAGTTCAAGCGGACAGAGGAAAGTTTGCATGCAAAGCAAGACCACAAACCGAACTACATACTTGCATATGAGAAATTAGTTTAAAATGTCCTTTACCTTGTCCAATGCCCAAACCACCATAAACTCCCAAGTAGAAATCACGTTCGTCGTTTTGCTGCGTTGCATTGGCGTTGGACCAAACCGAAAGCCATACGTTTCCACCAACAGAGAAGGCTTGGAAGACTGCGTAGAGGAACAACGTCCAAAATGAAAGCCAACCTCCAACCGCCTTTAAGTAGTACACGTAGACTCCAGATTTTACCTAAGGAAACGTAAAAGAAGGTTAAATATCGATTGGTTTGAGCAAAAAGAGATTTGAAAGAGAAGAGATTTGAAAAATGCGAGTTACTTTGCCCGTTTCAGCCTTTTCGACTTCAATTAGCTTTTGCCCAACAGCAACAGCCTGGGGCAACGCAGAAGGCTCAGGACTTTTCTCTTTTTGGCTGGAACTTCTCCGTCTACGTATACTGCCGTTCCTTTCGTGATCTTCAACGTTTTCCTTTGAGCCGCTCAAGTCGCTAACGATATCAAAATAAAATTTAGAATTCCAACGTTCCAAACGTTTTAAACTTCCAAAATTCAAAACAGATTACAAGGATTTTTCTGGAGATCCTGATTCGCTTTCTGAACGTTGCGATTTTTGTCGGGAAAGTTGTCTTGCAAATTCTTCTTTGCCAATGGCACTTTCCAATTGCTGTTTAATCTCGCTCAATTCTAAAGCAATATTAAAAAATAATAATAATAATAAAAATAATTAAATTTATTAAAGAACAAAAAAGCTTTCCAAACCTTCTTCAGCTTCTTCGTTGGTTTCTTGCAAATGAGTCAACAAAAACTCGGCAAAGGCGCCCTTATGATCCAAGAGTTGCTTGTAAGAGCCAGATTCAGAAACTTCGCCGTCTTTTAGCACTACTATGTTGTCAACTTGAGGCAGGTATGTGATTCCATGAGTGACCAAAACCCTTGTCTGAAATACGATAAAATAATTAAACTTTCTCTCAGGTTTGATTATCAAGTCCCAGAATATACCTTGCTCTTCAATAATCCGGTAGGGCCAATAACTCGCTCGAAAATATGCTTCCCCACATGACTGTCGACAGCACTGAGCGGGTCGTCCAGGAAATAGACATCCAAATCGCTGTAAACTGCACGCGCCAAGCTTACACGTTGTTTCTGTCCTCCACTCAAGTTAATTCCCTACAACAAGACCCCACAAAACATTCCAAATTACTCCAATAACCTCAATTATTCAACTCGGTACCTCCCAAAAATTGCCCTGAAGTGAAAAATTATAGCAAATGATATTAAAATGGTACCTTTTCGCCGATTTCAGTAGCATCGCCGCCAGGTAACATGGCCAAATCGGGTTTCAAGGCGCAGGCGTCAATCACTGATTCGTATAACACCGGGTCGTAGCTTCTTCCGAAGAGAATATTGTCTTTTAAGGTCGTATTTTGGATCCAAGCTTGCTGTGGCACATAAGCAATGCGCCCCTAATGAAAGAAGAAAAATGAAGCGAAATTTGATGTCCTATTCAGATTCTTTAAGGGAAACTTACGCGAGTAACTACTTTGCCAACCACTTTCTCCATTTCGCCTAAGAACGCCGAAATCAGAGAGGATTTGCCTGCACCAACTTGGCCTACTACTGCTACCAAAGACTTGTCTTCGACTTTGACGTTGATATTTTTCAAAGTAGGTGGGTCGTCAGGGCTCCAGGCAAAACTAGCATTCTCCACCACCACGGGATGAGCTAGACAATTAAAGCATAAAACATATGAGTCACTAGTGCAAAACACCGAAACAAATCAAATTAATCAAACCTTTAAAAAATCGGAAAAAAATCTAGTTTTTAAGTAAAACATAATTAAAGACAGACCTACATATCCAGGCTTTGATTGATTCGGCATAACTTAGATTATTAACAGAATTGGCTAAATAATTTTTACATTTTTCTGAAGAATTGCTTCGGAATTATTAAACATACAAAGTACTGCACGTAACGACGGGGTTAAGAAAATAGCATGACCTGATTACTTTGAAATTTCGTTCTTTAATAGCGTAAATGTTACTTCGCATTTCAAGAAACAAAAAAAATCGTCAAAACTACTTTTTCTGCTCAATTTTGCGAAAGAAGTGGAGTTTAAGTAGCGAAGATAACTTACGAGATGCGTTATCACGGATGACGGCTTCATCATCGAGTTCTTCAGCGTTCATGAACTTATTCATGCGCTTTAGCGAAACGCTGGCCTGTAAATAATCCCGAATAAATATTTTAAAAAAGTCGCATCTAAGTAAACTTTATAAGATGAAAGAAGCCCCATTAGCGACCCAGATTTGAAAGGAAAGGAAGCGTGACTTACCGAAATGATGGACGTTAAGCACATGGGGAGCATACTGAGTGGGAAACGTAGCAAATTGAACAGGGCTAACGCCACGAAGGCCGTTTCCGAGTCCAGTACGTGTTCTTCCGAAGACAGGACATACGTAGCGAACGTCACAACAGAAACCTGAATGAAAAGGACAAGAAAATGGACAAAACGTTGAAGACGCGAGCAACGACAACGACAATTTGCCCCCTCACAATCAACAAAAACAAACAGAAACGGGAAAGTAGAAAGAAGTTTGCGACCATAAACCGGCGAATTAAGAAATTTCCGTATCTAAACCTGAACAACGAAGACGATTAGCATGGGAAGAAGTGACATTGGGTACCTAAAAAACCACAATATTAGTTTTAAGAACAAGAGGTTTTAGGTTATGAGAATCTGAATGAAGAACCTCATAATGTTAAACAGGGTTAAGGAGACGAAGGCTTTTTCGGCGTCCAAAATGTTATCAGGGGACGAAAGTACGTAGACCATGAAGGTGAAAAGTGATACCTAAATCATGCAAATTTGGTTAAAAATCCAACCTCTCTTGCTAAAAATGTTAAAATAGTTAACACAAGTTTGTTTAAAAGAGTTAGTGTACAGAAAGATTACCAAAAACGGGGCACACGTCCAAATAAATGAGGTTCCTGCACTCAAATACGCTGCTTGCTTCAAAACTTGGATTTCTTGCTCACGAATTTCCTCCACTTGATGCTGGAATGAGGGTTCCCATGCGTAAAGCTTCAAAACCTGTATTAAAATGAAAACTTTTGCTTAATTTGCAACTAGAAAAGGAAATTTTATGAAATTACCTTAATTCCACTCAAAATTTCGTTCATAATCTTGACACGCTTGTCTTTGTACTTCATTTGGGTCACCTGCAACTTTTTGGTTTGATTAGCGATCACACCATTGATGGGAATTAGTAGAATCATCACTACCAAGCCGGCTAGCACCGAAGGACCTATTTAAACCAGAAAAAACATCAGAACTTCGTTAAAATTACGATTCTAAAAGATTTCAGCGTTTTTTTAAACCCTTATCAAGGGAACAAATGGTTTCCACTGACGTACCTAGTAGATTCCATAAGAAATATAAAGCTAAAGCGATTTGCAAGGGGGCGGACCAAATCATGTTCAGATAAGTGGTCAAATCCATGAATCTTTGGGCGTCTACGGCCATCAAATTCACAATTTCGCCCACGGTTGACTCTTTCCTTGCATTATTGGAAATCTTTAACGCCTAAAACACCCAAATGAAGACATCCATTACCCGAATTATCGTTTTTGAATCAGAAAATTACTTTTCGATACACGGCAGAGACGATAGCAGTTCGGATTCGCATTCCTATGACAAACATCTTTTGAAAATACTGACTCAAGAAAATTGTTTGCACTATAGCCGTAACCGTCAAGATCCCCGCGTACAAAAAGCCCTTCCATTGCTCCTCATCGCTCGAAACGAAGCTGATCAACGCTCTAGTAACATAAAATTCGATTAATAGCCAATTTCCTCTCCATTTAACGAAAATTAAAAAAAAGAATGAGCTTACTTAAGAACTTGGGGACTGACGAAGGTCAACAGATCTTGCACTAGCTTCAATAAAGCGCCCGCAAAGAAGGCTGGCCCAAATGCCTTGCACAAAGCTGGTAAAATAGATATAGGTTTCTTAGTTTTAGCCCCTTCTTTAAGCTCGACCCCTTTCTGACGGTTGAATGCAGCTTTAGGATCCGAAACCCTACAAACAGTAAAAAAACAAAACATAAAAATACAACGTAGGAACGCTGAAGCAAGCTTTTTAATGAAGACTTGAAGGCCTGTTTAGGCACTTACTGGGCTTTCTTCATGACTGAAGCCTCCCAGTACTTGTCAAAAACAGGGACGACGGTCGCAGAGACATCTTCGGTGTTTAAGTCCCACAGATCGCTCATTTGCAACGCTTTTCTGTACCCTTTCCATGCCATAGAGTCATACCATGCGTAAGTGATGTACGACAGAAACGATGCTCCTTCTTGCGGGCAAGGATTCTTTAAAAAAAAAAAGATTAATTCAATTAATTGATCTAAAGTTGTTATTTTAAGCTAATTTACTTCCGTTTTCACGTTGCTACCCTGATATTGGGGCATGGCATCAGAAAAACAGCTGATAAACAGCATGGCGACGACAAAAGGGTAGTAAATCATGTAAGTGACGAAAGGAAACACTTCATCATCTGCCATCTAAAGCGAAACCCGAGATTAAATGCCACTGCAAGTTTAATTAGTTGATTTTTCTTCTTACATTGTACGGATTCAGAAGCTTTGAGCGATACGTAATCACCCCGACAACAGCCAGAAGGAGCCAGAACAAAAACAGAATGCCAGAGGACCGAATTCCCCGTTGTTTGTTAATCAACAAAAGCGAAAGTGCGAGAACCTTAATAAAAATACATTAATTTAACTCTTAAAAGATGTTTTATAAATCAACATATTACGAAAGTGGCTATTTTGATGACAGGCGTGAAATAAGACACGGGAAACACATCTTTGCCCATATTATTCTGATGGATTGCGAATGCCAAATCCGCAACCATTAATAATATCAGCAATAGATTTAAAACCTGTGAAAAGGGCAAAAATTCTTAGAATTATTTCATTTTTTTAACACAATTGAAAGTTATATTATTCGATATTATTTACAGTTTTGGCTATATTGAGTCCAGTCCACGGGATATGTCTGGATTTGCTTGTTAAAAGGAAAAAGGCTTCTAAAGGTGTGAAAAGCCATAAGAACCCGCACGGAATCCATACTAAGACGGTTTGCTGAAAACATGTTGTAAAATCCGGTACGTCCGTATTCCAAGTTAAATTCGCGTCCTAAATATACACAAACATTGTAAGTAAATTATTAAGCATTTATTTTCTATATTCGAAACAAAACAATAATGTATTTAAAAATTCAGCTAGTTGAATAAAATAAGAGCTGGATTTAATGGAGCCACAATTCTTTGTCATCTTAATATTTTAGTATGCATTTCCGATTTGCAACGGGGAAAATGCCGCGGAAATTATTAAGTCTATGAATCATCGGGTGACAACAAGAGATAACAGAAGTTTTCCCCTCGAATCTTGAAAGCTGCACAGGAAAAAGTGCTTTGTCATGATGAGGAGAAGCTTTTTTCCTTTTTTTGTTTACTCTGTGATACGCCCCCCAATGTTAGTCCTACGGCCTAACGCCCTATCGTAGTAGTCTAGAGCAGGAAAGACAGACAAATGGGACTCGAAAACTAGTTATAATATTTTAAGAAAAGACAAAATAAAATAAAATAGCAACGCTTAAAATAGACAGCAAACAAAATGCTTTAGATTTAGAGATAACTTTGTGCGTTCTTTTTGGGACATAAACCAGTACTAGAAGATTCCATTCATCGCAAGATTCTAAAGGGAGGGAAGCCGTAGTTTTTGTTGTGTCATATATAACACACTTATCAGTGTGTGATTAACAATAAAGAACCCATGATCCTGACTGACGTTGCGAGATCAAATATAGAGCAATCATGACCAGACGACATTCTCAAAACGCGGAAATGATTTACAGATTTGCAAGAGAATTAACGAAAACTAAATCTGAGAGATTTTTGGCTTACCCAAAGGGGAGATCCACAAAAGTTATCTAACCCAGACATGATTCAGCACCTATGGGCTTCCAATGCCACTGGTGTAAAATTGTAGGGTTTTTAATCCACAAACGGCAGCTTGTGACCTAAAAAATTTAAATTATGACAACTGTGAGAACAAACTTTGCTTATGGAAGCTTGAAGCAAAGCGCAAAGCCAAACGTTAAAATATATGGTGTTTGCGCTATCCATACCTTTGGATTATGACATGAAAAAAATTGAGGCCATGGCATCACAGTGAAGGAATTAAACATGGATTCGGTAATAATGTGTAACATTTAGGTTAAATTATATAAGCGTATTAAACTTACCTTATTATATAAGCATGGGAATCTTAGAAGTTCTAATTATAACGCACAAGAAAAACACACCGCCTAGCCGCTCGTCCGCCATGCATGTGCAGAACGCCTAAGGGGAATAGTAAGGCTAATGACACGTTGATAGCGCGTCCTGACGACTGTCAGCCTCGCTAATAGCACGCAAACCTCGTGGGAAATTTACGGGTTTTTAGCGTTAAAAATGCTGCAATAGCTTCCATTCCTTTTCATTTGAAAAACTTTTCGTATTCCCCACATACCTGTTACAAACGTGAAGCTGATAAAGCTCCAAAGTTAAGAAACTCGTTGAATCTTCATCCCAGTATCGAAACTTTCATGATTTGCATTGTAGCGTTAGAATTATTGAGCCAATTGTTTACAATTTCTTCTTCCCGTTCAGCGAAGCTGTATAAGTCGCGAGACAAGAAAACATATACAGTTGGATCCGCTATAGGTAGAAATCGCCACATATAGGAACTTAATTAACAAATTTGCGTCGCAGTCAAGTTGAATGACTCCAGCGCCAAATGAGCTACGTTGCACAAGTCCACGTGAGCTTATCAAAAGTACGTTTTACATAAATGCTCACGCCGTAATTTTGATAAATGCTCATAACCAGGGCCGTACCTAGAATTTTGGTTCGGGGGAGGGGTTAGGGGGTAGAATGGATATGGTTATGGAGAAAACAAATTTTTTGGGGGTAAACCACCGAACCCCCCCCCCACTGGGTACGGACCTGCGCATAACCCATCCTATTATTGAAAGGAAAGCTTAAGACGTTGATTCACTGTTTACTAAGTAACATTAAAATTACAAGAAAAAATTTACATAGATTTAAAATTAAACGAACCTACGTGCGCTTTTTTTTATTTATTTTACGGCATTCACTTTCCTTTCTTAATTTCTTTAGAATTAGATAAAAATCATAAATGTACAAAAAATTATTGGAAGCATTAGAATTCTATAGCGATTTACTAGTTAAGCTTTCGAACGTTTTAAATTTACCAAATGCAATGTCGTAAATGCCAGTAATTTAGGAACTAACCAAAATTACAATAAAGTAATTTTAAAATCACAACTTTTTTGTTTGTTTTGTTTTTTACGAAATTCACTTTTGTAACTTAATTTATTTAGAATTATAGAAACAATCTTGAAATTACAAAAAAGAAGTGGAAGTATAAGAATTGTATGGTGATTTACTAATACTATATTTATTGGAGCTTTAAAGCTTTTAAGTTTTTTAAATGCCATATCGTAACGTCCAAGAAAATAATTTAAAATCACAGTGTTTTTTTTACAGTATACCTGGATAGATATTAGATATTAGCTTGTTGAGCCACTTAGTCAACAAAACTAGGGTAACTTTTGAAGATCATTTCATTTTGTATGTCATTATCCAAGTAATAAGAAACAATTAATTGACGCGATCCTGTTTGTTGTTCGGGATTGGCAAAGAGATTCCTTTCCAACAATGACTGGGGGCCTGGTTGTTTTTATATTTGAAGCCACTGGACACAAACATGTTACTCCCCTTTCGGGTGCAGGTCTGTGGCTAATGGAAAATCAATGGATACCATAATTGCCTCAGTAAGAAAGTGTTCTTACAGATGTTAAGAAGTGGTTTGGGGGGAAACAGGTGAGGCTGTGAAAAGAAAATATCTGGACGAAAGAAAAAAGTTCGAGTCCGAGAAGGACTTATTAGAACTTGGGCGAAGTACGATCTATTTACTAGGGAGGACTTGACGAACTGACTCGGCCATAAGGGAGCGTACTTTAATGGCGCCATCACGGGGGTGGGTGGGTGGTGTAGGCAAATGCTGACGCTTGATGACAAGGGGGTGGGGGGGTTGGCAAAAAAGTGACGCCATCCTCTACTCCTACAAAATTTTCTTTGCTGGTGGCAAAACATGCTTTTGTACGGTTTTGGTTTTGCGTAGTGGTTGCTGGGGTAAATGAGCCGAAGCAGCCCCGAAAGCTTCTGGGAACAATTAGCACCTCGATTTCTTTGTCGGAGGAATCCTTTGCTGATCCCCGACGTTGACAATGCGAGGTGATAGCTGGGAAAAGCTGAGGTTAAAAAAGAAGGGGAGTAAGGGACTATTTCCACCTTCCGGCCAGTACTTTCCTAAAACCTGAGGGTGGTTTTCCTATAATTGATCTTGATGACAAACATGTTGTGGAGGACTGGCTTATCACATGGAGGTCGGAGTTGAAAAATGTCTAAACTATTTGACAGCAAAACTAAATTAAAGGTAATGCCACGATAACTGCAGTTTGAATGACGTTTATTGCTTGGAAAATCGGATGTGACTCTCTCAAAACACGACAACACAAAAAAACAGCTAAAAAGGCCACGTAGCCCTTCGGAGGAAAACTTAACCAGAGCGTAACCCCCGCATGACCTCCTAGCGCCACCATACGGGGGGTGCAAGGACAAACACAATAGGGAGTAAAAAGTTACGACAAAAAATTTTACATCTGTTTAGAACTATGCTAAAAAGACTCAAAGCTCAAAGCATTACAACGGATTTTTTTGTATAAAAAAGCTTATATTCATTACAGGGGGGGGTCAACCTAGTGCTGACGCCATTTCAGGGGGAGGGGTGAAGCCAAAAGTGACGGTTGATGACCGAAGGGGGGGGGGGGGGGTAAAAAAATCCCGATTTTTTATGGTGCCATTAAAGGACGCTCCCTAAGCTCGAGCTATTATGAATTCTATTACTATTATGAATTCACTATATTTATAGGTTACAATGAGCGTGGGACAACACCAGAAGCAACCAGTCACATAAGGCAACATGAGCTAAGATTTCCGTAACTAACGGAAATCTACTAAAAAACAAAAATCTTATAACTCTGATATAACATCCAAGCCAGTAAAGAAAAGCCGTCAAAATCTACACTTCGAAAATTACGCAAGTTTTTCACTTTGACAGGTTCAAAACCAAAGTTTCTTGTGGGCTCTATAGCAATAAAACGATCACTTTGTGCTTGCAAACGGAATCTTTTAACGAAAGTAGTGGGAACATTCGTAGAGGCCGGGATGCCCAACAGTGGGCCAGATAAACAGGTTTGTTTACATTTGCGTGTCATTAGTTAATTCATTTTATCGAACAATTGCCGATAGGTTCGCAAGCTATATAAAATACATTCATGAGTTCCGATTTTCTGCAAATTTTGGAGATTAATACCTTTTTTTTTTGCTTATTTCAATTTATTGTTGTTTAAGTTTAATTTTAAGGAATGCTGTTTTTAAGAGGACTCGTGTTATGTGGGATAGTTCACTATAAATGTGTCTGTGCCGGACATATTATGGTACGCTTATCCATAAGAACGAATCCATAGAAAAACGCGCATGCAAATGATGGAGGACCCGTCTTCTCAGGTTGAAAGGAAGGAAGAACATCCCCTTCGTATTAAATTGATTAACAATAATCCCATTCCTGGTGATGGAGCGGCCGACATCCGGCAGGACATGATGGCAAAGGTCCGAATTCTTCGTACATTCGAGAACCCATAAAGTTATGACCTTGCCTCCTTGTAGGAAACGCAATTGATCATTTAGGAAAGCTTGCGCAATGATAAGAGTCATAATGAACCTAAGTAATAAGTGCAAGGTGTTCAGATACGGATTTAAAGAACAACCAAACCCAAACCAAAATTTTAAACAATTATGTCAATAACAATATAGGATTCCTTACAGAGTCATACTGTCCAATTGCGTAGTGCAAAATGTCCAGCATATCCTGATCCCGATCCAGATCATAAGTAGGCTACCCTGTTTTTGAACCGCGTTGATCTTCATTTTCAGAAAAATCTCCCTGAGATCGTTTCTTTTGCCAAGGTCCAGTCTAGCTCCTCACATACATTTACATTCCCAATTAAATTTCTGATTTCCCAGGCTATCGATTTTGTTGTTGGGTATCAAACCTGCCATAATGATTGCGTAGTGATGAGGGTTGTCTCGGATGACCTGCAACGTCGCATTTGACCGATACAGCCCGTCGCTCACAGTCGTTGATTCTCGTAATGTTACAGAGCTATCTAAGTCACGGGACAAGAAAACATCCACAGTCGGGTCTGCCATTGGTAAAAATTGACACATCAGACTGTACATTTGGGTAATATTCTTAGTTGACGAGTCTGATGACTTCAACGCCAAATGACGTTGCACAGAACGACGTGAGCGTATTGGCAATAGGTTTGACATAAATGTTTATTAAAGGCAGGATCAGTTGAGTTGTAGGCCTACTTGTTTTAAATGCGTAATACCCATCCTATTCTTGAAAATAAAACATATTCTTAATTAACCATAAATGTTAGTAAGGAGTATAATAAGTGTACCTGGGTAGATATTTCAGCCACTTGTTGAGAAATTCTGTTAATGAAACTAAAGTAACGTTTGAAGATAATTTCGCTGCTTACGTCACCTTCCAAGCTATATGAAACAACACGTTGATGTAACCCTCGGTCAGTCTTTTGCGATTGACAAAGGGATTTTGACCGAACAGTGGTTTGAGTTCTGGTTGTTTGGTTTTCAGTGCGACATCGGCAGAGATCTTTTATATGATTACTTTCCCACTTATCGAGTAGAAATGACTGCAAAAATAATCCCTTTTCGTTATAAGTTCCATTCCAGAAGAAGCCGAGACACAAGATAGAGAGTAGAGGAGGGTAGGGTCAATAACGCGACGCGAAAGTAACTAAAATTATAACTTTTTAACAAACGGTTTCTAGAGGCTGTAAAAATTCACGGCCATGCCACATACCACTAGGCAGCACTAAAAAAAGTTACATATGAAACGAGTGAGAATTAATCGAGATATTCAATAAAGTATGGTTCGCTACCTTTCTTAACAAAAACGGATGGTACTTTTTTCGCTTTTGTTTGTTTTTTAATTAATTTTTTCTTAGAATACACAACTTCTTGATAGAAATGGTGCTAAAATGTTCTACTAAATGTGCAGATTTAAAATGTACATTTTCATTACAATCTGTAAGGTTTATCATTAAAAAGTTGATCGGCAAAGTTTCTTATGGGGAAACGCACGTTAAACATGATATTACAATTGACTCAATGGGTTATATGGTTGTAACAAAGGAGGACCTCCTGGTTTGAAGGCTAGTTTGATCTTACTTGACGTTTTTATGGAGCACACATTGTCTTAATATAGAGCAGAGATACGTCTGCATCTATTGATTCTACATTCAGATGATAGTTAAGTTCGTGAAAATGTGAAAAATAAACAAGCGCGAAATGTTACAATTGACCCTACCCTCCTCTACACTATAACAGCATCTTCTATGGAAACTGTTGAAAGCCATTTAGTTACAGTTACGGGATCTGAATTAGAAACGAACGAATAGCAGAAGGTCACTTCAAACAATACAATTTGTCCCATATACGGCGAAGAACCCAAAGCAAATGCCATTGAGCCGGTATAATACATCTGTGTCACCCTTTCCTCAACGCATGAGCATAGGCCTTTTATGACAGTGCACTTGTAAGGTTGTAAATTGGTTTATCATGTGACCTTATGACTATTACGCACCGTAGGCTTGACCTGACATTGACCTGACACTGTTCTAACCCTGTGACCCGACCTGACCTCACTGAGACTGATCTTTATTCGACCTCAGTGTTGACGTATGACCTTTGAGTCTTCCCTTTCTTGTATAAATGCTCATCTTTTGGTAAATACAGTCAGTCATACACAAACCTAGCAAACTCTACACACTATAACTCCAAGGAAACAGGTAGCACAATGTGGTTTTATTCATTGTGACTAAGAATGTAATGACGTACAATTATAGTTAACTCGTGTAGATTTTTAACTCTTCGTTTGTTTAGAGCTAAAATTGCTCAGCGAATAATCTATTGATATTTTCTGAGTGATTCACTTTAAGGAAGTACAATTTTCGTGCTTTTAGTAGGTCACATACAGCAGTGAACAACTCATAAATCAAGCCATCTATACTGGTGCGAATTAAACAACACAGTACTGCATCAGAACACTAGCACTGCTAAAAAGGGTACCTAAAACCGGTATGGAACGACATGCTAAAATTGGTATTTACTACTCAAGATGGGTACCTTCCCTCCCAACAACGGGGAACCAGCCCTCAAACCGGTAGCTGTAGCCCCAAAGTGAGTGGACACCCCCTATTATGAGTAACGCATACCTAATACGGGTAACCTTCCCCCAAAAATTGTTGTTGACAAGAATGAATTTCGGTCTACCTAGTCCGCAACAGGAAAATTTCACTATTGCCCAATAATGAATGTTCCCGTCTGCTAAAAGTTAGCCTGCAGACCCAAGCAGGCCTTTTTGTTCTATAGTTTCCCATCCCCGCTAACCGCTAGCCGGTCCGTTAATCTCGCAAAATTTCATTGCAGTAAAATGCCACAACAAAATATAGTCGTGATTAAGAGCCTCAGTGATTCAATTTCTGTGGATTTGTCTTTTCGCATCGCTTTTCATTTCATTTCGTTATGCAGATGCACAAAAATGCTGTTGCGCCAGACTGAGAAGAAGAAAATTTGTGACAACTTATTATGTATTTTAAAAATGTAATGAACTGTCTAAGTGTGTGTATGAGTATTTTATGGGTATATGGTTGGCTTGTATGACGATGACTTTTGAAAAGTGATTGTTGATTACTTATGTTTCTTGTATGTGTATTCTTACTATGGTTTTTGTGCATGTTTCTGCGCTTTTATATTGTGACGGTCTAATTTTGCCAGGGCATCAATCTGGCAAGGGATTAGAGTAATGTTCGGGAAAGGTGGATTTAATTAACTGTTTTCGGGTAAATACAGGGGTAAAGTTAAGGGGGACTAATACTACAGGAAAACAAAGGACTACCACATAACACTCGACTACAGGACTCACCACGACTCTCGGTACTCTCTAACTCTAGACTAACTAACTAAGACTCTCTCTGACTACAATCCTCGTTCCCAGGGATCCATCCTGCCTGGTGTACTCGTACAGGATGCGTAATCTGGTACACAGGCGGATGGATCTTCTGGCATTACACTTAGTAAGCTAAAAAGTAAAGCAAAGCGTGGGAAAAGCAAGCAATGCGAAATATAGCCGTGACAATATTTTGACTTATACATGTTTTTGAATTTGGTCTATTATATTTTGAATTGAATGTTTTTTTGAATGTACGCAGGAGATAAAGTTTTTAAAAACAATACAAAAATTAGTAAGTAAAATATACGGCTTTATACGGCTACCGATTTTTGGGGTATATATACCCCCGTTTTTGAGAGTTATAAACTACCGATTTTGGGGGGCTATATACCCCGTTTTTAGGATTGAACCCCCATTAAGATTTTAGGGGCTTATAGGAGCCCCAATCGGGTGCCCCCGCTTTTGGGGGCCTTTTTCCCCCTATTAAAGTGGGAAATTTTTAACAGTGCGTAATCGTATAATTATAGTGATCAAACAAGAGCAAATGTTTAGGACCATATCTAACAATGCTCCCAATCTTCGTGTTGAGGTGGACGACACTTCATGGGACATTTTGTCAAGCGATGGGGTTTCTCGTATGATCTGGATCCAATGAAATTACGTCCTTCTCTCCGCATAGGATATAGGCCTTGTTATATTCGGAAACTCGGTACAATAATACGAGTCATAACGTACAGTACCTGCCATTACATTTCTCGAATTAATAATGACTTTAATAACTTTTAATAACTTAAATAAATAGAGGAAGCAAATGTTTACCGAGTCTACCATTCCAATTGCGGAATGCAACCGGTTCAACATATCCTGATCCAATCCGTAACTTTTACGATGAGAGAAGGATTCTTGTTTCATTTCTAGAAAGATCTGTCGAAGTTCGTTTCGTCTGCCGAGATCCATACGAGCTCCCCACATTCCTACACAAACTTTGTTCGTTAAATTTCCAATTCATTTGCAAAAATAACTTTTGATTAACATTACCTCCAATAATGGGTTTCCAATGAGCAAGATTGTCGCGCAGTACTTGTAACGCCGCCTTTGATCTACAGGTGCACTTTCTCGCATTGTCACTGAGCTATCCAAGTCGTGGGACAAGAAAACGTCCACGGTTGGATCAGCCATCGGTAAAAACCTCCATATCATGAGAAAAGCGTCTGCAACATCCGTTGTCAAAGTCCCTGGTGACCTCAACGCCAGATCTGTGACGTTGCACAGATCCACGTGAGCGTATTGGCAGTAGGTCTTGCACAAATGTTCACTAAACGCAGGATTCGTTAAGTACTTGTGGTAATCCGCATGATCCATCTTATATTGTTGAAAGCGGAACATACAAATCCACTTGTTAAGTAACTTCTAATTTAATTTCTTAACCTGGGTAGATATCAGCTACTTGTTGAGCAACTTCAATAATGAAACTAAAGTAATTGTTCCGGAGGGAAAGGTCAGGAATGGTAATTAAGGACAGGGGCCGGTTCCACAAGTAAACTTAAAGGTCTTTTTCCCTTGATCTTACACTCAAGTTGACCATTTTGCACTTGAGGGTGTTCCACAAGTATCTTGGATTTGAGTGAAGGGCGAAGTTAAGGGCAAAGATTCAAGGGTCGACCAGACGACCCTTGATCCTATCTCACCCAGCTAATTTCTAATATTTTGGCAAATATCGGTTATAATAGTTGAATTTTATGAAAGTATATTATATTTTTATGAAACTACGTATTATTATGTTTTGAATTAAATTTTCTTTACTTTTAAGTCTTTTTTAGAAAACTATTTTTTTTTAGAATTGGTAGTAACGCAACAATAACTCTGTGGATAACGTTTACAGAGGCTACCCAGACACCTTTTATTTATTTCGCTTCCGTTAAGGCTATTTCGCTAATTATATTTCCTGCAAAGGTGCTGAAACTTCTGACTAAAAGACCGACGATTTGACGTTGACTTTTCTTGACCTCCTTTTTTGATAAAAAGACTCGAAATGACAGTAAAAAGACAGCTGGACTCAAGAAGCAGCCACGCAATTTTAATATCGGTTATCTAGCTTTCAACTGACATAACATTAAGCGAAGATGGTTTATATACCACGTAACCAAGGTTAACTAAAGTTGGAGGCAAATACAAGATTTGACACAACTAAACAAAAATGTATTTCGAGAATTTGCAACGTCCCCGCTGCTTTCGCAGCTTGAAGGTTGACAGTTGCGACGAAAAGTAGGATTACGCATACCAATTTGAGCAAATACCAATATTAAGGTTACCCAAGGTGGTCCGTACCCAGGTGGTTGTTAGGGGGTTTACATACCAACAGTAATGTTAGTTAAGATTAAAGGAAAAAAAGATATTTCCGCAATGAAAATATGTGGTAAAATGTAAAGGCAAGTCGAGAGCGACAAAGGCGGATGATACTTAGCAATGTACTAATGACCTATAAAGACCCTCCTAGGGCCGTTCGGATGGGGGGGTGGGTCAAGTCAGGGCTGGTTGCACCCATAATTTTGGTTCGGGGGGGAGGGGGTTGGGCAGTGTTATGTGGATATCGTTATGGAGAAAAAAAAATCGGGGGGGGGGGTTAAACCCCCTGACCAGTACAGTAGTACAGTAGTTTGACACCCTATTTCTAAACATTTTTGTGTGTACTGTGTATACGTGTACTGTTGATTAGTTTCGGGTCTCAGATTTCAAGGCAGGGTATGAGCTACTGTGTGCAGTTGTGTCGAATTTTAGACTGATTAATGAAATGCTGCACAGTTACTCACACGTTGTTTGTAAGAAGTATCTGACAGGTTTTTTGCAGCTTTTCAACGAAATTGCTGTGCGCACACTTCACTTATTAAAAAATTATTTTGCACACATTTGTAACTACTTAAATTATAAATAACGCGATGCACGCAAAGATTTTGAACATTATCGAAGCTGAAAAACAACTAAAAAGTTCGTTATTGTCTTATTTTCCTTGACATTGGTAAGTTTTACCAATTTCTTTCACAATACTTTTTATAAGCTAATTATCTACACAAAGTCAAATTCCTTTTGGGAGTGACTGTTTGGTGGTATAGTAATTTTATAAACATATACAGTAGTAATGTCTTTTATCCCAATAATCAGCTTTAAAGTTAGAATAGAATCCGGAATTTTGAGGCATTTTCAGTGCATAATTCATCAAGTTACAAATAAAATATTGTGAATGACGCTAAAGTGGAGAAATTTTGGTGCAAAAAAATAATTAATTTTAATGGAGTGCAAACATATGTTCTGCCATATTATTTCTAGTATTATGATTATACCGAACTAGAGTGATAATGACTAACGCGCGAAATGAATTGTTGGCCTTACATTTACTGTAAAGTGAAAACTGTTTTACGTTCATAAAGCAGGTGTAAAAGGAAAAATAGCATTGAGCCATCACTTTGTGAATACGATGTCCAAACCGTCAGAACTCTCGGTGGTCACTTTCCCTTCTGCATGGTTACTTCGCAAATGGAGACGCATGGTTCTTTATAGCTATTTGTTAGCGATTACAGTCATTTCCTTATTCTTGATCCTGGTCGTGCTAGCTGGTGCCCTCTATCCAAGCTTTAACCAGACTGAGTGGATTTTACATGGCAATTCTGTTGAGAAATCTGGAATGGAGGTAATAACATTCAAATAGCTTGACTTTAGCATCTAAAGTAAATGCCTTGCAAAATCGATCTTATTTATGTAGGATGGCTTAGCCAGGCCCAAGCTGATTCTCTATTGGACCAAATTTTTCGATGCAATAGATTTCCATGTGGGGTTTGGCGAGAAACCGTTCAGTGGCTGTTCCGTCAAAAGCTGCATGTCGACCAACAACCGATCCATGTTGCATCTTAGTGATGCCGTTGTATTTCACATAGGCGACATTCGCTCTTTCGATATGCCCCCTTTTCGCCTCCCTCATCAGCGCTGGATTTTCTTCTATCTTGAGCCCCCTCATCATACCGTTCCTTTGCATGATTATGGCAACTTATTTAACTGGACCATGACGTACCGCGCCGATTCGGACATTTACCATCCGTATGGTAGAACATGGCCTATCACTAGGAGGATACCGACTCAGGTCAATACCATGAAGGTGACCGAATTGATTTCGGATCTCAATGAATTCCGTCAGTTGAAAAATTCTTCCAGGGATGATGTTGTGGATCTGCGCTTCGATTACGACGCTTTTATTAAGAAGAAGACTAAAGATGTAGCTTGGTTTGTTTCAAATTGCGTTACAACCAGCGGAAGAGAAAACTATGTTCACAAGCTTAGGCAATTCATTGATGTAGACATCTATGGCAAGTGTGGTAACCTATCCTGCATCGGTCGCATTTCTTGCTCGGAAATGGCTGGTAAAGACTATAAGTTTGATTTGGCTTTTGAAAACTCCGTTTGTGTGGATTATGTCACTGAAAAGTTTTTCAATATGTTGAACCATGGAGTAGTACCCATTGTTTTCGGGCTTGAGGCCCATAGCAAAATTGCGCCGCCCAAGTCCTTTATTGATGCTGAC
Source organism: Lepidurus apus apus (assembly GCA_022832285.1). NCBI lineage: Eukaryota > Metazoa > Arthropoda > Branchiopoda > Notostraca > Triopsidae > Lepidurus > Lepidurus apus. Next base: position 9,004 of record JAGJRO010000387.1, on the reverse strand, counting down.
TCATTTGAGTCACCCGAAGCGTTAGCGAATTATTTGCATATCCTGATTAACAATGATACACTTTACAAGGAATATCTCCAGTGGAATGACAAGTTCAAACCGAAAGTCGTAGGTGGATGGTGTACTTTCTGTCAAATGCTTAACGATCCTGCTCAGGGTACATCCATTTATAGAGACATCCATCAATGGTGGTTCAACAAAGGTCATTGCGAACTAAGAAGCTAAAGAGCGTAATGAACAGAGCATGGAGTGTAACAATAGCTTTTCGAATATGCGTATTATGGGTTTCACTTATTGATTTTGGAACTATGTTAACCTTGCTTGGAGAAGCGATCTATATTATTACACTTCCATAAAACATTGTCTTTAAAGCAAAAATGTTTGAATGAGCCAAAAATTGAAAATGAACACGTCTCTGCAGATTATCCAGCAAGTTCAAATAAAATCAGAGAAGTTCTGATTGAATTTACATCGATTTTTCTATTTTCTATTAGTCATATTTAGCCCACTTTCCGAATAACTGCAAAGTTGCACGAAAAGAAAGTACTGATTATTTGAAAATTGGGTTACTTACAAAACAGCTTTAAAAAAGACAAGTTTCAAGCTGCACGAGACAACTTTAAAAATTGACTCGTGTCAAACAGACGTCGTAAACAAGTTGCAAGCTGGAACCATTTTTGCAACCATTTTTGCAACTTATTCAAACTACAGTGCAATCCGCTTATTTGAATAGGCTCGGGATCGGACGGATAGCATTCAAATATGTGGAATATTCAAAAATACGAAGTTACGTTAGGATTACATTGAATTGAATGGGACTAAAACGGGACCGTAAATTTTTTGTTCAATTGGACGGAATTCAAATAACGGTTATTCAAATAATTGGAGTCCACTGTATTTTCAAACTGCCAGGGCAATAACTAAAACGAGCTTTAAGGTGTCAAGCGTATGTATTTCTTCAGACTATAATATCTCGTTCACTCGTGACCCAGCTACAACTGCACTGAACTGACCCACCCCGAGTTGCTAGGGCGTGGGCCTTTTATAGGTGACGGAAGGCAATAAACCAACCGTCAGAGAGGAAAAAGGGTTCTGGTGCCATCCTTGGGAACGAAGACAAAATAGGGGTCAGTTATATAACCAGGGCAAGGTCCAAAGACAAGGCACAAGTTATATAACCCAGAGAAAGGAAAAGGGGACAAGTGATATTTGCCAGAGAGCTGGCCGGGGAAAGTAACATTTGCCAGAGACAAGGGCAATCCCCCTAACTGGTCAATATAAAGTTTCAACACTGTATACCAAATCAACTTAGTAAAATGCAGCCAATTACTGTTCCCTGTGAAAAGAATCGTCACTATTAATTTCATTCAAAATGCTTCTACTCGTATTTCCTTGTTTTCGATATTTTTAATTAGTTTTATTGCTATAGATAATTACTTCTCTGTAATAAAGAAAAACACTGTACACGAAAACCAATCTGAATTATGTACTGGATTGTTAGCGAAAAATAAGTATATAACGAAGAATTAATAACACAAAATTACTTTGGCAAATTTAAACCTTCTATGGGGTCTGTTCACGCATAAAAAATAATCGCACCGAAACACCTGCGGTCATGTTATTTTCCTGAAAGTAGTGGCGCTCTGCATAGCTGAACACGCAATACATGCGATGAGCGTGAACTGAGTATTGTGACGGCTCGCTTGGAAGTGGGGTCGTTCTCTACCCCCTAAAGGGCAGAACGAGTAGCAATAGAGAGTTTAGGCCACCATGGCGTGGGTTGGATGGCTGGTCCACAAAATAATACAATACGTTAGTGTAATTGAATTTGGAAGTAGTCCTAATTTCATTCATCCTAGAGTTACGTGACAGTACATTGACGTTCAGCTATAGATAGATCTCAGTGGAATTATACTTATTCCTAGCATTACGAATTATTCGTAATGTCAGAGTCAGAAATAATTTTATATATTCGTCGAATATATCAAATTGAGATCTGGCAGACGGTCTATCCTAAATCACGTACCAGTATCAGTTCAATTATCTAAAATATCCCACTACTCAAGTAGTTGATTGTTTGGTATATTCGGTTAAGTAAATTACTGACAATATTCATTAATTATTATTTCAAAATTTAGATCATAGGGGCCGTGCGAATTGGCCCTTATAGATGCAATTCGAAACACATGATTTTAAACCACCGTAGTTAAAGATAAAGTCCTTCAGGGAAGAAGAGCAAACGCTCAGGAAATTACTAACAATACTCCCATTCTTTGTGTTGAAATGGACGACACTCAATAGGACATTTAGTCAACCGTTTGATTTCCTGGTACAGTCTGGATCCAACGAAATTAAATCCCTCTCTCCGCGTAGGAAACGGTCTTGTTATATTCGGAAATTCGGTACAATAATACGAGTCGTAACGTACCTGTCATTATTTTGTTCGAATTATTAATAACTTTAAGAAAGTAAGTAAATATTTACCGAGTCTACCATTCCAATTGCTGAATGCAACCGGGTCAACATATCCTGATCCATTCCGTAACTTTTAGGATGAGAGAAGGATTCTTGTTTCATTTCTAGAAAGATTTGTCGAAGTTCGTCTCGTCTACCAAGGTCCGAACGAGCTCCCCACATTCCTACAAAAACTTTACTCATTTACTTCCAGATTCATTTGAAAAAATAGCTTTTGATTAAGCTTACCTCCCATGATGGGTTTCCGATGAGCAAGATTATCTCGCAGGACTTGTAACGTCGCCTTTGATCCATAAAGCCAATCACTTACAGTTGCACCTTCTCGCATTGTCACTGGACTATCCAAGTCGCGGGACAAGAAAACGTCCACGGTTGGGTCAGCCATCGGTAAAAACCGCCACATCATGAGAAAAGCGTCTGCAACGTCCTTAGTCAAAGGGTCTGGTGACTTCAACGCCAGATTGGTGACGTTGCACAGATCCACGTGAGCGTGTTGGCAGTAGGCCTTACATAGATGTTCCTTAAACGCAGGATCCGCTGAGTTGTAATTGTGGTAAATCCGCATGACCCATCCTATGTATTGTTGAAACCGAAGCATTGAAAGTCGAATCTTAAGTGACTAATAAATTAGTTTCTTAACCTGGGTAGATATCAGCCACTTGTTGCGCTACTTGGTTAATGAAACGAAAGTAACGGTCGAAGATCATTTCGTTTGTCACATCACCGTCCAAGCAGTACGAAACCACTCTTTGATGCGATCCTCTTTGACTAACTTGGGTTTGGCAAAGACTTTCTGGACTTGCCGTTGTTAGCGGCCTACTTGTATAAGTTTCACTGTCCTGTAAACAGGAACATAATTCTCTCTCTTGACTTGCGAATCTGCGAGATGAAAAGTTTGGGCGATGCACGTCAACATTATGACGATAGGCATACAAAGAGAAGCAAACAATTAGTAAGCCGGGAGAAATAATTACAACGAATTTTTTAAAGAAATGTGAATTGACCATTGCTTTTGAGTCTAAAGAAAACTCCCCTTCTACCACAACTCTCATGCCTGGCGAACTGACGACGGAATACTCAATCCTAACTGTTATAGTTACTGGATTAAAGTCTGAAATTCTGGTCTTGCCAAGCGATTGATGTGAATATTGGCATATCCTTGTCATAATACTTACATCTACCCCAGCTGTTCTGTTTTGACACTTACGAATAAAACAATTACTCAAAATTTTAACACTTTTCCGAGACCTATGTGAAGAAATGACTGTGATTTTCAAACAATCTGGTTGGAAGTGACATTTATTTCAACTATTTTCGAACTTCATTTTTGGTAACCTCGTGTTCTAGTTATTGTACAAAGACAGATCAGGACTCGGGATCGGCCATTCATCCCAATGTGTTTGAAAATGTTCTATAGTCATAGGAAAACACAATAGGAGGTAAAAGCAAAAAATATTGCCAAAAAAGGTACAGTGAAAACAGCTTAACACGAAAAACTTGTTAACACAAAATGGTATTCCGGTACGGACAAAACGCTATATAATTCCATACATTTGTTTCCTTTAAGACGAAACTAAAACCGCTTAACGCGAAAAAATGTCGCGTCTCGGAAGAGCGACAAAATATTTTTGGATGACAAAATATTTTTTCTTCTCCTTTTGCCAATGGAAAGGGTTGTAGAGCCTTAGAGCAACATCCCTGACTTAAGTTCAAATTGTTGTCTTTTTCGCCCCAACAGTCTTGTGTGTAATCAAAACATTTCATTTTTATTTACAATCTGTTAAAAATGCTTTAAATTTTACTATTAGTGCTTTAAATGTATAGACTGTCTTAAGGTACGAGTATAAACTTTAATATTAACTCTGTTATCGCGACAGTTTTTTTTATTAGCTATAGTTTTTTTTAGTAAATCTGTTAGCACGAAATCCTTTTAACACGAAAACACATTTCGGTCCCTTCGATTTCGTGTTAAGCGGTTTCCACTGTATTTTTATTCCTTCACCTTAGGTATATGTTCTTCCCTTTAAACGTCTATCAAAGATCTATCTGACGTAGCAACAAATACACTCGTTTTTTAATTTGTAATATTACGAATGGAATTTTTTTACTTTTACTTTACTTTTATTTATCTACTCTGTAAAGAAAAGGTTGCTACATATATTATTCGATTCCTGGTTGTGTATGGACTCCAGCCCAGTGCTCAAATTAAGGGTTCACCAAAATCACAAATTAACACATTTTAAATCACGATTCCTTTCAAAGCCAACGAATAGAGTCCAGCGATAGTAGCTTTGAAACCTGCATTGTAGTCACAGGCAACTTCATTTTTCTGATAATCCGAGCGACCATCAATGTAATAGTCGCTGGAATCCGGCCCACCTACTAGAGCTCCGTACAAAACTTGAGGATTGGCTCCAGCAGCGTTGTATTCGTTCCAGCCACAAGACGCAGGCATATGTGGACATGAACTTGGAAAAAAAATAATTAAACTTTATAATTTTTCAACCTTCAAGAACTTTTACAATGAATTAAAAATGGTTAAATACTTACTTTTAATCAGGAATTACGTCTAATTATTAATTTTTAAGTGTTTATTCGTTTTAATTGTTAATTACCTAGAGCGGTGGTGAGGACTTTGCGGGGGATTAACACCGAACCCGACCACAAAACTGCGACCAGCATCACCTAGCATGTAATGTATCTGCTGCTGAGCAAACTGGCGGTAGGCGGTCGTGCTGATACCCAAATCAGCTCCCTAAAAATTCGTTTTTTCATAATTAATAAATTCTTTTAAAGAGCTCTCTAAAACTACACTCACAAGTAGACAAATGAGGGCGCTGTTAGCGGCGTAACGCAAGGATCCCCATCCGGAAATGTACACAAGTCCTTTTGGCGTACGTAGCTTGGAGTACAAGTTTGCATCGCAAAAGCTTTTTACTGCAGTTCTGTACTGCGCGTCAGTGGATAATTTAGCTAATAGCACCTTAAGAAAGAAAATACTGAAATAAAAAACCAACGATGATGTAACTTAAGCTCGTCGTACTTGAACGCCTGCTGTCTTGCTATCCCACGAGAAGGAATCAGGGGTACTGCTCAAACCGAAAGAGTTGTAATGCGTTTGCGCTGCGGTCAAGTACGTAGCATCATTCGTAGCACGGAACAACCATGCTGCAGCCCAAGCTAAGTCATCACCGTATCCACTCCAAGACCTAAGTATCACAGCTGAATTAGTTTATATTAAAGTTATACTAAATTAAGACCGACCTGTAAAAATTATTTGCTTGCGTAATTGAACTGTCGTAATTCCGGCGGTTCTGATTAGCGAATGCGTAAAGTTGCTTAGCGTGAATTAGACATGAAGCCGAGTACGTGGCGTTGACTCTGGAGAACGCAATAGAAGCCGCGGCCAAAGCTGCAGCCGTTTCTCCCGCCAAATCTGAGCCTGTAATGTAAATAACAGATTTTAGTGTACGCGAACTTGGGGTTTGTCTAAATGCTAACCTGGATTGTTAGCGTCGATAAACCAAGCTGGGCGAGACATGGTCATTTGCTCGGGTCTACCCCAGTAGGCGTGGTCTGCATCACTGTCACCCACTTGTCCGTACAGTTTACTAGGCGCTACGTGCGCTTTAATGAAGTAATCCGTGCCCCATTTCACCGCTTCTCTCATTTTATCTAACTGACCTTAAGTAATCGTAAAATAATAACTTTTAAAATGTGCAAATTAATAAATTGTACCTGCATTGGAGTACGCGTTTTCGTACTCGATCAAGGACCAAGCCAATACAGTGACGGTATAATCATCGGGAATCCAAATTTAACGTGATCGCCGGCTGGAAACATAAATAACTCTTCAGTATTCGAAGTTTTATCTGATTGCTTATTAATTTTAATTACTTATTTAAAGTAATGTAATTATTTCTTTAAGTTATGTAATTATTTCTTTATTCATTTGTTTAAAAATAAGTACTTTTAGAAATAATCTAAGAAATAACTGTATTTTGCAGTTATTTCTTAGATTATTTCTTAAATTCTTACCATCGTAATAGCCTCCGATGAGATCTTCTCCGTTAGCTCCTTTATCGTTCAGGGCAGAATCCCAGCGATAGAATATGGGGTTATCAGCTGGAAGTTTGCCAGAGCGTTGAGCAGCGTAGAACAGGAGAGACTTAGTTAGGGCATCAGCGTAGTTGTACTTGGTATTCACGGGAGTGGAAGTCGTATTTACACTGCTTTTCGTGGTGGTAGTGGTTGAAGCGGGCGTAGTCGTAATGACAGTAGTGGTAGTCGTAGCAGGAGCTGCAGGTTACAACACCTTACATGTTATTCATTACGTACTATACATACTATCATGTCGGGAAAAAACGGTATAAGGAAACCTCAGTGGTCTAGTGGTCTCAGTGGTTTCAGTGATCTAACCCGTAGGATTAATTAATGACTGCTCATATGCATCGTATTTTAGCCTCCTCTGTTTAAAACCAAACCCGAACTTCTAGAAAGTGGAATCCATTTCTACTCTGAGTTGGAGGACATAGGACGTGCCCCAGAGTAAAGACGGATTCTCTTCTTAACTTCGTTTTGGTTTTAAAGGCGAAGAGCAGGTTCGAAATCAGCAAGATTTGATTAACCCCACGGTTAAGGATTAGATCACTGAGGTTTCCCTATACCCATTTTTTTCGACATGATATACATTTAGCGATCTCGTAGAGATACGCTCCCGTAGACGTCTAAACGTTAGTTTTCACTAAATGAATGGATTTGTACCTGAGGAAGAGCAGATGGATTGCCCCTTGAAGAGTACAGACGTTACAGTGGCTGTGGCGACTGTTTCGGGGAAACGTACCAAGAAATTGACCACCAAGGTAGTACCCGATGACTGAACTCCGTTGTATGACAAGTTGTCCAAATTGTAGTTCTTGTTATCTGTCGACGATTGCTGAGCAGTCCAGGTCTAAGGTAACGTTTGGAGAGTAAGATAATTATGCGGAAGGTAATTAAGCCAATGGTTTAAGAATCTTCCTAAAATAAGACATATTCAGACTCACTGTCTTACCTCTAACGAAGAAATCGCGGAGCTAAAACCGAGTTTGATGGTCCAGGAGGACACAGCGGAAGTGATGAGTATTTTGACATCTGCCTGCCAGCCACCGAGCCACGAATTGGTTAAAACAACCACATTACTGCACGAAGCTAGACAATGAGGAAACACGAGGGTCAATAATTATTAAGGGAGGATCAATCGGTAAACTTTTAACTTCGGTTCTGCATGTACTGTACTTTGCCAAACAGCCTGAGTTGTTGTTGCAGGAGCTGCCGTTGTTCTGGTTGTAGTTGTAGTAGCAGGAGCGGCTGTTGTAGTAATTGTAATAGCAGGAGCGGCTGTTGTAGTAATTGTAATAGCAGGAGCCGCTGTGGTAGCTGCAGAACTGGTAGAACATTGGTTTTGTCCGTTGAATAGAAGAGACAATACCGTAGGAGGCACGCTTCCTTCAGGGAAACGTACCAAAAAGCCTACGACTAGGACGACGCCTGGTGATTGAGCCCCGTTGTAGGAGTAGTTGATCAAATTGAAATTTGTGTTGTCCGTAGTTGACGGTTGAGCAACCCAAGTCTTATTTAACTTCAAAATGAGAAACTTGACAAAGAAAATGCAAGTTACGAACCTCTAGCGTAGAAACGGATTGAGATAAACCAAGCTGAATAATCCAGGAAGTTATTGATGTTGTAATAGGGAATCGAATTTCAGCTTGCCAACCTCCGGGCCAGGTATTAGTAACAACAACCACATTGTCACAAGGAGCAACTGAAACGAAATGAAAACAATAACATAAGTTGTTGTGACAAAATTGAAATCAAATCACCTTAATTCTACCTGTTTGCTACGAAATTGATCGTGTGAAACAAAGCTTTAAACGAAGATATTACCGTGAGTTAGAGTCGCCAAAGCGGTTAAAATACCGACAACTGTCCTAATTGGACTCTCCATGATTAAAGGTACACGGTACTTCCCGGAATACACCACTGAGAGTCATTGCCAGATCCTTTTATAGGACAGGGCGAACGTGACTTCTATACGTGCGTCTAGCTCGAATTATGTCAATAAATATGTAGACATATTATACTGTTTTCCATTTCCCTTCTGTTCCAGCCTTGTGAATAACGACACTGTGCCTATCTCACCGATCAAAAAGTGTTTACACAGGGAATAATATCCTGTGTCAATAATTATAGCAACTTTAAAAAATTTCAACAGTGTATGACAACTAGACGAATAGAGCTGATTTCGAAATATGTAGCATATGCAGGGCCGTATCCAGGGGGGGGTTAGGGGGTTTTAACCCCCCCCCCCGAAATTTTTTTTTCTCGTAACAAATGCTTGCATATTTTTGTTAGCTTACCGAATACATGACAACAGATCGTCGAATTGGCCAGGCCTATAGATATAAAGCTAAATTCCTGGAATAGAAGAATGACTCGACTTTTTCAACGGAAAAAATTTAGCATCTCTCAACTCTCACCTTCGTAGAAC
>JAGJRO010000391.1:0-37274 GCA_022832285.1 Lepidurus apus apus | reverse complement strand
TGCCGGGCCATTATGCCAATGTTGGCTATTACGTACAATCGGCTATAACGTACAAATTTTCCGTCCCCTTGCGTGTACGTTATAGCGAGATTTTATTGGAGCAGACAAATGCTTAGCATCGAAATTGAAAATATAATATTCGTATATGTCCGTTTTAATAAATTTTCCGTTTATTTATTCTTTTCGTTATATCCCGACAAAACATAAAGAAAATTTTACACGTTTTTTAATATGATACCTATTATAAATTGAGGAGTGACAAGCACAACTCTACTCCTTAGTGATAAAAGTCTACACAAGTGGCGTAAAGTGCAGTTATAAGCAGCCCCTCTTTACACAACGCCTCCAAGTAAAATAGTCTACATTTAATTGTAAACAAAGCTTCTCATGTAAAACTTCGAAGATAAATATTTCAATAAGTTATGAAACTACTGCCAGGGTAATCATGCCAAATTAAAGTTAACTAACGCAGTAAACTGTTTTGTTAATTTCACTTGCCAAAACCATGTAGGTGTGGAGAACTTTAGTGTCAAATATTGCTACCCGAGTTCGAACTTGGGTTACCCGNAACTAACGCAGTAAACTGTTTTGTTAATTTCACTTGCCAAAACCATGTAGGTGTGGAGAACTTTAGTGTCAAATATTGCTACCCGAGTTCGAACTTGGGTTACCCGAGTTCGAACTCGGGTAGAGGCTCTACTTGGGTCGCAACATCTCGACCATTCTACGGGGAAAACAATACAAAGAACGATGATAAATACGGGTCGATGTCAAAACTCGTATAAAGAAGTATTGCTGCTACTGCTAAGAAGTATTACTTATATTTCATTGCACAAATTGTTAAAAATCTAAAAAACTAAATAAAATGTGCTAATAGATATGTTTGAAAATATATACATGTCGTGTCTTACCCATAACGTGTGTTGTTCCCTGAGTCCGGAAAACAGGGTGTTTACAAAGTTTCAAAATAGTGGGCCCGTTTGGTCTGTTGAGTGGGCCCGTTTGGAACTGTGCCCGTTTGGAACTGGGCCCGTTTGGAACTGGGCCCGTTCGTCCCCTACCCCCTGAGCTAGAACTTGTTTGTTGGCAGAGTGGGGGGTTTTCTGCGGCGTGAAAAAAATACATATAATTATAAATAATAATGTCCAACAATGAAGAAACGCCGGACCCGAGAGTTAACGAGAAAGCTGGTAAAGTACGAGAAGTTGGGAGTCAAGCCGTATGGAGTCTTTCATCCTGTAAACCAGGTAATTAGTAATTAATTCGCTAAATTAAATATAAATCAAGCCGTTAAGTTATTTTAATCCAGTTTCTTATTGTTTTAAGGATTCGGTGTGGACCAATTAAGAGACGGATGTCCTGACACATACTGGCAATCCGATGGCCAACTTCCCCATTTGGTTAATATTCAATTCAGGAGGAAGATGACCATTCAAGACATTTGGATTTACGCTGATTATAAAGCGGATGAAAGCTACACTCCTAGCAGGTACACAGTTAGCTAGTTGGTCCTAAAGGAGCCTATAATTTGTTATATTTTATAGAATCTCTGTAAGAGCTGGTACGAATTTCAGCGATTTGCAAGAAATCGAAGTTGTTGACCTCACTGAACCCTGCGGCTGGGTAGTAATTCCTCTCAAGGACATCAATGAGAAACCCATCAGGACTTTTATGATTCAGATCGCTGTGCTCAGTAATCACCAGAGTGGCAGAGACACCCATTTAAGACAAGTTCGAATTCATGCTCCAGTGAAGTATTTTATGGCTGCTGTAGATGTCTTTCAAAACATGCGTTTCACAAGTGATGAGCTCACACAATTAAGTTCTATTCGATAAAAAACCTACCCTGTTATGCATTTTAAAATTACAAATGTTCATACCACCGCTCAGCTGAAATCCCAAGTGCATAAAATTGTAATATTATTTTCCGTCACAATACACGTATATACACCCTTTTGATCTATAAAAGAACTTAAAATGTCGTTCTTAAAGATTTAAATCGCCGATTCGTGATCAACATTTACGTTTTCTGTTAATTCTTAATTTATTGTCTATGCACGCACACGTCCATATACAACGATTACCCATTTGTAAAATAAAGACAGTAATTCACATTTTAGAGTTTAAGCGGCTTTTTGACACCTTTGGTGCAAGGCACGCCTCCCCTTTGCCTCAATCTTCGCACTGCTTCGCGCAAATGTTTCGGTTGGACGGGTCCACTGTCACCCCATTGCTCCAAAACGTCTAAAGCTTCTTCTACGATCTCTCCTACGAAGACTTTAGCGATTCCAGCCATTGCAATCACGACGTTTTGCGAGATTGAGCAGCCCGTAATAGTTTGCATGAGCTAGAAAGACAAAATTTGAATAAATTCAACTTTAAAATCCAATAATGTTACCCTTTTCACCGCAGCTTTGGGAAAGGCAGCGCGGCGGTACATTTCGTACCGACTGAGCTGATCCTCGGTAAAGTTAGAGACCAAGACTCTAATAAAAAAATGTTAGAAATAAAGTTTTCTAGTGAATTTATACAAATTAACTGCATTTTTTCTCGTTCTTCCTCTTCTTGCTCGCGTTTATTCTTGGCTTCTTGCCGCCTTTCGCGTTCCAAGTCGATACCTTTCGGGGTATCGTCATCTTTCGGTTCTTGGTTATAGTCTGGAGTCGTTGGAGTCGTCCGAGCTGGCAGTGAAGTTTCATTGTCGGATCCTTCTCCGGTTGGTGTTGGGGAGGATGACGAATGCGGTTGCGTAAAAACCATGTCTAGTTTAGCTCGTTTTGGATTTGGGGGTAATGAGAGGTAATCGGTGTCATCTTCAGCTTCATAGCGAGGAGTGGCGAGCAATCTAGCTAAGGGATCCATAGCCATATGATGGGGACTGTAAGGTCGTCTGAAAGTGGGTACTTCTGCAGCGGGTCGTTTGTCAGGGCTGGTGTGAGGACTGCTACCTATGGAAACATCGTCTTCTTCGGTGTCCGAAGACTTGTTAAGGTCCAGGGGATCCCTATCTTGTACGCCATGATTGGACATTATTTATATCAACTTAATTTGTCGGAAAACGTAAGTAGCTCTAGGATAACAAAGCAGGTCCAGGACACATCTAACAACAATAAAAAAGAGATGAGTTCCGAAGTAGCTTTTATCCTAAATACCCCGAGTTTCACTTGGTGCTTTTGCTATCCGTATCTTCTTCGCATCCACTGTAAATCGCGGATAACGCCTGGCGAATGCCTTGGCCTTACCCAGTCCGCTGCGTAAACCGCTTCAATCCATGCCAAACCGAAAATCGGCGACGTCATTATCTTTATACCTCTAAGTTTAAAAGATAATCCAACTTCTTATCCTTAGTTTACCACGTGAACTTACTAAAAATGTGCATTCTTTTAGTTAGCTAGAAGTTATTAAGATAGGGTGTAATTCAGCTAAGCTATGTTGGTTTTCTTTCTTGCATAATTTTGCAGGTGGATAATTTTTGTTACCATTGCATGAGTCCTTGTTAGTTAAATTAGCTTAGATGGAGTTAAAATAGTTATATTTAGACAGTTTAGAATTCAAGTCAAGTTTTAGACCCAGTAACGCGGACTACGGACTGAGGGATCCGAATCCAAAACGTGGAGAAGCGAGGTGAGGCTTCTAACGGTTTGATGGCTAAAACCGGGAAAGCGGGTTGTGTGTGAGTCGTTTTGGGAACACGTACCTCAGGCAAGAAAACAATCGCCGGTTTGGAAAACGTGGACGTGTAGATACTATATTATTTCGCTAAGAATCAACTCAATAAAATGTTTGGATTTGGTTCAAAGAGCTCAGGAGACACTAATCCTAGCCCTGCTTTCGAGTCATCGGAAACCAGTAACGAAATTGACTTATCCGGCTTGGGTCCGTCAATGGGTAGTTCGATGGACACTGGTGTACCTGGAGGTTCCAGCGCGGATCGGGAGTTACAAGAGTTTCTTGCGATTGAGCAACAGAAAGCTCAATTCCAAACACAAGTAAGCTGAAGAAAACTACAGTTATTTAAAATTTTAAGACACCTCGTTTTGTTTTTCAAGATTCATCGCCTAAATGAAGTGTGTTGGGACGTCTGTGTGGATCGGCCCGGACAACGACTGGACAGTAGAACTGAAACCTGCCTCTCCAACTGTGTGGACCGGTTTATAGACGTTTCTATGCTCGTTACTAACAGATTTGCGCAATTGTTGCAGCGAAGCGCTGGAGGCGCAGGTTTCTAGTAACCAAATACCTTTCCTATAGCTCTCAAGAACTCGCAAAATTATAGTGCATCAACTTTAGTTAATAAATGGTGTTATTGTCAGAGAAACCCACCGGCTGCATAAAAACGCTTTTGGGGGTAGAGGATTTTTCTGTAATGAATTTACTGGGAATTAACAGTTTCTCACACACGTTTAACTTTGAAAACTCAAGTAGTACTGGAATGTAAGCAAAAACGAAAAAAAAACGAAAGGAAAAAAGTAACGCTATAGTTTGTTACACTCCAATTCTTATTACAATCCACCCACGCCGTAACGGTTTTTCTTCCTACAAATTTTCGAACATTTTAGGCAGTGGGACGAACGGGGGGCGTTTGCTTTAGTTGCAAAATGATGGAACGCATGCGCGAGACGTCTTTGCTATTCCGAGATGATTTGGGATTAAAGTCGCAAAGTTTGGCAATGCGCTCCCATTCTTGGCCTCCTTCAGTGCCTGTGGGCGTGGCTACCAACTCCTTTTCAGCGCTCCTGATAAAAAAAAATGCATACATATTAGAAACCGTGCTTCGTTTGGGTTTAAATCGACTCCAAATCTTAAAATATCACCAAAACTCACTTGCTAGCTTCTCTAAGATGGCGTGAAATGGGCAGATAATAATTAAAAGCAGTTTTAGACACAGACATGAGCGTTTTTTCATAGAACAAGAAAATTACCTGTTTGATGATCTCGTTTTCGCAATAGCATCGTCATGGTGACGATACCATTCCTCCAACTCTTTACGAGCTTGATCTCGTAGCTCTTGCTTCTTGCGTTCCTCTTCAGCATCTAAAATAAAGAATAAAAAATTCGCCAAACGAAGAAATTAAGTAGATTGCGGTCCACCTTTCTCTTCCAATCGAGTTTTTTGTTCCTCTCGCCATTTGCGAATCTTTTCCGGCTCTTCCCGAGCAGGCTGACCGGTAGACAGACTAGGGGAGGAAGATCGCATTCCCATTCCTGAAAGAAAAAATACTAAAATTACCAATTAACCCATGATCAAAGAAATTCCAAGAAATGGTTTGAATAAATGTTACCCTTATCTTGCGGAGCTTCCACGGGTAAAGCTAACAGTTAAGACAGATAATAGTTAAAAGGCTACCTTGTTACGTCACAGACCGTGCAAGTTTCATTGTTGTGGAACGAATAGGTTAAAAAAGAGCTCAACAGGGCAATAAACCTACCGAAATCATCAGGAGCCAGGTTGGAGGATGTCGAATAGATAGGGTCTTGTTGGAATTCTTGCTCAAATGCATCAACATGACCATTGGAAGCTAGGAAATCATCTGCTGAGCAAAAGCGAACAGCTATTTAGAGCAAACTTTAGAAAAATGGAACATTGGAAGGCAGAGACGCAATAGTGAAATTTTGCCAACGCTCTTGAAGTGACACCATCCTTACTTTCAATAGGCTGCGTCTGAAGAATAACTGCTGGAGGATTTAAATCATCTTCTAGTCCTGCTAAAACATCCTGCTCTCGGGCTAAAAAATCAGCCGCTGGATCGACTTCAGCGGCTGGAACTGCTTCAAAATCATCGCCAAAAGCATCCATATCTAAAACAACGAACAAACACACACATTATAAATAAGACACCAATTAATTTAAGCCGGCTTTGACGTTGTTTTTAATAATTACTCGACGTTTTCGTAACAGGATTTCACGCAAAGCAAACCTCTTCGGTCGATAATAAAACGCCCCTGCGGTGTTGCCATATATATATTTCCTGGTTGAAAAGTAGATATAAGAACTTCGATTTAACGAACTATGTAATATCTAAATTTAAGGATAAATGGTCTTAGAATTTATTGTATATTTAATTGTTTGTCATTCATGCAACTTCTAGTTTGTCAATGCTGTGTAATTGCTGAATCGTCAAAACAAACGTGATGTGAAGTTGTTTTGGAAGAATATTTAGAATTAATGGTTGAAATAATTGAATTTTGGGTTTAAAACGAACTTATTTAAGCAATAATGTTAGCATCTCGGCTATTGTTGATGTGGATTACGCCTCACGTCATCTGGGGCGCGACACATTGGTTGGTGACCGAAGACGGACGAATCCAAGCCCAGGTGAAAAAACGGCGCGAAATTTAATCTTGCAGCAATTAAAAACTATTTAAAAATTGGTTCTAGATGGACTCGATGTTCCAGTTAGCCCGGCCGCATGATCTGATGGCCCTGATTGATCAAGAAGAACGCGTAGATCTGGTTGAAACCCTGCGGCAAGAACTTTTCCAGCAAAAAGCTGCATTGGATCGCAAAGATGACGACGATAAGGACGGGCAATTGGAAGAACGTCTCTACGCAACGGACGAAGATTGTCTGGAGGCGGGAAAGAAGCTCTCGAATTACAACCTACACGAAAGCACCTTCGTGTCATTAGATTCCAAAATGGAATTTGCTATGCATTCCAGTAATGAGGTCTTAAAGCCGTATTGCAGGACCGTACCGCTCCCGTTCTCCAGTCACGCTTTCGAACACTTGGAAGTAAAAATTTAAAAATCCCTTATTGCATCAGCCCTAATAGCGTGTGGGCGTTCAGGGAGTTAGGGGACGAGCAACGCTTGTAATTGAACCGGAATTGACTCTGCAAATCTACATCAATGACGTAGATATTGAAATGTTCGGGAATCTCATGGCTCATTCGCTTGGATATAACCAAGCGTCCTGGGAATTCTATAATTATGCCGCACTGTACTGGAGGGTCAAAGGAAATGCTCCTGAGGCTATGGAATGTATTCGACGAGCGCTACATTTTTCCCCAAGGTTGATTTACCCTTCTTTTCTTTAGAAAATTAATTAAAACATTTCTCTTATTTGTTTAGGGATCATAAAGTAGCTGCTTTGGTTCAGCTTGGCAATATACTCGACCAAGCGCAGCGGCCAGAACAAGCCGCAATTGTGGTTCATGCTGCAGTAGACCACGCCCCTTTGAATCCCACGGCGCAGTATACGCTGGGCAATATATACGCTGTTTTGGGCGATTTTAATAGGTTTTTACACATTTTAAAGGAAAAACTTGTAATGGATTTGCAAGTTTGTGAATGTTTTAGGTCTGTTTTGTGTTTTGATAATGTTCTGAAGCTTTCGCCGGAATTTGAACCTGCCCGGAAGAAAAAACATGCTGTTTTGTGCTTAGAAAAGCTTGAGAAATCGTTAGAAGCTCAACACAAGTAAATTATTCCTAATTTATTTTCCTTTGGGGTTAATTTTCCCGTTGATTATGCAGCAATTTGCAACAAACCTTAAACGATCTCAAAGATCATCAGAAGAAGTTTGAACTGTGGAATGCCTTACAAGAAAAAGTGCTGTCCGAACAAGCTCCGGTAGGAGATCGTCTCAAAAGTCAACTGGAATACCAAGAATATCGGTTTAAGAACAACAAACTGCCAGCTAGTAAGTAGTTCCTATCGATTACCGTTTGCTTTTTGGCTTCCTTTCTCGCATTTCCGGCTAAAACGGGCAAATATCACTGGTTCGCACTAGTGCAGCACCACTGCGCACTAGTGAGCCCCAGTGCACACTGAACAAGTGCATTATGGTAAAATAGCGAGAAACCACATCCAATTAGCGATTACAAATTCGAGTACAGTTTCTAGCTAAAATAGAGTGATTATAATTTCTGGTGTTGATTTTTGTTCCAGTTCCAGATTGCCAACATTACGAACAAGATGGTTTCATGTTCTTCCAGTGCAACGTGAAGCAAGACTCCTTGGCATTGGAAAAGCTAGGCAATGCCATGTTAGACTTGCAGGCCCAGCTGGTCGGGCTGAAAACGCAAGCAGACATCATCAGCAAAATCACCGAACAAGTTAGCAAGCGGTTGACCAACCAAACCTTGCTCCCATTAGCCACCACCGATGCCTCTTCCTTTCAAATTCCATTTATGGACGACTGTCGCGACAACGTCAAATGTTCGCCTAATATGGCGCCCAAATACCCGAAGAAAAAGCTCCTGGACACTTTCAGTGACTTCAAAGCGGAAGACTGTCAGTCGAGTATCTTAAAAATGCCCGAGCCTGACGACATTTCCAGCGTCATCCTCTTACCCGACAACAAAGGCTTCAAGTAGAGACTTTTTAAAGCTTTCTCACTTTGCAAGTTCTCCGCAAACTTTTTAAATTCGCAACAAACCCCCAACATAAGATTTTCTTCTCATCTTTTCCGAGACTTTTGTTGAACAACATTTCGCTTTTCAATTTTTCCAACATTTTTTCCAAGTCTCGAATTACTTTTGTAAATCCCGTCTTTTCGCAGCATGACGTACTACTTGTCTGATGCGTTGGGTCTGAAAGCCAGCGACCATCACGCGTTGCCTTGGTATCCGCCCATTTGCTCCAAGTTGGAAGCCAAGATTCCATTCTATGACAAAGTTCCAGCGATCAAAGCTCGCGGTCGCATGAAGATCCGGACTCCGGATTCCGACGTGCAAAAGCTGCTACTCCAGCATTACAACATTGCTGGCAACCTAATTAGCGGTGAAGAAGGCAATGCCACGGCTTTTGCGGAGTTGGGCCAACGTATTCTTACCGCCATGAAGAAAGTAACTCGAAAATATAAATAAAGTAGTGATATAAATAAGAATTCTTAACAATCCATAGAAAATTGCTTCCCCATGGTTGCTGCACATTTTGGCGGGATTGTATTGGCGCGCTCAAGGCAACGCCTACAATGGAATCGAATGTTTTCGTCACGCTATGACGGATGTGCCTTTACCGTACAAAGATACGGTTTTAACCAATTTGGCTGCTTTGTTGCTCAAATTGGGCAAAACTGACGACGCGCTCCTCTTAGCCAAAGAAGCTTACGAAATTGATTCCTTCGAGGTTAAACATCCAATTAGTACTCATAAAAGGGAAATTTTGTAACATTTGTTTTGTGTATTTTTCATAATTTTTCCATGTTTTTAGCCAGCAACCAACTTCTTAATGGGATCTTTACACGCACTGAAAAGCAATCTAACCTCAGCTTCACGGTTCTATGCCAGAGCTGCCCACGCGGAACCCACGATGACCCAAGCCAAACGATTGAGTTTCGTTTGTCGTTGCATTGCACGGCAGCAAATTTTGGCGGCAAATGAACCCCACACGGAAACCTGCCATATTGTCGGCAAACCGAATGGATACCTTCAGTGTAGCCAAGGTAAAACTAATTCCAGCTTGAATTCTAAAACTTAAAAAAAAAAAAAAAATTGTAATTAGCTTTATGATTTGAAATTTAAGTCAGTTAAATAAATTTTTATTTTTATTTAATACATTTTGACCCAAATAAATTTTTTATTGATTATTTTTATCCAGGATACCTTAATTTTTACTGATTTTACATTTTCTGATTAAAAAATTATTGTACATTTTCTGATTTTAAAGTAAAAAAAAATAGCGGAATTTTTATTTAGTTTGCAATAAAGTGTTTCGAATATTCGCAGACCCGCAGATGGGCCATTGCCACGCCCCTGAGCTGAACTCCAAGACGTCTAATGATGATTTGGACTTTTTGTTGCTGTCTTCGGCTCCGCCCCCTTTTCCCCAGGCGCAGCACGAACGGGATATGGGCGTTGTAGCTAAAACTGATGATGATCAGAATGAACAGGTTTGTGTTTTTCTTAGTAATTTGCATTGGCTTTTCAACGAAACTAAAAGTAAACGGATTATTAGGGCGTTGAAGCTTTGCGGTATCGTCAGCCTACAGTCATAAGTATATAAAATAAACGCTATTACAAGTTTGGGCGGGAAGACCAAAATTAAAAAATAAATTGAGAAAAAATGGTTATAATATTCCGTTTTTTAGTTGTGGATGATACCTTACCAGAAGGTATTTTGCGAGTGGGCCAATCCGTAACTCCCGCACCTGTTTCGCTGGACCAATGCGACAGTGTGACCCCGCCCTCTAACAAGTTTATATCTACTTGGTTCAGTTTATCAGCTCGTCAGATCCAGTAATTCAATTCCAAGACGATTTCATAAATTCCATTACATTTTCTCTAAAACAATGAGAGCAGTTTTGAGGACAGTTCATTGAAACATGAACCAGCTTGTGTTGTCTGAGCGTTATATTTCAAATGTTCTTCTTTATTTACAGTGTAGAAGCCGAGTTTCGACCCGAGAATGTCGAGTATAGCATCGAACCGCACTGTGATCCGCATTTTCCGACGTCTTTAATGACATGGGACCACATTGCTGGCGTTCGGCACCGCGAAAACCTGGCTTATAGGGCGGAAACTGGCTTGAAGCAAGCCTTTTTGGATCTCATGCCATCCCTTCGATCCGCCCGTATTGAGGATGAGGAAGGAATGGAATTAGTAGCGTCAGGCATTGCGGAAGCGCTCGAAAGGGTAAGTTTTCCTTCTTTTTTAATCTTTTTGTGACATTTTCATATTTCAAACCATGCAAAAATAACAATTATTTAAATAACAAAAATTTATGTAAAAAAGAATACGAAAATAACAATTATTTACCATTTTGTATGCGATTAGAACGCCACCTCTTGGGTATTGGCGACTGCAGCGTCGCTTTACTGGCGTTTCCAAGGCGACGCGTATGAAGCTGTATTGTGTTTACGTATCGCACTCCATTCCGCACCGTATCATATGAAGGTTTTCCCTGCTTTAAGCCTCGCCAACATTTTGCACCGGTAAGTTAAAAACATTTGCATCCCACAACGAATTTTTTTCAATTCATTTATTTTCTAATTTTGTTTTCTAATATTTTTCTATTGTTTTTTAAGATCTGGGTTACATGACGGTGCACTTATTGCGGCCCACATGGCGTTAGAAATTGCGCCAAACCTAGTCTTTGTGCATTTTACCATGGGAAACATCTATTTCGCCAAAGTACACAAATTTTGAACAAATTTCAAAAAGAGAATCGTCATAAATAATGCTTAAAAATGCTTTAAATATCTTTTAATTAAACTCTTTTGCACGAATAGGGCGATATGACTCGTGCGATGGTGTTCTATCAATCGACGTTGGCCCTTCATCCGAAGTTTGAAGTAGCGCGTGAAAGATTGTTGGAAATCCAGTGCAAACAAACCCTTCATGACTAACAAAATCTCCGAGTATGTGATCTTTGTCCTAGCTCTATAAGTACAATTGTCTGTCTATAAGTTAAGTCTATGTAAGCGTTTCGTGAGGTTTATTAAACATCACGTTGTTCATTCATCTCGTCAAAAGCATGTGGTAAGCCTGTACCCACTAATAGGATGACACTTGGCTAGCCAAGAAACCTTACAAAATACTTTGTAAGCTAAAGTATTGGGTGCTAATCGAGTCAGGGAGGATAAAAAAAAGAAGCCTTGAAAGTGAGAACGAATCCCCCTCCTCCAAAACCAAGGAAGTGTGAACCTTCGGATTTTGCTATTTTTTTACATCTTTTAGGGAGGAAGTACTTGTAAGGCTTGACAGCGCCAAACCGGAAACACCTGGAATGCGTATGGCGGGAAAGACGCAACATTGTCAACTAATACATTTACATACTTTAACAGAATACAAGATTATTTTTGTCATAATTTAACGTTATAAGTCTTTTTTTATGTATTTAGGTTTCGTCTCTTTAAATATATTTAAGTTATAGGTTTTTTAATATATTTGTTATAAGTTTTTAATATATTTCAGTTATAGGTTTTACGTATATTTAAAGGTTAAGGTGCTCTACTAGGTTTTTAGTTCAGTAAGTTAAGTATTGTTTAGCTTATTAAGTAATTTCAATGCAATTTTCCGATGTTTCTTGTCCTCCCACAATAGCCGCTGTCACACGCACAAGAGTTTTTAACAATTCTAATCTTGAGCAGTGTCCAGCAGCTGCAGTGGGATTTCCGTACGAAGTTTCCAAGTATAACCATGCAATATTTAATTCAAACCTCTTCTGAAGGAGATTCTCAGAAGGTTCTTAAGACCTTTATCTGCAGCGAGTACTAGGCCCCAAATTACGCGTATTAATACCCCGTTAGGGAGGCAGTAGCGACGGTAGCACACAGAGTTCTACATTATAGCCTACTAAGTCGAAAATTGCTTCATGAGAAAAGTAAGCACTAATGTGCAGGTCGGATTAGAGAAGGAGTAAGTTTGGATTGAATCTTGAGGGCCAAACGGTTGGATCAGACAATACCACAGCATAGTTTCTATCTATGGTGTCTAGCGTTTGTCTGCGGGGTCTTTTCTGAGAACTTTTCTTCTTCTTAGTATCTGATAACATTAAACAACAAATACAATACTTTGAAAGGTGGTTTAAGTTATTACTGGCTACTTGGAAAATGGGTTACTATGGTCAATACCCAGGGCAATACTGTACCCCGTCGAGTTTAAAGGAAATTACATTGAAGTTTCTTAAGTTAAAAGATATTTACTCCCGTTTGAAAGAAACGAGAAACAAGTAGAGTTTAGGATTAGTAGTGAACTAGGTTTCAATTTAAAATGACAAATATAAAAAGTGACTTACCTTTGAGACTTGGATGGGGATTGGGGAAGTACTGACTTGGCAGACGGGGATTTTTTTCTTCGTCGGGGTACAGAAAGTCACCTGGTCCACTGCGAATATAAAGGACCTGACTGAGTGATGGTCACCCAAGAACATGAGCTTTTATAACCGCCAAGTACGTGAGGGGTGCACTTATTAATCGGCTTGGAGGGTTGACGTTGACAGGTCAGCCCCCTTTGGCGCTCCTTTTTAGCCCATCCTTTTTGCCTGGATCTGCGAAGCCCGACATTGCTACAGTTAAATAATGCGCCTATAAGCATACTTTTAAGTAGAAGCTCTACCTCCGTATTATAGTGGTTCTACCTACAAAAGAATCCCGTTGTCAAGAGGATTCAGGTAGAGCATCAATTCAGAAGATAGGAAGGCTTGTGAATTGCAGGTAGTGACAGTTTTAATAATTCCCCAATGGGCTTTATTAGCTTATAAAAAAAAACAATGTAGTAAAAAAAAAACTAGGAACAGTACTGTAATCCACGTTCTTTGAAGTTTGCAATGTTCAAAACTCCATCCAAATTAAATTAGAAAAGAATTCAAAACTTGCTTGCTTTGAAATCTGCTGGAAGTAATGCGTTAAGTACGAAATCAGAATCTTCTAGTAATAATCAAGTGAATTGTCTGCGAGAGTGCGAGTACTTTTGTCTGTAGTTCTTGGGTATTATTCCAAGCAGTGGGGGAGTTGTTCAATAAGATTTCCAGCAAAGTGGGTCAGATCGAGGTTCCGTGACGTCAGTGTGACGTCAAAGAGTTACTGCGAGATGAGATGCGTGTCGTTTGTCGCTTTTATTGACAGAAAACGACACTTTTCGATTCCCCGACTGGAATTTCCACAGAAATTGTGTACAGAACGACAAAAGTTAATTTCACTTTTTTGTTTCCCTTTTCCTGGGGTTAAGGCTTGTTTGACGTCTAAGAAACCATCTTAAGACAGCTTTTTCTTTCGGATGTTTTTTTTTTTTTTTTCTCTTCCTTCCTGATTTCTCTTAGGGTTTACGGGTCCTGCTATAACGGGTGTGCCCTTCAATTCTGTATAGACTTAAAGGTGAATTGTCTGGCGCGTGTTTTCATGAACAGGCCCATACTTGGACTCGGGGACGAAAACCTTGGTTTTCATCTCGTCTGCTGCGTCTGATGAGTGTGTATGGAGGGACTTTGCATCTCCAATACTATATAAGCACATGCAGGCAGGCAAGCTTATTTACCCCCCAGCCCCCCAACACGAAAAGCGGGACGATGAACCACATTGTCACCTTCATCTTTTGCATTTAGGGGCGTGTTTAACGGGTTCTTTGTGACGTCGAAGGACGGAAAAGGTGTTAAGCTGACGTCATTCTTGGCAACGTGTCTTGACGCTGAGAAGAAGCGACAACCAGTATTGTTATAATTACTTTCGTTTTTACAGGAACATGTGGGCTCAATTATTTAGATGAATTGAGCATAATTGCTTAGAGAAATTGTGTGGAAATCTTTTAATTCTTGCAGCATTCTTTCGTGTGACTATTGATTCTAATTCGGCGCCGTTGTTGAAGCGTTGGTGACGTCAAGGGAGTGAACGAGTTTCTTTACTCACCCACTTCGGAGCCGAGCTAAAATTGGCAAGAAGAAAAAGGGGGAGGGAGGAGTAGAGGGCGGAAACTTGGGATGCCGGTAGCTAAAAATAGAAACGCCTTGTCTCTTAGGGGTTAACCTATAGAGCACACAAGCCAGGAAAGGGTGGTGGTTCCGCAGCTTCCCCAGAGCGGGAAAACGGGAGTTTTCCGATATTACGTCAGAGACTGATGGGATACTACCCTCTTTTGCGTCCCCCGAGTTACGATGGGCTGCAGTAGTTTTTGGGTCAGCGCCCAATCTGCTACCTTGGCGGGAACATTTCGCGCTTAGAGTGAAAAACTGCGTTGAGAACGAGTAACGCGGTACTTAAACTGGGAATAGCTCAACAATGAAACTTGTCGCCCTTGGAATGCACCGTATAGGAATAAGGTGGTTAGATGCGGTCGTATGCAGCAACAAGCTGCTCTACAACTTCTGTAGGCAGTAATACAATGTGAAGGAAGGGAATTACTGCACGGTATTACTGCAGGGTTGCCGGAATGGAAACGAGGCGAAACACTGAGGTTTTCACTTGTTGTTAGGAAACGGAAGGCACTTATTTTACGGAGAAGAAGTGGTTTGAATCACAAGTGGACGCAGTGAGAGAGGTTGTTTGGGCAGCAATGGGCGTCGGCAGGGAAAAATCCACGTTGTAATGTTTATGGTGTGAAAAGTGGTGAGAATTTGTTGATGTTGTGTCCAGGTACGATGTGTACGATGCCCGGAGTTTGTCTGAGCACTCGTGTTGTGCTTCACGTTATAAAGGCGGTTTCTTGGTGCTGCCTTTACGATTGGCCGAAGGACCTTGCACACGTCACACAGCGGGATTGACGTCATGAAAAGAGTCAGCGCAGGTTTTGCACGCGGCCTTGGCCAGGTGAAGGTTGGGATAGGAAGTTTGAAACGTTTAACGCTGGGCTCGGGCATCATAACATGGCCAAAAATAGACATGCGAGAATTAAAACCTTCTATTTGCTATTTTGGACCGAGTGGGATTCCAGCTTCCTAGACCGTAGTTACCGGGGAAGCCAAAATGGCGAGCGAAACTTCTGGAAAACTTAGTTCTTCCTCGTTGGGAATTCCCAGGAGATCCATTGTATTAATACTTCCTCCCCTCACACGCCCTTCGGTACTCGCTACGTTTAACATGGCAATTTAAAGTTTTAGTGGTTGAAAAGCTAAAAACTAATTCGATGACGCCTTCTGCTGTTCGTGGTTCTATTTTTTGACCAGCGAAGAAATACCGAACGGCATGA
This sequence comes from Lepidurus apus apus, assembly GCA_022832285.1. Classification (NCBI taxonomy): domain Eukaryota; kingdom Metazoa; phylum Arthropoda; class Branchiopoda; order Notostraca; family Triopsidae; genus Lepidurus; species Lepidurus apus. The sequence goes on along the minus strand of JAGJRO010000391.1, from coordinate 21,711 downwards.
GGCACGTACATTTCTTCAGAGATTTCCGGCAGGGTCAACGGAGATTTATTTTGGAATACAAATTGCAGTATTTAATAGTACAACGGTACAAACTTTATGTACGGAAAGGGGTTGGAGTTCCTAATTTTGGGTAGTTTTAGATTCAGTTTCTATTGGCTTTCCTAAGAAACCACTTCTTGAGTGTTATTTCCGTCCTCAAAGAGAAAATAGTGATTGCAGCTTAGCAACCTTTTAGTTCTGTCACATTAAACTTGTGCGCTTCTTCTTGCGGGTATCTTTGATGAGAATGTTCGGGTGACAAGGATGACTTCTTATTGATCCGTCCAGAAGAGCGTTGTAAATACAGAAACAGATTTAGAGTCGCGGACGTCAGTTGGGAACTCGTGATGTAGATATTCGTGACGTCGTTGCATGTTATTTCAAACTTCAACGGGACTGAATAATACACTTCACTGCCAATAAAAAGCATTCGCCTAATTAACTACTTCTTTTTCTTATTCTGCTGCTTTTTTCTTATTCTTTATTTATTATTTTTTAGCTCCAAACATTGCTCTTAAGTTGTTCCTAAACAATCCGTAGTAAATGTCTGGTTCCCAGAATGGATCAATTTGTATAGTTTAACTAGCTTTTCGTGAGCATATTGGACGAATTATTAGCCAATTAGGTTTAAGTTACTCATAACACGAAACTATTCGATTCTCAACAAGAATAGCAATTCAAAAAGCGCGCTTTCTCTTCTTTCGTCCAAATTCTCCTAGGTTGCGGCACCTGTCAAGCAATTGTCTATTATTGGAAGCTTTGTTGTGGATTAAATTAAATAGTTGTGAATTAAAAATGGCTAGTCGTACAAGAACTAAAGTGGTTGAAAAACCTTCAGGCGGTAAAGATTCAATGTTCCCCTGTTTTGCAATTTATTTGTTTTATTTTGTGTACTGTTTTCATTGTTGGCGAGAGCCTTTTGTTTTTGCTTTATTGTTTATCTCAAGCAACTCAAACGAATTTCAGTGTTGGGAAGTTCTAAACTGGTTTTACTTTTATTAGCAATTTGTATAATATATTGAATGCTAATGAGAACTAATTATTGACACTTTTGCAGAATTAGTTGCATACAGCGAAGCCTCAATTAGAAACAATGCAGTCGTCGTTGAATATTGCCGAAATTCCATGGCAGCTTTGGGAGGAGCCACAGCTGGCATTCTAGGCCTAACTAGTTTGCACGGATTTGCATTTTATCTGTTTTGCGTAGTTGCTGTTTGGGTATATTTCCATAATTTTATTTATATCTAAAAAATCATTAATCAAGATTAATGATGCAGTTGCTGCTCCTGTTGAAGGCAGGTCCTCAGTGGCAGAAATATTTCACGTCACGGAAATCTTTGCTAACGAGCAGCATAACAGGCGGGCTCATAACCTACGTTTTATTTTGGACGTATCCTTTTAAAAATTTGGGAATTTATAAATTTAATTAAGTATTAATTTGACAAATTTAGATTCCTTAACTCCGTTCGTTCAGATTCCTGTACGGTATGGTCCACGTGTATTGACCCGGAGATTTTATTTTATGAGAATACAATGCTTGTACCAGTCAAAAATTGGGTTTTCCAAACATCGCAAAGGCATATACATAATAAAGCACAAGATAGTTGTACAACTGTAGAAAATGAATTTTCCCTATATTATCCATAATAAAAATGACTCTAAAATTCAGCTCACATTAGAAAAATTACGAAATTATAAACAATCGTAGATTGTTTGAATGAAAAATAAAGTAACGGCAGCCATTATATGAAAACTTTAAAAACGAATCAAGCTCATTTACAATCTAGTGAAATTCACGGTGAGGTTAATTAAGTGCATGCGTTTCAATTTATATTCATATGAAGTTCCCTTTCAAGAAGGCATACGTCGCCCACAGCTAAACACGTATGCCACTATATAACCATGGTGAACCCATCCGTAATCACTGACAAGAGTCAGTTCATCATAGAACATTTGTTTTTTTCATCTTCCGACGCGAGCAATGCATTCAGCACGAACAGCTAAAAGAAACCGTTTCTAACTCATTCAGCAAAAGGCCCGAAAAGCTCATAACAAGTTCATCTCCTGGACCATGGGAGTGTGCTTGTAACTCGTAACTTCCCAAACAAAAATATAAAAAAGGAAGTTACTCATAACAAAATCTGCCTGCCGTCGCTTGATGGTAGCCAGCTGGTTTCATTGAAGTCTATATTTATGTGTTCCATAAGAGTTACAGGATTTTTTCCACGCTTTGTGGCGACGTTCTTGTGGAGTAGGAGTCGGCTAGTTTAATTGCCCAGGACTTCTTTAAAGATATAAATGTCTCTCCGAGCGTTCAGAACGATAACTTTAGTGGATCTATCCACTAAAGTTGTCGTTAAAGCTTTAGCTGAGGTTGAATTGGAGTTCAAAACTGAGCCTGGAGCTTGAAACGTTTGGAAACACGGTAATGAGACTTGTCAAAGGGCGGGAAAAGGTTGGGTTCGTGTCAGTGACACTTTGGGATAGATTTAGGGGCCAAAGTAGGGAGTGGAGCCAAATTGGCATCCGAAATCGCGTAAATGTCGCGTCTTGTTCGCTTCACGTTTTCACGCTGCTGCTCTCCATCCCGAGTCGGGTCGGGTCGCTGGGACAAGAATTGGAAGCATCCTAACGAGAGTGAGAGAGAAGCTGAGGGTGGGCAATCTTTTCTGCATGATGAGCTGAACTGCTCAACTCCCAACTGCAGAGCATTCAGTAGAGTTTCGACTGCCTTCTCATTCGTCTGTTGCCGGCCTTTGAGACGCAAATTATAGAAGCTCGAAACACGTTCTCAATTTCTTTTTAAAGTCGAATAGAAATCTTCTCCGGTTCACTATTGCTGCGAAATTTTAAACCATGCTGGTATAAGAACTTCTCAAGTGTCATCGAGCAAGAGTTAAGAAAGTAGTGCGAAAGTTTTATATCCAATTTGAATACTTTTCCGCGGGAACAATGCGTGCCTTGAGCATTGGGGCGTTTGTGGTAGTGGTTTGCATGGTTTGTGTGGCGGAAAGTAAACGTATTCCACCGTGGCATATCCGCGTTGCTCGCGAGCAAGGGTAAGTTTGTTTGGCTATTGACTTTTTCGAATGAATGACTCAGTCGGAGGGCAATAAAGTGGCGAAGAGACACTCGCGAAGGTTGACTACCGTGTTTGAGTCTGTAGTACGTCGGACAGTAGTGGCTAGCTTATCCTTAGAAGGTAATGCCCAGTTGCAACGGAATACACGTATTATATTTTGTCGGCTTCACCTTCTAGGGATTGCATGACTCAAGTGAAAACGCCCTGGTGCCAACACGTGGCATTGAGGTGGTGCACCCGAATCGTTCATCCTCTGCCCCTTTTGGAGAGACTGAAAGCTCCCGAGCTCTTTTAGCCAGGCCAAGCTGTTGGTTACCACCTTGGCAATAGGCAATCCCACTTTGATCTCACCCCAAACAAGGCCGTGTAATCCAAAAAAGAGAAAACAACCAAACCGACGAGTGATTTGTTCGCCGTTTGTAATCCTTCCGTACATGGTCAGCTTGCCGGGTTGCATGAGTAATAGGTTTTTGCCTCTAGAGGAGTTTGCAATGAGTGTTTCAAGTAAAAAAAAAAAAAAAAAAAAAAAAACGGCTGCAGAGCTTGAAAAAGTATATTTTAAGAGCTTGTTGTTGGCACCGGGTTAGGTTTCTAGTCGTAAGTCACTTGGCTCAGCGACAAATGGAGCTCATCAACGTGTCGAAAGGAAGGCCCATCCCCTAAGCCTTTAAACTGTTTTCATAGTAATCAATTCGTGCTCTGGTCGAGAGGCTAGGGCAATAGCAAAATCTTGAGGTTGTATAGAAAAAGTGGCGGCTGTCACTGTCTAATTTTGTGTGTGAGGGGGAGTAGGAAGTAAGGCGTGGAGAATCGTTGTTATTCCAATTACGAGGTGGAGAAAACCTTAACGAAGCATTTTTGTGAGGCTTTGAGACTGAGGAAGTTTTGAAAACTTCGCAGGGAAGATCAAGGGCCCACTTGTTGTGGGTAAGTGTTGCTCTTGTGAGATCATCTGGGCTTGTCGTTAGAGGGACGAGTGCCATTCCCATCAAGGCAAAAGCGGAGAGCTCACCCAACGTCTGCTTTCCCTGTACTACTAACTGGACTTGAAACCCGAAAGTTATTTAGAAAGCTGTTCGGACAGATAATCACCAACCGTAAAAGGCAAGAGAGAATTATGCGAGCGTTCTTGTTTATTAAATTAGGTAATTCATTCTTGTCAGCGTCAGTTTTTTTCGGGAACGGTCTGGTTGTGGCATGTCATTCAACACGAATTCATTGTTGGACTTTCATTCTTGTGAATGTCCTTTCAACCTTTATTTTTTTTCAGCCTTTCTCCACACAAGTTCACGTGTTTTTATTGTAACTTTCATTCTCCTAAGATCTTTCTTAGGATTAATTTTTCTTGCTAAAGTTTCAGGGTTTTTAGCTTGTTGGTAGCTTTTGTTTACGTTTCGTTAATTCATTATTGACTTGCAATTTATCCCAGGCCAAATGCATGTGTGGTTGAAGAAGTTCCTGGCAGCAGTTGGAAGTTATGGACCGAGTGCAAGTATTGGATGAATCGGAAAGTCTGTGGCCAAAAATCGTAATTCTGAAAAAAAAATCAAAAGAAATATAAGTTTTAATTCATGAATTTCTTAGCATTATTCGGTACGAATGTTGTGATGGATTCCAACGAGTTCCAGGTCAAGAAGGATGTGCTGGAGGTGAATTGTTTGGAAACTTATACACAGTTTGGGGTTGTTTATGGAAATATGTATTTTTAATTTTTTTTTTAGTCAAACCGCTGAAGAATATCTTGGACACGGCGCGGGATTTGGGAGCCACTGATTTCGTTCGTTACGTCGAGGAATCTGGATTGCAAAAAGATTGGGCTCGTGAAGGGGCCTTTACGCTCTTTGCCCCGACAAACGAAGCCTTTCAAGTAATTCCCAGAAGCTGGGATTGGTCTTAATGAGACGTTACTTTTAAGCCATATTATCTTTCACACAGGGTGCGCGACGCGAACTACGGGGTCGCTTGGATTCGTACCGCGGGAATATTGAGAACCCCATTTTGCGGTATCATGTTTCGGACCGCAAGTTTACTTCGGACATCTTCCAACCGGATATGCTGCTTAACACGCTACACAACGGCAACCGTTTGAGAGTGAACAAGTATTCCAATGGAGTAGGTTCAGTTTCCTCTTTTTGTTTTCTTCTGTTCAATTTCTGCTGCAATTAACTGAGGAACTAATGAAAGAGGATTGATTGCAGCTAATTACGGTCAATTGCCTCTCCGTCATTCGCCGGGACCAAGAAGCGACTAATGGCGTCGTGCATCTAATTGACGGAATCTTGGACCCTTCAGCTTTAGTTAACCGAGATGTGGCGGAGATTATTGCTGCTGTACGTAATTTTTCTGGCTTAATTTGTTTCCAGGGAACTGTTTAAAGCTCTCTTAATTGTTCCCAAGAATAATTTTATATCAGCGTGTTCAACCAGTCTTATTAATTTTTCCCCTGGGAAATTCCCACATGTTCTTTTTGCCTTTATATGACATCATCTATATTTATAGATCCAACTGTCCGCGAATTATGCGAACACCGAGAAAACCTCTAAAGTCCAATTTTTATCCAACTAACGTTTGGCAAACTATCGAAACGTCGGCTCAAAGCTGAAATTCTTAGAAGTACAGACAAAATCCAGCTAAACTTTCGGATTCATTTTCAAAACGCAACTTTTTTATGAAACCCTATTTGGCAACTTGTTTTACAAGCATTTTAGATTTTCGTGCATTGGAATTGAAGGAGTTTTCATTGTTCTGTATCAGAGAATAATGAAAATGGTTATTTTTCAAAGGACAGTCGTTCTTTTTCAAAGTAAGCTTACAAATGTAAACTTATCAATTAACGTAATAAGTTACAAAATTATCCTAACCTCACTTTTAGTGTGTTCAGTGGTTTAATGCACAGTTTTAAATCTTTTCTAATAAAATCGATTCTTACAATTGATTTCTATAACCTATAACTTTATTTAAACTAACTAGTTTATTCCAGATTAATACATTTCATAATAATGTTAATAATGTAATACTATATTTAATAAATAAATTTAAATTGGTTTCTATAATCTAATGATGACGTAACGTTAAAAACAAAGTAACCTCGGAAAAAAAACTTACAAAATATATTTTTCCCTTATATATTTAGGACGGTCGTTTCTCTGTTTTCAGCAAAGCGATGGAAGAATCGGCCTTCTTCAACAAACTAAGGTCTCTACCAAGTACGGCTTACACTATCTTAGCCCCCTCTGATGAAGCCTTCCAAAAGATGCCGGCTTCGCGCCGGGAAGCCATTTTGAGCGACAAGGAAGCACGCTTAGGTAGAAAAGAACGTGATAAAAATCACTTCTCAAACTTTTGACGTATGTGCTAAAAATGCTATAATTTAATTGGATTTCTCTATAGCTCTGCTCCAAAACCACGTTCTTCAACATCCGTTGTGCACCCCGGCCATCATTGACGAGCATAACATGCGAACCATGACTGGAAACCGCCTTCGTTTAGAGTGCGATCGCCAGGGGGTCACGGTCGAAGGTTCTCGTATGCGCAATGATTTCGTTCTGGGAAACAATGGTATCGTCCATTTACTCGATGATGTTATCCTGCCCAATCGAGGTAACTAGTAACCTCTTTTTTAATCTCAGTTTCTTGTTCCGAAAAAGATACCTCTGTCTTTAAATAACTTCTAATTTTAGCTAAGAACTTGCTGGAATTAGCCCAATCGGAAAAGCTCTATACTTTCTTGGAATTGGTCAAAATCGGAGGATTGGAAGAAGCTTTCGCAAAGTATGGTGAATATTCCATCTTTGCGCCCTCCGAAGCCGCGTTTTACTGTAAATCCACCCACTCCTTTTTCGCTTAGCCAAACGATTTATCTTTAATCTTGATGTTTTTCTAATGATGTGTTCGTAGCGTTGCCGTCAGCAACATTGCTCGATATGAAATCCACACCTGCCAAAGCTCAGGCTTGTATATTGTATCATGCCACTCAAGGGAGAATACTGACCAACAAAGTTAAAGATAACGAGGTATTCATTATCCTTAATTTTCTCTTAACAAGTTTTGGAACTCTAACGAAATGTACTGGATAATTTACGCAAATTTGTTTTTCTGGCTGTAGGTCATGATGTCTTTGGATGAAGAAAACCCTCTCCGTTTGTCGGTTTACCGTAAAGCGGTGGGCGTGGAGAACGCAGTCATTGAGAAAGCCGATTTGGAAGGTCAGAATGGTGTTTTGCATACCATCAGCCGCGTCTTACAACCCGCCAACATCTCCGCCGGCGATTTACTACGCCGCGAAGGAAACTTCACGTAAAAGATGGATTAGCCTCCGAGGAGGCGACCAAGCGAGACTGTTGCTGTAATTTATTAACGTGGGATTTTCTTGTGCAGGACTTTTTTGCGTGCCATGGAATCGGTGTTGCAAACAGGAGAAGATGCACTTGACCTGTCATCCCGAGGAGGATCATTGACCTTTTTCGTTCCCACTGACGCGTCTTTTGAGACCTTGGGCAAAAGTGCCATCGACCGATTCTTGAAAAACCAAACTTTGCTAAGAAAGGTAATACTTTTAACTTCTTGCATAAAAGTAATCATTACTAACTTATAACTATAACTAAATAACTAAATAGTTACTTATTAATGGATCTATAAAGATATATAATGAATGTTAACCAAACTTAGATAATAGCAGAACGGATTTGTGTGTATTTCTTAGAACGTAAACAAAACCAAGAAAGTAAACGAGGATATTTTACAATCAAAGAAAAGTTGCACCAAGTAGATTCTAACGCTTTTATTCTTATGTAATTGATGGTTCATTTTGTAAGTCGTATTGTGTAATCCATTGATAATTTTTTAAGTATAATAAAACTGAAATTAATCACGGTCATGTGTTTGTGACCATAATTCCAAGCCACCTGAGGTGCCGAAGCCTCTTCATTATACCCATAGGCTAAAGTCAGCCAACGTAGACTGCATTTAAACTGCCTTAAGTTAATTTTCATATTTTAATTATTAAGGAATGGAATGAACGTTATATTTTTAGCATTTTAATGTAGTAATAGTTTGTAATGCAATTTGTAACTTAGCGAAAATACCAAAATGGATTACGTAGATGTGTTTTTAGATATGAATGTGTCTAATAATTACCTACTTTGAATATCCGGTTTTCTCTTTCATAAAAGGTGGTAGGTAACCATGTGGTTCATGGTTTATTCAATGCCGAGTCGTACAAACCTGGTTGGGCTTATGAAACTCAATCTATGCATAGCAAACTCTCCATTATGCGCTCTAAAGATGGAATCGTCAAGGTAGTATTTTTTATAGGTTTACATTTACCCTTGTCTAATATAATAACACACACATCTACAATCTCGTTCAACAGGTTAACAATGCCACGGTAATACGTAGCGACCTGATGAACTCGAATGGTATCATCCATATCATCAACAAAGTGTTGATGCCCCCTAACGAAGAGCATGTCGACCAAGGTCATTAAAAAAGGCAAGAAAAGAGAAGAAAAAAAAACAATAAAATCTTTTGTTTCTTGTTTATGGCTTGTGTTTCCCAAAAGCTTAAGCTCTAACCACTGCCGCCTTGTATTTTTTTTTTAGCAAAGGAATATAATTATTTTTGTTTTCCTTCCCCACATTAGAAAGCAAAACAAGTGCTAAATTTAGCTCGCCACCTGGCGGTCAATATGTCACTGTCATTTGTACCCAACTTTTTCAAGAGTTGCCGGCTTTCTACGTCGCTTTGTAACAAACCGTTTTCCAGTTTTTCTTTGATGTTTTGCTGCAGTTCTTTTTACCGGTGCGCCGGTGTTTTGAAAATACATGAAATTTGCGTGTAAAAAGCTTAAAAACCCATTCCTTCCCAATGTAGTTTATATTACTACCGCCTGAAGGGGTGAGAATAATTGCAGGTTTGATTTACCCAGATTCTTTCAATGACCTCCACGAGCTACGCCACAAGGTTCTTACTTACAATGGATAAACAAAACCTGATATGCTAATGAGCCGAACGAGCCCCTCTCGGTAGTCGTTTCGCGCGTCCAATACCAATCTAATTGAGCGAAGGCTTGGCCACAGGACGAGACCCTCGTGCCTTTTTGACCTTGTGGCGTGTGTAGTGAACGTACTCGCATGACTTCTTAGGAAAACTCGATTCGACGTGGTTAATAAGAGGAATGTTCTGATTCCAGCGATATGGAAGTCCGGTATATACTAGTTTCTTAAACCCAGAATCCGTACAAGAGTACCCTCTCTTTTTTATTCTAATTTATTTCCTTTAAAACAAAAAAGGTGAAAAGGATTCCGAGTAATGTAAGCAGACAGAAGCCATGTAAAAACTCGTACTTGTGCTTATCGTCTATGTTGTCTTCATAATCCCTGTGAAACTATGGAAGAGACCCTATTCTACTCATCTAGGGTCAACACTTAAGTATAGATACGTGATCAACGGCAGGTGTGCTATAGAGACATGGGATGTCCGGTAACAAGCAAAGCAAATTTTGTTATTAGACTTAGTATATTCAGGGTTTTTTGTTTCATCAGGAGAAGCGGAATTTCAGTGTTGGGCTGGGGGATTATTTCATTGTTGGGCGCCAAAAGGGGAGTTGAGCGACGGTAAAGGAAGGTATACACTCCTATAGCGCTGGGGAAGTCTTTGGGCGTCCAATCGCAAGCCCAGAAGGACCAAAGTAGATGATCCTAGGCACTTCTTGTGTTGCATCAGATGAAAACTGAAAAGGGCAAAAGTGGAAGAACGCCTCGGACACACAAAAGCCGAGGGCAAAGATCCCTAGCAGATTTTGTGTTCGGAGAACACGCCCTTTGGGAAGGGAAGCATATACTCTTTAATACTTTTGCTCGAAGTCAAAGGGAGAAACAACATCGTCGACAAAAGCAGCCCAAAACGGTCACATCGCTAATCGTCTTCGCGCAGTCCAACACGAGACACGGAACTCGGCGTGACTCAAGTAAAAATTCTTTTTTAGAATACCTTAGACTTGTGTTTACTACTTTACTTTAGTACTGTACTACTACAATTACGGTGCTATGGAAAACAGTGCAAGTGAAGGATCTGGTTGTCCCATGAGAGCTGGTTGCGCTTACAAGTGAGTAGTAGTAATATAATACATTAATAGCAAACTAAAAAGAAAATCTAATTCTTATCTTGCTCTTTTTAGTGTAAAAATGTGTGAATGTTTTAACCCAGTTATAGTGATAGATGGTCTTTTCTAATTTGTCCGTATCAAAGTATGTCGTCTAGAAGCTTGAAAAAACTAGCACGTCTTTTGGTCCCTTTGGTCACGTGATGAGGGACTGTGAGGGGCCTGTTCAGTCCAAAGAGTTCGAAAAACTTGTTTGATACAGAGTTGATAGTTTTTTTTACGGCTTGTAAAGTGAAGGTCTTTTCATGCTGGATTGTTAAGAAAGGTTAAGATACTTACTCGCTAGATTTTCATTGTTGAAATTCAAAATGGAATATTTAAAAAAAATAATATTTGGGGTTATAGGGCGTCAACAGACCCGCAAGATGGGGTTAATATGGCAGAGCATAATGGCGGGCTTTTGTATGGTGAATACCTGCAACTTGATAAGGTGCTCGACGCCCAAAGACTCTTGAGCGAAGTAAATGGACATGTAGTGCACGATGAACATCTCTTTGTTGTCACTCATCAAGGTAAACCGTCGTAATTATAAAGAATAAATAAATCTCATTATTTATTAAAAATAAATAAATAAATATTGAAATCTCTCTTGAATGTTAATTTGTCCATACTAATATCTTTAAACTGTTTTTAATCATTTTAACTTGGACATAGCATATGAGCTGTGGTTCAAGCAAATCTTGTACGATCTGGATTGGATTCGTAAGCAGTTTAGCGTCCAGGAAATGGACGAAAGCAAAATGTTGGATATTTTGAAGCGTTTGCAGCGCGTCGTCTTAATTTGGCGGGTAAAATCAATCATTAAAAAAACCTTATTATTTCTTTTAATCCTTATAATTTTTTTCTTAATTATTTCAAGCTTTTGTTAATCTTAAACTTTCTTTTGTAGTTATTAGCCGACCAGGTGATGATCCTGGAAACCATGACTCCGTTAGACTTTCTCGAGTTTCGAGAATACCTGTCCCCAGCATCCGGTTTCCAGAGTCTTCAGTTTCGATTGCTGGAAAACAAACTTGGAGTCCGCTCAGTAAGTCCTTCTACGTAGTCCTTTCTATTTTCGACAGTGACCAAATGATCACGTGTAAACCTCTGATCAATGACTAAATGATCTTCGCTAAATCTCTGATTAACATAGTGTTTGATTTTTTATATAATCTTTATGATATTAAATAATGTGATCTATACTTTTTTATTTACAGGAAAACCGCGTGCGTTACAATCAAACCAACTACCAGAAAGTGTTCGGCAACGACCCAAAAGCTTTGGCTGAATTGAAACTTTCCGAGGAAGAGCCTTCCTTGTGTGATTTGGTACAACGGTGGTTGGAGCGTACTCCCGGTTTAGAGGAACACGGTTTCAATTTTTGGGGTCAATACCAGAAAGTGGTTTTTGGCATGCTACGGGAACAACGCCGTGAAGCTGAGGTATAAAAAAAATCCATTATTAATGACCTCCGGAGTTGGAAGTTGGAACTAATCGAGATCCTTTGGGGTACAATTAACACAGGCTTGCTCAAACGAGGAATTGCGTCAGCACTTGTTCTCAGATCTGCAAAAAAGAAAAGAGTTGTTTGACTCGGTGTTTGATGTCCGGCTCCATAACGCATTGGTAGCTCGAGGCGAGCGCCGGTTTTCCCACAAAGCGCTCCAGGGAGCCATTATGATTACATTCTATCGAGATGAGCCGCGTTTTAACCAACCTCATCAGTTGCTGTGTCTTCTTATGGATATTGATTCCCTAATCACTAAATGGCGATGTAAGGATCGGAAACTTTCTTTTAAAAATTGAAAGACTTAAATGTGTTATTTTCCTTATTAGATAATCACGTTATGCTGGTACAACGAATGATTGGATCCCAGCAACTAGGAACGGGTGGTTCTTCCGGGTACCAGTACTTGAGATCGACATTGAGGTATATACAATTAACCTTGAATAGTTAAATTCTTTGGATTTTTATCGAGTTAGTGGTTTTATTTTGAGATTTTTTGAGTTATTTGTAAAAATTTTATTTTTGATTCCAGTGATCGCTACAAAGTGTTTCTGGATGTATTCAACTTGTCGACCTTCATCATTCCACGCAAGTGCATTCCGCCGTTGAATCGCCGCATGAAGAGTCGGTTATCGATACGAGAAGACTGCGGATGTTACAGCGATACTTCGCTAGCAGACGATGACGAATCCGACGAGAACGTTGAAACCAGCGCTCCAAAAGATATTGAAAAATCGATTGAGAAATCGATCGAAACCTCGGGTGAAGCTTCAATATAATTAAATTAAAAATTGTGAATGTTACTGAGTTATAAATATCGTTAGAAAACATGTAGAGATGGAAATAGGGATTTTATTGGCGTTTTCATTAAAAAAAAACTCATGTTGAGTACATTTTGGTGTGTTTTCATCGTGTTGTTAAACTTGGGTTTTGCTGTGATTTAAATGAACTGTGTAGTTTGGTGAACTTCAACACTATACATAGTTTGTGTAAGAGAATTAATAGTTTTTTCTTCGAAAATTCCAGAAATTTCAAGATTTGTTTATGTTCATTTTAGTTTAATTTTCTAACAGTTACGTTTAAAAACTCAGATTATATAGCTACAGATCCAGTGCTATAGAATACATGCAACTGTAAATGTTTCAAAGTAATACTGCGGTTTGAATACACAAGAGTACATTTTCTGATTTACATTTTGTCAAGAAATTATAACAGGATACAGTATTTCCGGAAGAGCTACCAATTCTAGAGGAATTTGACAAGGGAATGAAGCGTTGGAGCTCTTGACCTTATTGTTGTTCTATGGAAGTGCCTGTACGCGTGGCTTTAGGGTAGGTTTTAATTACATGCTGGGGGAAAGCGACGCTTGGACGGGTTTGTAACTGCGTAATTTCTTATCCATTTCCTTAATTTTTTTTTTATTTTTTTGGTAACTAATTGTCAAGATTCTGGAGATCGACTATATATCCCTTCAATTCCATAGTAAGACCTCTTGTGAAGTTCGAGAATATTTCTGTTTTCGGTAAGACTTTACGGGTTGTACTCTACGCGTACGCCTCCTTTACAAACTGCAATAACTGCTGTTTGCACAAAATTGACCTTTCGAGTTTTTGAATCAGGAAAATCGTGAAAGTTAGCTTATTCTTACATTAAGGTAATGTTTTTTGTATGCACTATTGGGGTCGAAACAATTTTTAATCAATTAGATACTCGTTAGCGAAGTTGGTTTCGTTAAAATTCATTAACCATTGCTCACAAAATTTAAGCATAGAAATTGGTAAGCCTGTAACCTGGATGCATGTCGTAAAGAGAAAATCTATAATTTTCCCTTTCCTTGAAGGTAGTTGAGTCAATTCTTCGATTGACTAAAACGATGCCGTTAGTTACACCGCTTACGAAAATGGGTTGGGAAGTCGGTGCATCTCAGTGCGGTCAGGAAGTAGAGGAGGTTAGGGTCAATTGTAACGCGACACGAAAGTAACAAAAATCATAACTCTTTAACAAACGGTTTATAAAGGCTGTAAAAAATCACGGCCATGCCACATACCACTAGGCAGCATTGAAAAAAGTTACATGTGAAACGAGTGAGAATTAATCGAGATATTCAACAAATTATGGTTTCGCTACCTTTTTTTCACAAAAACAGGTGGTACTTTTTTCGCTGTTACGTTAACTACAGTTACCCAAAAATTTTACAAAAATATTTTTTAAGCTCATCGAATACCACAGAATGACATACTAAAAGTTCAGACACCATACCCCTACAGTGATTTTACAGGAGATCTAGAAATCCAAAGCCTGTTACTTCTTGTCACTTCATGTCATTAGAAAGCAGCAGAAAGTAACACTAAGCTAACCCGTTTAGAAAATTTTGACAGCAGATTTCGCGACCACGGGATCTGTTCGCGAAAACCGGCAACGCTGCATGACGTGCTTTGTTTTGAAGTTCAAAATGGCGGACGCATATGGCAGCCCCGAGAGGCCAAAACTCAGGAACACTAAATTGGAGCTTGGGAAACGCAAGAAGTGCACAAATGTGTACATATGTTCACTTATGTGCACATATGTACACTTTTTGCTACATTATGTTACTTCTTGTCACTTCGTGTCATTAGAAAGCAGCAGAAAGTAACACTAAGCTAACGCTGTATGTGACAATGAGTAACAAGATGTAGCAGAAAACCACTTGCAGCTACATCTTGTCACATATTGTTGCTTCCTGTCATATTTTGGGTGACAGTATGTGGCAGGATGTGACATACTGTCGCTTCGTGGCACATCGGGTCACATCGTGCTACATCCTGCTACATCCCGCCACTTGTTGTCGCGTACAAGGCCCACCCATAAAGCCCTCTCTCAGACCTGGGGGCGGGACCATCCTTGTATACAAAATGTAAGTTCTAGGTTCTAGGTACAGAAAATATGACAGGAAGCAACAATATGTGACAAGATGTAGCTGTAAGTTGTTTTCTGCTACATCTTATTACTCATTGTCACATACAGTAGCTTAGTGTTACTTTCTGCTGCTTTCTAATGACACGAAGTGACAAGAAGTAACATAATGTAGCAAAAAGTGTANTACATCTTATTACTCATTGTCACATACAGTAGCTTAGTGTTACTTTCTGCTGCTTTCTAATGACACGAAGTGACAAGAAGTAACATAATGTAGCAAAAAGTGTACATATGTGCACATAAGTGAACATATGTATACATTTGTGCACGTGGAAATCGATCTTAAGACACTCACTTCATTACGTCACGTGATACTTTTTTGTTGCAATGTTTTCCTTTGGTATTATTTTTTTTATAATCGCATTAAGTAGTTCCGTGAACGTTAGGAATTTACCCCAGCTAGTTCCCGGTAATAGGGTAAAAGATTGTTGTGGCCATGCGTGTATAAATGATGGCTATAAATATAAGATAAAATACAAGGATAAATAAATAATATAAGTTTATTTATGTAAAAATATAAGTTTAGCGTAAGATGAGCGCTAGTTTGTAAACAGTGCAGTAATTTTGAAGATTAGATTGCATGTAATAGGCTATATGATGTAGTGATTTTCGCGCTTTTATGTATTTTATTGCACGTATTATTTTATTGCATATATTGTATGCACTTTTTTATTTTTAATGATTTAATGACTTGACGTTCAATAATAACTTTTGTTGATTAATACAGTGATTTGCTATGAATTTGCAACGAATGCTACGAGTAATACAATCGAGTTTGCATTAAGAAGACAACGACTTATTACACTGTCTACAAACTAGCGCTCATCTTACGCTAAACTTATATTTTTACATAAATAAACTTAGATTATTTATTTATCCTTGTATTTTATCTTATATTTATAGCGATAATTTATACACGCATGGTCACAACAATCTTTTACCTTATTACCGGGAACTAGCTGGGGTAAATTCCTAACGTTCACGGAACTATTTAATGCGATTATAAAAGAAAATAATACCAAAGGAAAACATTGCAACAACAATAAAGTCTCACGTGACGTAATGAAGTGAGTGTCTTAAGATCGATTTCCACTAGCTTACAGATGGTTCTGATGTGGCGAACTGTCGTGTGGCGAATTGTCACTGTAGCGCTGGTGTGGCGAATGGTCACACCGGCGCTAGTGAGTTTTTGTTGTGGCGAATCGTCTCCTACCCCAAAAGAGGACCTTCTAGTTTGAAGGCTAGTTGGATCTTATTTTACGTTTTTATGGAGCATACAGTGGCTTAATAGAGAGCAGAGATACGCCTGCATCTATTGGTTCTACATTCAGTTGATAGTTAAGTTCGTGAAAAATGTGAAAAATAAACAAGCGCGAAATGTTACAATTGACCCTACCCTCCTCTACAATTTCGAATGGCTAAATAGTAAAGAGTATATAGGTCACGTTTAAGTTTTTTGAAGGCATTAGGCATTTGCTCAAAGCTAATGATAAAGAGTCTCGTTTATAGCCTCTTTATCATAGAAACTGTTCTTTTTTGGTCTTAAAACATGACTCTTTGAGAACATTTTGACAAAAGGCTATCTACTATTTTGTCATGTAGGTTTTTATTTTAATTTTAAAAATACTGTTTTCCCGTGAAACTGTGTATTCGCCATACAGTAAAGGTAGAACCATTAGCAATATAATATCCACCGACAATATTTTAGTGTAATAAGAGGATTTTGTTCTAGTACAGGCAGGGCCGTCTTAACACCCCCGTAGGCCCCTGGGCTAAGTTCCAAAATGGGCCTGTAAACAGGTCAGGATGGGACCCCTTAGTTCAAAATGGGCCCCCTAAACAGGTCAGGATGGGCCCCGTAGCCTCGTGGGGCCCTGGGCCAGTGCCCAGTTGGCCCATGCGATAAGACGGCCCTGAGTACAGGAAGAAAACGAAAACTTTCACGCTCGTTAGCATATATTCAATAATAAACCGTAGTCTCTTAAGGCCACGGTGTACTTCAAGTAGTTGATCATGTTTTGTCAGAAGGGGGCACTGATGTCATACCCTTTCTCAATGTAATTTCATAAACTTTCATAAACTTTAGGAACACTTTTAAAATAAACAGTAAGAGATAATTGAAAAATTATTTTTTAAAAAATATCTTAATAATAAACTCGATAAATCTGGGTTCGCGTTTTTTTTATATATGAATACTTTAACATGTTCCTCTATGTAAAAAATTTATGGCAGACAAATATTAAAAAGTACCAACCCAGATAAATGGAAAAATAAATCCCATACATTACTGTCACAATATAATTTGATTATATTGCAAAGGGAACGAGAATTTTTTACGCCTTTTTCCCCATGCTATAGCGCCATAAGGAGTTCCACTACACCGTGGCCTTAACCGTATCATGTCTTGATAAACTTTGAAGTAGTTTATGATTTCATTATTTAAAAAAATAGAAAAAGAGCAATAATTAAGTGCTCTAATATTTTAAGGTGTGAGAATGTTACGTGTTTTCTCCGCATAAGAACACATTTTAACACCGTGAACATCGCGGATTGAAAGAGAATTACCGAAGATTTTTTGACAATTTAGAAATCAAAAAGCATACCCGCTGCCTGGACCTTCGTACCATCCGGCCAAAACGGAGAGTGCATTCCGGAGGTTATCAATGTAGTACCAGACATTTTCACGTTACCAAACATGCTGACGTTACCGCCTGGACAGAAAGTGGCATTGTTGGGATCGAGCAGCCAAAACGAGCCACAATAGTAGCGATCATCGGTGACGTTAACAAAGGGAAGTGTCACTGTCCGATTACTCAAATTGAGAAGGTCGTTTGGAGTAGACGCTGTCCAGTAGAACGACACGTTCGTCAGTGTTCCATTAGCGTCGATGGAAGAGAGTTTATAAAATCCCAAGTAACTCCCTGTATTGCTTAAGAACGTGAACCTTAATTTCGTGTATACGTTCAGCCTAGAAATGCGGTACATATCCTGGAAAGACATCCTGTAATTTACGTTCTCTTTCCATGAAGTATTATTCATTCTCCTGCTAATAAGGTAGGTTTGGTTCTGTAGACATATGCATGGAACGGGTACTGAAGATGATGCATCACCATCTGGCCACAGGGTACTGTTCGCGAGGGCTGCATTAAAATTGAAGGCAAAAATAGAAAAAAGCGAAATTAAGTAGATACAAAATTGGAAGAAAAAGGAAAATAGTGTTAGTTTAAAGTTATACGTTATTGTTAGGCGCTGTTGGCTTCATTGCCTGACCTCCTTGGTTAAAGATATTGCTAATCGGATGAGGGGAGTAGAGGTCAAATTTTACGAACAGCCTCAATGAGTACGTTGGATTACGTGCTGTAATATGTATACGACAGGGAGCTCCCGAAGAGGAACTTCAAAAATAGATAAGATTTGAGACTAAAAATACAATTCATGTTACAATATAATTTGACTTTGATGCAACATTAGCAAGCTAGTGACTTTATATACAAAGCTTAACATACACTTCTATAATTATCCGACGCCTCTTCCCTAGTAGACACATTAATTTTTATCATGACGGTGTTGTCAAAGCTGCATTGGCCAGAAACAGGCACTGAAGTCGATGTGTCACTGTCCGGGCAGAAGGTGCTGAATGCTGATCAAAATAACTGCTTCTCAGTACTTCCAAAATATAATAATAATAATAATAATAATAATAATAATGATAAAAGGGTCCGGACGAGCTGGAGTGCGGACGTGTTTTTATCTAGCGGTGTGGTTTTATATTGTATAACATACTGAGTTGAAGATTGACATTGAGATTGAGTGTTCGGGAAGTTCAGGAATTTGGGCTGAGCTGGTTGTGGTGTGTGCAGTGTAGCTGAATTCTGAATTATGCATGCACGTGTTATAAAACGTTAGTGAACTTTGCTAGAGTTTTTAGCCATATGACGTCACGCCGCATGGATGGTTTTATTGTGTATCCAGTTCGTGGCGGGTCGCGCCAGACTAAGAGTACTCCGATACGGCTTTCGGGCCTGAACAAAATATGATCACAAGAAGCAAAAGGAACCAAGTCAACAGCGTCAACGGGATTGTTCAGTGTGAGCAGAACGATGTCGCGCTCGGCAGGGGCCCAGACGAGGTAGCTCAGGTCGTCAACCAACGAAATCCTCGTCCACCACTTACGCTAGCAACATCTATGACAGATAGTACCCAAACCCAGACTCCGTCTCAAACTGGTCTATCTGCTCAATTAGCATTGTTGTCCGAATCATCTCAAAATAAATCCAGACAAAAATGGACAACAAAGCAATATGAAGAACTCGTATGGTGCTTCTACTGTGCTGAAATTACGAAGATCGAGGGTGGCCTTGTAAAAGGCACATATACCATATGGCGAAACAGAAACCCAGACCTATTCCCGAACCTTAAGTCTAACACTCTGGCTAATCAACGGAGGTTCATAATTGATAAAAAGAAACTCAGTGACGCTCAACTTAGCCAAATTAAGGCGGATGTGATGCGTACAATTCAGACAAAGGATTCTGACGAAGGTGGTCCCCAGCAAGAGGATAATCAAGAACCAGTAATAACCGAACGGGAAGAACCGACCATAGGAATGGATGAATATGAAGAAGAAGCCATGGATATGAAGAAGAAGATCGAACAGAAATGGCAAGAAATTAAGATCGTCAATGTCCAGGATCGCAAAAAGATAAGCAAGACTAAATTCACTAAACCTTTGGGACACCAAATTGCCTTAGAAAACATTGCTGTGAAGAGTATGGCACAAGACATCTCTCTGAACCTCACGGAAATTAATCAGTTAATGTATGTAACTGCAGCAGTCATAGCCGGTGAAGTTAAGGAGAGAACGACGCCGAAGATCACGAGAGAAGAACCAGCATGGAAAAAGAGGATCCAGCAGACAATTGAGTCGTACAGGAAGGACCTAGCTGTGATAAATGAATTTAAAAAAGGAGTCCCAACATGTCACGTCTGTTGCAAGATTAAAAAGATCAGGAACGCGTATAAAGCGCAGAATGATGCCATCGAAGTATTGGAAGAGACAATAAAAATGAAACTCCAGGCAAAAGCTCAACGATTGAGAAGATACACAAAAAGGAGCAACTATTTCCACCAGAACAGGGGCTTCAATGAGGACGCTAAGCGGTTCTACAGCCAAATGAACCAACCTAAGAACGCAATACTGGAACCACCTACGGAACAGCAAGTAACGAATTATTGGCGTGGAATACTGGAAAGCAGCGTCACTTACAATGACAGAGCTCTCTGGATTGAAAAGGAAAGGGAAAGTTACGAACATTTACCGCAAGATCCATGGAAGAACCTTACAGTTAACGAGATTGCTGAAGCCATCAAACAAACTCATAACTGGAAATCCCCTGGACCAGACAAACTTCAGAATTTCTGGCTAAAGCAACTCACGTCGCGTCATGAATATTTGATAAGAGAGCTCAATGCAATTGTCAACGAACCGGGGAGTATGCCTACGTGGCTAACATCTGGAGTTACATTTTTATTGCCGAAAGGAAAGAACTCAAAAGATCCAGCGAACTACCGACCAATTACTTGCCTACCAACCACCTACAAAATCTTAACAACTGTGTTGACTAACAGGATATATGACCATCTAGTTAAAAATGGACTCCTGCCAGATGAACAGAAAGGCTGCAGAAGAATGTCTAGAGGGTGTAAAGACCAATTGTTGGTAAGCAAAATGATAGTAACGATTGCGAAAAAGCGACTGAAAAATCTAAGCATGGCATGGATCGACTACAGAAAGGCTTTTGATAGTCTGCCACACAACTGGATACTAACAGCTATGGATATTTACCGAATATGCCAAAGGATTACGCGATTTGTTGGAGCTTCCATGAAAGAATGGACAACATAAATGTGGCTGTATCACACTGGAGGAGTTATAAGAACAGGAAACATCGCCATTGAACAAGGAATATTCCAAGGCGACTCACTGTCCCCACTGTTGTTCTGTCTAGCGTTGATACCATTAGCCAACATGCTAAACAGACAAGAAATCGGATTTGAAGTCGATGGTGACAATACAGTCTGCCATTTAGTCTATATTGACGATCTTAAACTCTTCGCGAAAAATGAAAACCAACTAAAACTAGGCCTCGACACCGTGAAGGGATTCAGTAATGATATTAAAATGGAGTTTGGCTTAGACAAGTGTGCAACGTGCACATTTAAACGAGGGAAGCTAGTCAAAAGTTGCAATATCCAGCTGAACGACCAAACGACTATAAGAAACATGGAGACGAATGAGACGTACAGATACCTGGGTATTGAAGAAAGTGACGGAATTGATAACCCTCAAATGAAGCAGAAGATCGCCAAAGAGTATTACCGTCGAGTACGCCAAATTCTCAAGACTGAGTTAAACTCTAAGAACAAAATCACTGCCATAAATACCTTAGCTGTTCCAGTTGTCTCCGACAGCTTTGGAATAGTAGACTGGTTGCGAACCGACATAGAGAAGATGGACAGAAAAACGAGAAAGCTCTTAACCATCGGAGACATCCATCACCCGAAAGCTGATGTTGAAAGGCTGTACATTAAGAGACGAAATGGCAGACGCGGATTGATTGAACTTGAATCTGCTTATGAAGTTGCCATTGTTGGCCTCAGCGAGTATATTAAACTGGGCAGAGACAAATTTACGCGGCTAGTCAGAGTCCATGATGCTAGCAAAGCGAAGTATTCTCTTCAGAAAGAAGCACGGAAAATTAAGGAAAGATTGTCGATGCAAGAAACTGAAGCTCAGAATGTCAATCTACGAATGAAAAACAATATGGAAAAAGAGAAACTGGAAGTGCTGAAGAGCAAACCGCTGCATGGTCAATTTTTTCGAGATATAGAAAGACCGTTCGTTGATAAACAGGCTACTATGCAGTGGCTTCGCAGTTCCAGCCTTAAAGGAGAGACGGAAAGCCTAATCATAGCAGCTCAAGA